>ML677347.1:3522604-3711979 GCA_007922305.1 Dermatemys mawii
CAGAAGTAACAAAGAGTCCTGTGGCACCTTAAAGACTAGCTAAAATATTAGAGCACAAGCTTTCGTGGGCTAATACCCACTTCGTTAGATGCATGCAGTGGCCACTGCATGCATCCGACGAAGTGGGTATTAGCCCACGAAAGCTTATGCTCTAAAAAAATTTTAGTTAGTCTTTAAGGTGCCACAGGACTCTTTGTCAAAATGTAGAGTGGCATTTCTCATTGACCAAGAAAGAGGAGCACTCATAGGCTTTATCATCCACAGATATGGTGATAGTTTCTGATGAGGGAAAGGAAACCCAAGAAGTGTGTATGCAGATATGGTCACCTCATGCCAAAAAAGATATACAGTAGACTCTCGATTATCCAGGATGATAGGGGAAACAATAATCCTGGTTAATAAAATCCTGGATAATCACCATCCATAGGAAATATGGGGAGGGAGGTTGGTTCACCAGCCACTCTGAGCTGGGGGAAGGGGATGTTGGTTCACTGGCTGCCCTGTGCCCTGGTGGGGTTTTTTTTGTGTGCTTGGGGCGACAGCAAAGCCAGAGCCAGCCCTGCGAGTTACGCTTATTTTTTTTTTGACATCTTGGTTAATCAACTTTCTGGTTAACCCAATCCTGGATAATCGAGAGTCTACTGTACTGGAATTCGAAAAGGTTCAGAAAAGGGCAACAAAAATTATTAGGGATATGGAATGGTTTCCATATGAGGAAAGATTAATAAAACGGGGACTTTTCATCTTTGAAAAGAGATGATGGGAGGGTGAGGTTTAATAGAGGTCTATAAGATCATAACTGTTGTGAGGAAAGTAAATAAGTATTATTACTCATTATAACACACAAACTAGGGGTTACCAAATGAAATTAATAGGCAGCAGGTTTAAAACGAACAAAAGGAAGTATTTTTACACACAATGAACAGTCAACCTGTGGAACTCCTTGCCAGAGGATCCTGTGAAGACCAAGACTATAACAATGTTAAAAAAGGAACTACATAAGTTCATGGAGGATAGGTCCATCAATGGCTATTAGCCAGGATGGGCAGAGATGGTGTCCCTAGCCTCTGTCCTCCAGAAGCTGGGAATGGGCAACAGGGGATGGATCACTTGATGCTTAGCTGTTCTGTTCATTCCCCCTGAAGCACCTGGCATTGGCCACTGTTGGAAAACAGGATATTGGGCTAGATGGACCTTTGGTCTCATCCAGTATGGCCATTCTTACATTACATATGGTGCTTCATCAAGAATCAACAGTATGGGAAGTGCCTCCAGGAGACTGTGCTGCCCATGGTGGGATCTGAGTGCTCCAGCAGCCTTTGGGAATTTAATTGAACTATTGGCCTACATGACCTATTTTTGTACATGCTCATTCAAGTAAAGATGACAGTGTTATTTCCAGGATGTGTTCATTTCTTTTCCTCTCACTCATTCACAAGGCAGCAGAGCTTGGAAAGACTAAGAAAGTGAACTCCAATAGATATGCTGCATGTGGCTGGAAGTGGCTCAAATATCAAAATAGTAGCTTTTGCAAAACTGTCTTGGGATCCTCATTCTCTTTCCATAAAGAGGGAAGTCCACACATCCCAGTAAGATATGGGATGTGTGGACCCAACAAAACCTTAAGTTCTGTGCATTTGGTCCTAGTCATTCAAGAGATCTAAAGTTCAGATCTGACTCCAGCTCCAGAGCCTGGCACTGGAGTTTAGGCTCAGGTCTATATCTAACCCAGGTAGGCTTTACTGACATATATCGTACACAGAGCTGTAGCAGAGGAAACAAGACAGCTTGCATACATGCTATGTTTATATCTATCTCATAAGTACTTATGGATTTTCTATTACCATTGTGTTTGACTACATCAGTCTTTAATGTATTTGTTCTTACAATATCCCTGTGAGTTAGAGAGATATTATCATCCATGTACTACAGATGCAAAACTGAGGACAAAGTGTCTGGGTTTTCTATGGAGGCTAAATGACTTGCCCATGGTCAAACATGAAGTCTGTGGCAGAACAGGGAATTGAACACAGTTTTCCTAAGTCCCCAGCTAGCTGCCTTAGAACATAACAATACTATGTTAAGGAAAGCTTTTGGATGTCAGCAAAGCAACATACGTGCTCTTTGTGGTGACTGATGACATTTCCTGTGCTGACACATTGCTTTGACGTTCCAGGTAGATTCAGCATGTCTCTGTGAGGTATAATGTCAACTGCAAGTGTTTGTTCAAAAACTAAGGTGAGCTGTTTAGAGTCCTTCTCACCCTCCTTGCTAATTTATTTTAGTTGTGCTTGGTATTTTTTATTGTTTCTTTTGAAACTTTTCTGTTTTTCGTTTTGCTTTTCCAACTGGTTTTCAGCTTTTCATTTGTTCTGGTTATCTTTAAGGGAACAGTTGTTTGTATTAGTTTCTTTTGCATTTTTGGTGTAGTAGAATTATTCTGTGTAAGTGCTTCACTTTCTTTTATTTTGCATCAGAATTGGTGTCATGTTCATGCTTTTTCAATTTTTTTTTAAAAAAAATTATGTTGGCAGCTCCCTTTCATATGTTATCGCTGAGGCTCGGACTCCCAAATGATCCAGTCAGACACATCTTTCTTTCACTTCTGCATTTCTGTTGTGAGATAATAAGATCATATTGCATTATTTTGTTTTTGTTTCTTTGGTACTGTATGGCTGCCTTTTCCCCTCAGTGTCTGAGAGTTGTTCAATTAGTTGATTCATTTTTTTTCCACAAAGACCTTAAAACCCAACAAGTAAAAGAATGAAATATTTAGTCAAATTAGACAGGTAAGAGTTAAACATTTAGGGTAAGAAACTTTTTAAAAGGCAGAAGTTTAAATCAGAAAATTAAAGAAACTGTTAAAAATAACTGTCTTCTGATTTTGCCTTCAAAAGTAGTTACTTTTAAAAATACTTAGGTACGTAGGAGGATCTGGGCCTTAGGGATCATGGTGGAAAACCAATTGTACACAAGCTCCCAGTGCAGTGTTGTAACTAAGAGGGTATATGTAAATCTTGGCTGTATAAGCAGCAGAATATCAAGTAGGAGTAAGGAGATAGTATTGCCTCTGGATACTGCATTAGTGAGACCACTATTGGAATATGATACCCACATGTCAAAGTTGTGGACATATTGGAAAGAGTTCAGAAAAGGGCTACAGGGGTGATTTCAGTTGGACTGGGTGGAAAACAAGAATTCTGTTTCAAAGATTTAGAAGTTTCAAAATTTGTTTTCATTCCATATCAGAACAAAAATATCAGGCCTCTGGAAATGCGTCACAAACAAACATGAGAGGGAGAGAGAGAGAACACACTTACCTGGGATGTGAGACCCCAGTTCACACCCCCAGTCTCTCTGTTTCAGAACAGGGATTCGCAGCTGGATTTTTTCCCTCTCAGATAAGTGTTCTAACCACCACACTATAGCCTTTCCCTGTTCAGCTCTCCTGTTGGAGAAGTTTTGCTTTGGTTAAGTGATTAAATGTTCACTGAGCCAGAAAGAGAGAGACAGTGCCTCTATAGCTTCACTTGAGCTAGACAAACTTTATTATAAAAATGCAATCATTAGAAATGGCCAAAAAAATTTCACATGAAAAGCTTTGCCATCAGAAAATCTGAAATCTGATTTTGTAGAAATCTTTTTTTTTTTTTTGAAAAACATCAATCTTGATAAAAAAAAAATGATGTTCCAATGAGGAGACTGAAAATGAATGTCACTTCATTTTGCAATGTTAATTTAAAAAATGGCAAATTTAATTTCAAACTGTTGAATTGGCTAATTTCATTTGAAAATACTGACTTTTTTTATTTTGACATTTCCAGTTTGAAACATTGCAAAATTTTCAGTTTCACAAATGTGTTTATCATTTTGACATCTTGTTCCACTTTGAAATAGAAAGTAAATACTGAAATGTCAAATTTTCCTGTGAAAGGAAAATTCCATTTTTTTAAATACTGCTCTATTAGTCAGCTGGGGTGGGAAAAACAGGTTTAAACTTCAAGAAAAACAACAGTTCATGAATTTGAAACAAGTTCTGCAAGCTGAAAGTTCATCTGTGGGGTTTCTACGATCATAAATTCCACCAGGATCTCCAATCCCTACAGAAACTTTTACTCTTAGGGGCACTAAGGGGATGGTGTGTAATTGTCCCAGGTCACTTGATGGGGCTCTAGCCAGTTGTGTTGTATCTTTGAAAAGGAGCCCCTAAACACTGATGCCAGCCCTTGTTGCTGCTGGCTCTAACTGGCAGAAGGGTTATAGTGACAATATTTAAGATGCAAACAAGTCAGTGACTTTTGTTGGATCTCTGCTGCAGAAGTAAATATGGAAAAGTCAGAGTGATTAATTACATTCTTTGCCTTTTCCTTGCTCCTGTAAAAATCTGTCAGCATCAGAATTCACTCCCAGGAGCATATCTAAAAAGAACCCCAACGTGCATGAGACCGACATGCTGCCTGATTAATATTTTTGCATGTTTGTCATATCAGTTATTTTATTTTGTTAAGCCGGAGTGGAAACTCAGAAGAGAGATTCACTAGAGATTTGTATTCTGTCCCCCACACTACAAGTCTACCACTGCTAGATAAACTGCTAGATAAACTCTCCAGAGTTTATCATCAGTGAAATATTTTATTATCTGCCCTCAAGCATTTTATGGGTACAAATTAAAAAAGGGTTTGCTCAAGAAACAGACAGATTAAGGATAGAGGAACTCATTCAATTAAAATAACAACCAAGCCGAATTTTCACCTATCCCTGAAACAAAACCAGACATCTTCATGAGCTTCTCCTTTCTCAGCTTTCCCTGAATCCAGAATTGGCCAGTCATAACTGTCTCTTTCTACTTCATAAGCTCCACTGGTTTTTCTCCTCTTTGTCCTACCTTTACTGAAGGCCCTACTGAGTCTGCTCTAAACCCATTCTGCGTCCTTCACACGCCCCAATTTCTGCCTCAGAGATGTTGGACAAGAGCAACTCTCCCTTAGGGTTGTGAGGACCTCTAAAGCATACTACTGTAGCAACCTATGAGTGGAAGGATTCTAACAGCATAGCTAAGGTGGGAGGAGTGGGAGGAGCCCTCAAAGGTTTAGAAAACTCCACTAAGCAGCTAACCTGAACTCTGACAATGTGAAACTGTTAGCCCTAATGGTGCCTTATTTATCCTGGCTATTTAAATGTCAAGTATATAATAATATGACAAGTATGTCAAGTTGCATCTGATGAAGTGGGCTATAGCCCACGAAAGTTTATGCTGAAATAAACTGGTTAGTCTCAAAGGTGCTACAGGTCTTCCTCATTTTATTTATGTAATAACAGTTAACAGAAATTTTAACTGAAACAGAACACCAAGAACTTCTACAGTTAAGTCAGCTTCTAGATCCATCCCACCTTTGTGAACAAAGAATATTAATGTGATCTAGATACTAGGATCCCAGCTGGTATATCTCTCCACAGAGTAAAGGCAATCATGTTTCTAGTCTGAATTAATTTCATTTTAAATTAAGGGGGAAAAAGAAAAATGAAAGAACAAATTAAAGGCACAAATTCCCTCTTGCACCAAGATATGCTTAGTACAGGGAGCTTTATCTCCACTATACTAAGCATACCCTGGTGCAATAGAGAATCTGTCCCTTTAATTTTGTTATTTGGGCTTTCAGCGTTTGGTAAAAATAGGGGTATGGGATCTTTTATTGTAAACTGGAATAAATGTAAATTTTAGTACATCACCGATGTAATTTGAAATGTCACCAGCCTTTAAAAAAGATGACATGAAAATTCTGCTTCAACTCCCACAGCTTTGGTTTCCATTTTGCCTTTGGCAGTATCTTCTACAGAAGATAATTAGGGCCATTCGTGAGCCATCTACATCACTCATGTTGACTTTCTTCCTCTTCAGAGATGTACCCTTACTCTTTGGCTTACCAATTGGTGCCTGTGAGACTAGCACTCTGTCACGATCATTGACACAAATAAATAATGATGAAGCTCTGAAGTAAACAGAAGCTATTAATAAAAATGATCTTAAGTGGTCTGATCTGGATGTATCTCACACCAGTCTGCCACAAACACAAAACCTAGCAATTGTATTAACATTCTGTTTTTCCCTTTACAGCACCATTTATCTAGAGATCTCAAAGAACTTAACAGACATGAACTAAAGTCCCATAAAACCCTACCTTCTACTCTTTTGAGGGGGGTAATTATTACAATCATTTCAAAGATAAGTAAATTGAGATACAGACAGCATAAGGACATTTTAAAACATGTCTGCCCAAATCAGTATTTAGGGATCTAAATAAATGGATAGCTTGGCTTAGGTGCTGAGCATTTGAAGCTCCAATTGACTTCAGATGCACATAGACCTCATGAAAACACTAGCTAGGCTTGGGATCTCCAGTGTAGTGCATAGAGCACACACGCTGGAAGAAGTCAGGATGAGGAGCTCTCTGCAAATCCTGGCACCAAGGCGACATTGAATCATTTCTTCCACGCACAGGGGGGATATCAGTCATCTGGTTTGTTCTACCTCTTCTTGTCATCGATCATGCTGAATAGTTGGGAGGACAATAAGTACCTTGGAACAAGAGCTGGGTAGTGTTTTTCAACTGAAATTTTTTTTGAGCTAAATAAGTGCCTATTTGGGCCAATCAAAAGATTTTGTGAATGTGTGTCACTTTCCCAAATTGTGTCAGTCTGAAAAAAAAATTAAAAAACAAATCCAAGAACCCAGAAGCAGTTGTTTGTTTGCTCTTTGATTTGCCAATTTTCATTTTCAGGTTGGCCCCAAACTGTTTTTCTCAATTTTTCAGAATTGCCAGGGAAAGCTCAAAATCAGTGAGTCAGACACTCAACTCTACTGAGGACATATCTTTATACCAGCTCCAAAGCAGCTCTATCTTGGCCAGGGGAAGAGAAAAGATCCCCCCTTTAACTGCCCCCCTTCCTAAAATTTTAAAAAGTCCAAATGATGGGATTATTTCCCCAGTTCTCCTAACTTTATGCAGGATGGGCTAGATCCTGTCTGCCACAGCCTGGTCAGCACAGGAACTAAGGTGGCCTAAAGGCAGATTTATACCCACTTTGCCACTCCCAGTATTCTGAGCTAGCCTGGTCCCCTGGGGTGAAAGTGAAGGGTTGCTGAGAGTGAGAGCTGAAAATTCAGGATTGTGCTGACTTACATTTGGCTGTCAACAGCTCCAAGGGGCTGTTCTGTCAGCTGAGACTAGTACAGTGAACAAACCCCTCTTTCACTTGGACATACCCCTTTTTGCTCTGTGTTAGTGATGCTGACAGGGATAGTGGAGAGCCATCATCTCAGGGATTTTCAATAAAACAGGATTTCCCTGGGGACAAGATGCACTGACTTTAAGGCCCATGGGAGAGCATAAGGGTGCTGTAGGGCAAGAGAGAATGGGGTCAAGAGTCTTCTGGAGGGATTCCCAGAATATGGTCACCAGAATGAGTTGTTAAACTCTGATATCTCTTTCAAGGTACCAAGGACAAAGGTATACACTATAAAAGGATAGTCAGATATGAATAGGAGGAACATAGAGCATATAGGGGTGGGGGTGGTGGCGGGGAATTAGAGGCTCCTGCTATGGTTAATACTCCCTCCTCACCTTCTTTTCAGCAGCACATGGAGACCTACATTTGAAAATGTCAACAATGAAGAAATGCCAGTGGTATCAGCAGCCAGTTGGGTAGGACTGTCTCAAGGTTGTCCTGATAATAAATGAATGGAAGGAAAGGAGAGCAAAAGCATATTACTATAAAACTATCCTTTATATTATTTTGCAAATCATCTAAGATTATGCCTGTCTAAAGCCAGCTATAAGAATCATTCTCTTCTCTGGCCAAAATGAGGTACTTTTTTTTGTGGAATTACCAGTAATGGCAAAAAGAAAAGGAATCTAACTATCAGCTTCTGTTCATGTAAACCACAATCCACTAAAATACAGTGTGATCAGTTGTTGATACACCTTTGAGAATTTGCTGGAAGAAAACAAGATGTTTGTCTTTCTACTGCTTTTGGTTCTTGATCGGTGATTCACTATTTCAAAGTCCTGATAGAATGCCACACCACTGACCTTCCTTTGCAGGGTTTTGAAATAAAAGGATTTCTTGCTGGAGGTTGCAGTTTTGTTTTGCATTTAAGATGGATGCTTGATGGCAACTCTGGTGGAAAGGATGGCTGACATCGCAAGGGAATGGAAGTTACTTGCTGACTGTTTGGCATTGTACAGTTTATAATATGAGTTGCATGAATTTCAGTCTGGTTATCAGAAGACACCTATCCACATCACAAAACCACTATCACCAACAGCACTGATTGGTACGTTTTGCATTAATCTGAATTAGAACAATCTAAGGCAAGAAATGTCCATTATTAGATGTTTGTACAGTGACTAGAACAGTGTGACCTTGACCTGGTTGTGGGTTCCACCACAATATGACAGAATAACACAATTTGACAAAAGGAAAATTTGAAGAAAAACAAAATTCATGGTCCTCCCCAGCCCACATACTTTTCCCTCAAAGAGCTCTTGTCTATCTATAAGGCCCGAAGGAGTGAATGAACATGGAGACTGAATTGTCAGCTCACTCGTAGAAGCTGTCCCTCCAGATCAGTTAAGACACATCCAAAGACTGCTGTGGAGCGTTCTGCATTACTACTGATCTAGCTGTATGCACATGTTCTAGGGAAAAGTTTAGGACTTCACTGTCTAGGGATGTCAGTCTAACACAATTACTAAGGCAAAACTTGAGTTTAAAGTTAGATACCTACATAGCTAATGTGCTTAAATATGTAATTTTAAGTGCTCAGGTTTGAATTTTTTAAGTTGAAGCAACTTTCCCCAGATCACATACAAGCAAATCGTACTGGAAAAATTGAGAGTTCTACCATCAAGTCCTTTCTGGTAATCTTATCCCAGTTGAGAATAGTTAGGAAGATGGCTGAATTTTCCCAGATTTTAAGTTTTCAAAGATTTTTGTTGAAAATTCCATTTGACGAAAAATAATCAAAATTTTTATGAAAAACTTCATTTGAAAAGTTTGATTTTTTTAAAATTGGAATATTTATGTGAAATTAAAAATTTCCTCTGATTTTTTTTTTGACCAATTGTAGAGTTATAAGCTCTGGCCTATCTCTGAGAAAGTAGTTTGGCCTCATATAACGTTTGTGGCCTGGTGGCAGAAACTAGGGCATGAAGTTATATGTTTGCCACATTTCATTCAGGCAAATCTTCAACAAGAAAGCCACGCAAATGTACTTGCTCATAGACTCAACAATATCAAAGCAAGGAGGGGTCATATCTAATCTAATCTAATCTAACCTCTACCTTAAACACAGGGCAAAGAACTTCACTCAGGGATGGCTGCATCATGCCCATAATTTCTGTTTGAGCTAGTATACTACTTTTAGAAAAATATTCAGCCTTGACTTATAAACGTCAAGTGATGGAGAATTCACCACATCACTACATAAGCTGTTCCAGTGGTGGTTATGTGACACTTCCAGCCTACATTTCCATACTAAAAAAGTTCACAAGATCTTACCTGAAGCATTCAAACCTTCTGAGGTTTGCCCCATGTAAAAAAAGTCAGTTTTCTTTCCCATTCACTTTTTTTGTTTGTAGCATAGGGTTGCTGAATATTGCTATCAGGATACACATCCTAATAGATTTTTTTAAACAAATCTCAGTTCTGTAAAATTGAGCCCTTGTACACAAAGTGCAGTTTCAGGAGATCTAAGAAAGACATGGTGAAACTGGAGACTGCAACACTTTAATAAACAAAGCATCAGAGTGTCTGATTTGGGATATAAGTTAATAAGATCACAAGGAAGAGAGTGCCATGAATGCTGACAGTTCCACCCACATGATCCTCATTAACAGAGCAGAGGCTGACATATGCAAACCCATTCATAATCATCACCACACTCTACAAGACTGGAATAATCTTTGGTGCCTCAAAAGCTGACGTTAATCTTCCTGGATGCTTTTGATACCACACACTAGAGACTTTGAGCTGCTAAATCATGTTGTGTTTCAGTTTTACGTTTTTGTGAAAGGCGCATCAAAATATATTAAAGGAAAATAGAAGTTTCAGAACATCATAATGACATTACTAGATACTTTAATTAATGTAAAAATGTATATGGGAGAAAGCATAGATCTTTTATTCATATGGAAAGCTAATTTAGCTCAGATTTATTTATTTAATTTTAATTTTGGCTTCCATGGAAAACAAATTTTATGCAAAATACATAAACTACTGGGGAAACTGCTCAGTTCACACTAAGTTAACTTCATTTCATTTTTCTGGATACACATAAAAAACCCAAGCCTTTCATGAATGGTTAATGGGAATCCAAGAATAGATTCACAATCAGAGGTTACTTAACAAGGCTTACAAAATTAGCATGCTGTGCTTAGATCTACAAGAATGCCATGCCTAAAGGAAAGAGATAGCAATATTTTAATTAAAATGGCAAACGTCAACAAATTGTTCATATGTGGACTAGAATAGATTATTAAAAGATGAATCAAGGAGTGCATTCTAGTAAAAGTATATGACAAATCTTATAACAGCTTAATAAATCATATGCGGCCTCATTTAGATCAATTCAGTTACAGTGTACAGTGTAAGTTAGGGCAAAATTTGACCAACTGTTAGGAATTCTCTCTTCAGTTTTTTTCTCCTTTGCTTAATTTCATTTCATTACTCCTAGTTACATCTTCTTCAATCACCCCCAAACAATTCCTCTCCCGGCACTTGCTATAGTCTGTTAATCATAGCTTAACCAAGCTGTATGTATTCTGTCACTTTATACTTTCCTTCAAAGCCAGCCCTACCGGTCCTTTAATCATTTGTTTTTGTCAAATTCCACTGTGAAATATAACCAGGGGAGGAAATTTCCTTTGTGTAGTGCTTCAGCTCATTTAGCACTTATGTGTTGACTTTGCTGGTTGCAGACTGGAGTAGTATGTTATACAGAAAGAAAGCTCAGGAAAGGCTGAACCAAGTGAGCAAATTCTTCTCCACAAGTTCTTTGAGCTTTCCAGACAAACCTACTAAATTCCCCTGCTCACTGTTTTATTAATTCAGTGTGGAAAATTTCCTCATTCACCTTCCTGTAGACTTGACTAGCTCCCCCTTTCTGAACTAACACTCCTTATCAGCTGATGTAAATTGACATAACATCACTGCAGTCAGTGGAGCTATGCTGATTTACACCAGGTGAGGTTCTCCCCTTTTCTGGTACGACCCCATGCTCGAATATCTTCAGTTTAACTGGTGACATCCTTGTTTCACTGACTTGCTAAACCTACCGTTAAGAGGTACAACTAGATATAGTCCAATTATTCATCGCTAATAAACATATCCAACAAATTTAACCCTTCTTTCTCCTAAAGGATTATCTGCAAACAGTTTATAATTTTTACATATTTGATCCTTAGTGATTAGTTTGCACAAATTTTAGCATATAGATGTTTTGATTGAGGAACAATCCTTTTTTCTAGCTCAGGAAGTGGCTCATTTTTGCAGTTGTTTTGTGGGAGTTTTGTGCAAATAAAAAAAGCTTTGTGATGTTTGTTTACTGTGAACTGGCTTGCAAGTAAAAAGTCAATTAAATGATCTTAAGTTTGAGAGTCTCACTCAGGTGAATCAGTGGATTTTTCTCAACAATTTTTCTATCTGTTCTTTTGCTCTATCCACATTCTAGACACTGTCTTGGAAACCATTTTGTTCTCTCATTTTAGGGCTTTATAAATCCAACATGAGTCTAACCATTGAGCACAGGGTCTGGGCCAAGTTTCACTGGCAGATGTTCCACTTCAGTGTGTAAATATTAGAAAAAATGCCTCAGTGTTTCTCAGTGGAGGACAGTAGGAGATTTCAAATTGTTAAACTTTTAGCTCATGCAGCAGCAGTAACAGTTATGCTGCTGGTGTGAAGAGCTGGCATTACCGGATATAGCACTATGCAAAATGTATTAGCTCTTAGCAACAGGCATTCCAGACAGGCAAGCGCCAGGGAGTTAATGCATGTGAGAGACTAAATAAGGCACTTCAGCTATAAGTTGTTAATTACCATCTAACTTTTTTTTTTTATTTATAAGCTTTGAAAACAAGGTGCCTCTGAGCCTTCTTTAGTCTTACTACTTGTTTCTATGTTTGCCTTAAATCTTCCTCCAGAATGGCCTATTATGCCTCTGTTGCTGGCCTACTGTGGTGAAATTATTATGATAATAAAATGGTTTCTTGCATGGAAAGCCTCTCGTACATGCAAACGAATGGAGAGCTGCTCTTAAGGTCATGGTACTTTCCCCTCATCTTGGATATGGATAGATAATCAGCTGAATATGATTTCTTAGTGTGATGCTGTGGCCAAAAGTTCTAGCTCTGATGTCCACAATTCAAGAAGGATGTTGATAAATTGGAAAAGGTTCAGAGAAGAGCCATGAGAATTATTAAATTAATTGAAAACTTGCCTTATAAAGGATACTCAGAGCTTAATCTGTTTGATTTGACAAAGAGAAGGATAAGGGGCCACCTGATTATAGTCTGTAGACACCTAAAAAGGGAACAGAAATTTAATAACAGAGGGCTCTTCAATCTGGGAGACAAAAATATAACAAGATTCAGTGGCTGGAAGATGAAGCTAGACAAATTCAGAACTGGAAATCAGGTGCACTTTTTAACAGTGAGGGCAAGGAACCATTGGAAAAACTTTTCAGGTATTGTGGTGAAGTCACCATCACTAGAAATTTTTAAATCAACATTGGATGTTCTCCTACAAGATATGCTGAAGTTCAAATAGGAATTAATTCAGGAAATTCATATGGCCTGTGCTATATAAGAGGTCAAACTCAACCACAACAAATCTTTCTGGCCTTATAAATAATAAATAATCAGAATGGAAGCTGTATTTTTCAAAGTTTATGTGAAGGGATACGTCTGCCTTAAAACAGGCTAAGGTGATGTTTGTTTTGGAATTTCTTTTTTTTGTGTGTAACCCACTAAACTTTAATTACACAGGTAACCAATATAATTCCATTTAACTGCAGGAATAATGAGTGGGGCCAGTCTCTTTTGACAGTGGAGCTTCCACCTGTGGATAATAACAAATAAGATAAATATGCAGACATGGACAGTCATGGATTCCAGCACTCCGAGTTGTTCCAGTTTGTAATAAGGACACCCCAATATGCTAAAGCTGCACGGACTAAAAAACCAATAATCTAAATTTATAAGAGGAGAATTTGAGGATTAATAAGACTCCTAATAAATCTGTATGCAATCTTATCACTACAGCAAACACTATGCAGACAAGAAAGATGGTGGATCCTGAACAGGGCATATCAGTGCAAAGGTCGTCTTTTCTCCTGTCAATTCCAAAACTTTCTTTTGGGGAGTTGGATTGAGGCAATGACCTATCCCAAACAAGGAACTTGATCTCCAGCTCCTATTACCTGCAGTACTCCTGCTACTGGATGCAATTCTATGTGCCAAACGTTCTTTGTAATTATGCAGGTTACCTGAGAATCTGTATTTATTAAGCATTTGCGTGCCACTTCCTCAATGAACATCAGGATGTGACAGGTTTCCCCCACCATTTCACTTAGCACCTCATTCCATTTTGTTGTCTTGTTGATCACCCCTTCAAGCTTGCTCCAATCTTACGATTTCTAGTTGGCTTCTAAAACTTTGGAGCTTTGTGCAGTGGGAATTGGCCCTTCTAGAAACTAACTTCTTTTGTACTAATTCAGTGTTGAGAGGCTCATTGCATGTAGTACTGGAATGATCCTCCTTACTACAGTTTTAACAGAAGAACCATGAATTGTTTGCAATAGATTCCTCAGCAGCTGGGGTGTCTTCTGACATTTCAGAGAGCTACCAGAGTTTGGTGGGTGCTGCTTCAGAATGGCAGGTCCTTCCATTAACTTCTCTATGGTTCCTTAAGTTGAACAATATGCTTTTCCATCTTTTTTGACTCTCCTTCAGCAAAACATGAGCTTCACTTATCTTTTGTGACATGGCATAAACTGCTAAGGTTACACTGTGGTTTTCCTAGATGCTTAAGCCTTCTTTGCTCTTTCACTACTTTAGATTGGTGGATTTTGTACAGCAGTTGAGACTATGATATTTTGCAAATAGCAGTAATAGCCAAAGGGCCTCTCAGATGGAGCTCTGTAATCAATGACTCATCTCAATATCCATGAAAAAATTGTTTTATTGGCTATATATTAGGGTTTTCTGGTATCTATGTCTTCTTCTCCATTACCTTTCTCCAATAGATGTTTAATCTTTCCAAATACTTAGAGGATTTTTACATGGACTTCTAAAAGGTTACTAAGATTTGTGCATACAATTAATCACTGCTGTAAACAGGGCCATACTTCTTTTCCAGCTCTGTCAAACACTCTTCTGCAGTAGCAGATTTCCCAGCATTAAAAGTTTCATTCAAGGCTGGGGATAACAAACTTTCTGTTAATTTTCTTTTTCTTCCCTTGGAAGACAATTCGTGATCATCTAGTCGCTGTTGTACTGACAGCTTCCAGGTAACAAAATCTACCTCCCCGCTGGGTTGTAGGAAACACCTGACAAATACTTCAATTTGTAGGCTGTATGATGGTAGGAGACAATACCCTACATAGATTTTACTATCAATTTATGTACTCCTTCTGGAATAGTGAATGTGGGAGTAGAATGTGTTTGAATATCAGGGAAGAACAATGTATACTTCTTTCTAAAACAATATTGGTCTGAAGAATATGTAAGCGAAGCATTGCCTGTCTGGTTAGTATTAATTGTTCTACCCTCTAGAATTGCTCTTCCTGCTAAAGAGCCGTTGTCTTTTGGATACCTATCACCAGGAGTACTATGGGAATTTTTACTCAATTTAATGAGAGTCCCATTCCATTTACCATACAGTTTAAATTGTCACATTCTTTCCTTAATATCTGAGCTGCACATTTCTTACTATATTTACAAATTGAAAAAAAAATAGAGGTTTTTAAGCTCAGGCTTGACAAAGTCCTGGCAGGGATGATTTAGTTGGGGACTGGTCCTGCTTTGAGCAGAGGGTTGGACTAGGTGACGTCCTGAGGTCCCCTCCAACCCTGATATTCTATGATTCTATGAATACCTTTCATGATACCTCATATTATTTTAAGTCTGGTTACTGCCCCATATTTGCTCAAAGCATGGGTCAATTCCTCATCTGTAATAGTTGGGTGAATCTCCTCAATCCAATTGAGTGGTCTGGATCAAGCTGATAAAGCTTGCAAAGTTTCATGGCCACAAAACATACAGTCTAAATTCCTTTTGGGCAACCGCAGGAAATTCAATTAACAAATACAGTTTTTCAACCACAGGATAGCACTGTCCCTCTTTGGGCACGACAATTAAAAAACTTTATGTAACCCACTAAACTTTACACAAGTACCCACTATAATTCCATTTTATAGCGCATGGGTTCTGTCGGTTTTGACAATGGAATTCCCACTGGTGGATAACATATAAGAAATATGCAAATGTGCACAGTCATGGATGCCTGTACCCTGAGTTGCTCCAGTGTGAAATGTAGTAAACCTTCTCAGACTTTAAAAAAAATCTTTAAATTTACAAGAGGACAATTTGAGGGTTAACTAAGACTCCTCATAAATCTATATGCAGTCTTATCATTACATCAGTACAGCAAATGCTATGCAAACAAAAAATAATAATATCAAACATACAGATTCCTTCAATAGCAAAAGGTACATAGGCCACAAACCCTATGCATATAAAGCATATGCCACTGATTTGGCCTTAATGTCACCACGCTGCCCTGAGCTGCATAAGCAGCAAGCATCCGCTTCTTTGAATAGGCTGGTATGCTTCTCCTCAGGGTTATCATCTTGCTGCAGTTAATAAAAGCAGGCCTACGAGCATCAGTCCTCATGGCAGAAATCTTCACCCTGCCTCTGGCATGGCTGACTCCCTCTGGGTCTGGCTGAACTAACTGAAGAGTTTGGCGCCTTTTCTCCTTTATGCTTGGGAATGGAATTGATCCCCACTCTTGGTGATACCCTGCTGAGCATGCTCCAAGCATTTGTGATTTTTCCCCCTTTCATTTACTTGCTAGTCCCAGACTAGCTGGAATCAGTGGACAACTACTCCAGAGTCTGACTACTACTGTTTAAAGGAACAGCAACAGATGCATGGGTTACATTAACACAAAAGTGACTCTGGATTTTGAATTCTTATAATTCATTGATAAGTCAATAGATCATATGAATAAACTAAATACAATATATAACCATACAGAAATATGTAAGACCAGCCCAGAAAAAACATGACAAGAATGCTTTGAGGGACAACCCCAAGGCCACTGAAGAGATAGGAAAGTATTAATGTCATTGTACAAGGCACCAATAAGGTGTCATCTGGAATACTGCATACAATTCTGATCACCTGTGTTCAAGTCAAATGAATTCACATTGGAACAGGTGCAGAAAAGAGCTACTAGAACAATCAGAGGAATGGAGGGCCTATTTTATGAGAGGAGACTAAAAGAGCTTGGATTGAATCAGAGGGGTAGCTGTGTTAGTCTGGAATAGCAGAAGTGACAAAGAGTCCTGTGGCACCTTAAAGACTAACTAAAGTATTAGAGCATAAGCTTTCGTGGGCTAATACCCACTTCGTTGGATGCATGCAGTGGAAGAATTCAGGGGCAGGTATAAATAGGTAGGCAAGAGCCAAGTTAAAGATAACAGGGTGGGTCCAATGAGGCTGAACCAGCTGTTATCTCTAATTAGGGAGGGTGAGGTATTCCTCTAGCAGCTGAATTGGAGGAGTGAACAGCGAGAGAAGAGAAACTGCTCTTGTAGTTAGCTAGCCATTCAATATCTCTGTTCAGTCCCAAACTGACTGTGTCAAATTTGCAAATGAATTGCAACTCTGCAGTTTCTCTTTGCAGTCTGGTTTTAAAGTTTTTTTGCTGCAAAATGCTGACCTTTAAGTCTTTCATGGTGTGTGCAGGGAGACTGAAGTGTTCTCCTACAGGTTTTTGTATATTGGCATTCCTGATATCTGATTTGTATCCATTTATCCTTTTTCGTAGGGACTGTCCAGTTTGACCGATGTACATAGCAGAGGGGCATTGCTGGCACATGATGGCATATATTACATTGGTAGATGTGCAGGTGAATGAACTAGTGATGGTATGGCTGATCTGGTCAGGTCCTGTGATGGTGTTGCTGGCGTAGATGTGTGGGCAGAGTTGGCATCGAGGTTTGTTGCATGGATTGGTTCCTGAGTTAGAGGAGTTATGGCGCGGTGTGCTGTTGCTGGTAAGAATATGCTTGAGGTTGGCGGGTTGTCTGTGGGCCAGGACTGGATTGTTTAGCCTAACAAAATGAAGAACAAAAGGAGATCTGATTACTCTCTATACATATATTGGGGATAAACAGGAGGGAGGCAGAAAAAGTAGTTAAAGTAAAGGGCCATGCTGGTACAAGAACAAATGGATATAATCTAGCCATGCATAAATTGAGGCTGGAAAATAATAGTGTCTTGTGGGAAACTCCAAATCAACCCAATGACATGGAAAATAGCTGCTTTAAACTGAATATGTAATCATATGAAACAGCTCAGAAAAATTGTAAAGAACCCTTGAGCACCAAATGTTGTTATTTTGGTATTTCACCAAGAGATAAGCTTGGTGATGTGTTAACCTGTTCATAAGGTAAGTTCTTGAAATATAGATCATGTTTAATTTGACTTGCTGTTTATCCAGAATGTTGGTATTTCACCCAGTTTATTTTGTGAATTGCGAAAGAGGAAAGAGTCACTAAAAGCCACAGGAAAAGAGCATTAATTTTATAACCAGCAGTTAAAGAGGTCTAGAGAGTGAATAGTGTGAGGTCAAGGAAGCATCACCTGCCACACTCACATTCAAGTATTTCCAATTTTCTGAGCTTTTCCTGAGAGACTTAGATATATTACATCTGCTCTCAAACCTCAAATCAAGCCAGCATCCCTATTCAGGGAAAGCACTTAAATATGTGCTGGAAATTAAAAAAATATATTTATTTAAGCACATGCTGAAGAGATATCCTGAAGAAGGCCCTCAATTACCCCACTGTGACTCCACTGAAGCCGAAGGAGTTACTCCAGATCAACACTAGTATAACCCAGAGCAAAATCTAAGAGGGAGACATCAGGGCATGGAGTTTATCTAGTGCTCCCATGGTGATCATTCACCAAGGCAAAGAACAGAAGGCTCATGGGTTGCTGTACAAAGAACCTTTGTAAACTTAGCTTAGCAGCAAAATAAATAACCGGGGATCCTACATGATCACTGTACTATCCTTGTTATGCACTTTGCTTGGTTCAATTTTTGTCTTCAGAAATCTAATACGTGTGTGTTCCCTGCCTAACAGCTGTCTTTGCAACCAAATTCAATCACTTTATTCCTGTTTCATATACTGTGCTGAATAAATGAGATCATTGCTAGGAAACAGTACAAGTAAGGCACAGGGGGCTCGAGCCAATACTCACTTAAGCCAACGGAAAGACTCCTATTGATGTCCGTGAGCATTAGGTCATGCTTCGGTTTGTGCATACTAAGGTTTCCCCATTTTATTGTAGCAGGTCCACAGTGGTATAATTCTGTGTTACAGCAGACTCCACCAGAATTCTCTCAATATAAACTAGACATTTATTCTTACAATGTGTAACAAACCTTTTGGTGACTGAATTATTGCTGCTCTGACCTTTCCTGTGCTAAAAATAAAGAAGCGATGCAATGGTTTAAACCTTTTATTTTTTTCCATTGGGAAAACTGGCAGGCACCTACTAGGAAATTATCATGGACCTGAAAATCAGGCTAGCCAGGGCTGTATGAATTATGGCTTTCAGAAGAAATTCTTGAAGATGACCTGCTAGGTTATTTGGAAATGACAGACCTGATTCTCCACCACCTTGCACCTTGTGTAATCATTTCCACTCACCCAAAGTAGGTGCAAATTGATTTGGTAGCATTTTGCATCATCCTGGTATAGGTACAAATGACTACGTAAAAGTGAAAAGCAGACAAGAATCATATTAAAAATGACTTGATTTTTAAACACACTTTTTCTATTCTAAGCCCACAGATACATTCAAATAGAAGGAAGAAGACCATCTCCACAGCAATTTCTATGGACCATCAAAGATTATGAACATAGAGAATGCCTTAATAGAACTAACAATGGCAAGTCCTATCATCTTATCTCTTTCCAACATTGAGTAAAATTAGATGGCCTTAGAGGAAGAAGTTAACTTTATTACTATGTTTCTAATTGTGTAATACTATAAAATGAAGGGAAATTTCATTCTGACCTCAGCTGATGACCACCTTTTATTCTAAACCATGTGGATTGATAGCTCTTTTAATTGTATTCTGACCAGTGTAACAGCTGAGGTGGCTCTAATCCATATATAAGCATGCATGAATTTAATCCTTTAAGACTATTTCTACCACCTTTCTATTGGGAATTACTTTACTGCGTGAATAGCAACAAATTGAAAAGGGATTATGCATGATGTAAGGC
Organism: Dermatemys mawii; assembly: GCA_007922305.1. Classification (NCBI taxonomy): domain Eukaryota; kingdom Metazoa; phylum Chordata; order Testudines; family Dermatemydidae; genus Dermatemys; species Dermatemys mawii. The sequence goes on from ML677347.1 coordinate 3,542,193, forward strand.
AGGGGTCAGCAACCTTTCAGAAGTGGGGTGCCGAGTCTTCATTTATTCACTCAAATTTAAGGTTTTGCATGCCAGTAATAAATTTTAACATTTTTAGAAGGTCTCTTTCATAAATCTTTAATATATAACTAAACTATTGTTGTATGTAAGGTAAATAAGGTTTTAAAAATGTTTAAGAAGATTCATTTAAAATTAAATTACAATGCAGAGCCCCCCCAGACTGGTGGCTAGGACCCGGGCAGTGTGAATGCCTCTGAAAATCTGCTCGTGTGCCACCTTCGGCCCCCGTACCATAGGTTGCCTACCCCTGACATGAGGCATTGTTCAGTCTGCATAAGAGTGTTTCAAAGTCAGCCTCTTTTTGAATTTTTCCACGTGTCTGTTTTTTGTCTCAATATTCTGCAGCAGTGAGTTCTAAAGATTAATTAAATTGTGTAACACACATTGACATATCTGTTTTAAATCAGTTACATTATTCATTTCAACCCATGGCCCTTTGTCCTGTGGGAAAGGGTAATCAGGAGTGTTGCAGCCAATCTAGGGGAAATCTTTATTAGACCTCAATATCTTTTTTAAAAAGAGATAAGTTTGGTAAAGGTAATATTGTTCACATAGTATACTTAGATTTATATACTTAGACATCTGTAAGGTATTTAATTTTGCACTGCCGAACATTTTTGATTATAGAATTAGAATGATCTAAAATTAGCATGGCACAAGTTAAGTGGATTGAAAGTTGGGTAACATGTGTGTCTTAAAATATAATTGAAAATGCAGAAGATTTGGGGGTCAGGGTGGCTAATCAATAGAATATGAACTCCCAGTATGAAATTGTGGCCAAAAGAACTAATATGATCCTGGAATGCATAAACAGGGCAATCTTGAATAGGAGTAGAGAGGATGTTCATAAACTGAAAAGAAAAGGGATAATCATGTTTAAAGGATTAGAAAACATGCCTTATAGTGATAGATTCAAAGAGCTTAATTTATTTAGTTTAACAAAGAGAATGTTAAGGGGTGACATGATTGCAGTCTAGAAGTATCTACATGGGGAACAATTACTTAACGATTGACTCTTCAGTCTACCAGAGAAAGGTATAACACGAGCCAATGGCTGGAAGCTGAAGCTAGACAAATTCAGACTGGAAACAAGTCTTAAATTTTTGACAGTGAGTATAATTAACCATTGGAACAACTTACCAAGGGTTGTGGTGGATTGCCCTTACTAACAATTCATAAATCAATAATGGATTTTTTTCCTAACAAATTGAACTTTCATACAACAATTCCTAGTGGTCCCAGGTCGAGAAGGTCAAACTAGATTATCACAATGATCCCCTCTGCCCTGGGAATCTATGAATATTCTCTATACTGTTCCATTCTTTTTGAAACGAAACCTTTTATTCATATCCTTTTATGCTTCTTTACAAGGGCAGATATTTTTAAAGGTAACTGAAGGAGTTGGAGGTCTGACTAGGGTGACCAGATAGCAAGAGTAAAAAAAACGGGACGGGGTGGGTGGTAATAGGTGCCTGTAGTGGGATGGCTGCCCCACTCCTGCAGAAGAAGGGTTAAAACAGCCCTGGGAAGGGCTGTGGCTGCGGGCAAGCTGCTCCCAGGCTGAATAGAGTGGAGCTGGGCTGATTGGGAGGCAGGCTCAGCTGGGGGCCATGCCCCAAACACACCCAGCTGGCTATATAAAGGCAGAGAAGCCAGGAGCGAGACAGTCTCCTCCGGCTACAGAGATAGACAGGCCTGGCTGTTGGGAGCTTGAGCAGGGTACCTAGTGTGGTGCAGGGCTGGGGCAAGGCAAGAGGAGCTGGGGGAATCTCTGGCCTGGAAACCCCCAGGGTGGAGGGCCTAGGAGACAGCCCAACAAAGGGTAGTGGGGTTGCAGGGGGCAGCCCATGGCTCTAGAGGCAGAAGCAGCAGGCCAAACCCACCTTGCTAATGATGAATGGCAATGATACTGCAGTCTGCCCCAGAGAATGGGGGCAAGTGGTGACTGGCAGTTGCCTAGACTGAGGCAAGGTGGGGATAGTGGGTGAGGGTTCCCCAGGGAAAGGGGACCCAGAGCTAGACCGTGGGGTTACTGCAGGGGTGCAGAACCCTAGGTAAGAGGGCACCCAGGTCCAGGGAGGGACATGGGGCCAGTACAAAACGGGACATCGGCCTGCAGAGGGCGCTCAAGATGCTGGGACGAGCTAATTCCCTGGACGTACCAGCAGGAGGCGCCGCAGGGTGAGTCGCTGCTTTGCTACAGTGCCTATATAAGAAAAAGGCCCCCAAAATTGGGACTGTCCCTATAAAATCAGAACATATGGTCACTCTCGGTCTAACACCTTATGTCTCCTTAAAACGTTGGCCACTATCAGTTGCCCAAATGCTGTTCATTTTCACGAATGCAACCCCACTGAGGTTGATGTAGCGCAGGGATCAGCAACATTGGCACGTGGGACCGCAGGGTAAGCACCCTTAGCAGGCCCCGCTGCTTTCTTGACCTGGCGATTCACAGATTGCAGCTCCCACTGGCCACGGTTCGCCATCCTGGTGTATAGGGGCTGCGGGAAGCGGCACGGTGCTGGCCGCTGCTTTCTGCAGCTCCCATTGGGCCGGGACGGCGAACCGTGGCCAGTGGGAGCCATGGTCAGCGAAACGCCAGGTAAATAAAGCAGCGGGACCCACTAAGGGTGCTTACCCTGTGGTCCCGTGTGCCGAAACTGACGATCCCTGATGTAGCGGGATGGATGTAACGGGGAGGAATTTGGTCCTTCTTGTCCAAAAGCAGTCTCACCTGATCAGTCTCTGATCATATTAGCTGCCTTTCTGTACACCTGTTCTGTTTCTGCAATGTCTTTTGAGACACTGAGGTCCAAATAAAGTGGCTAGATTTCAAGGGGGAAAAAAAAGGTGTTGTGGTAAACACATTGAAAAGATCAAAGGGATTTCAAAGCAGAGTAATAATGACAGCAATATAATATAAATGTGAAGGAATAACAAATAAGATTATTATTTATTAATCAAGGATTCAGCAAAAGTAACAAAGTAATAGGCAGGGGATTATCTGACAACTCCTGTATTTCTGTCAGTACATTCAGGAACAAAAGAAAAGTCAGGAGCAGTCTTTAATGAGGCATTTAAGAAACCATTGATAAAAAGAGCAATAAGTTCAGTTGAAAATAGGAACTGAAGAGTAATCATAATGGAATAAGGTTATCACAGGTCAAGAGACTTCTCACGATGAGGCATGCTCTGGGACTTCTCTAGTGAGAGGCACACAATGCAATCCAGAGTCCAGCTCACCACAGAACTGCCAGAGCATACAAGATTTTTTGAGGCATCAGCTTACTTGAAGGCTAGTAAAGACTTTGAAGGAACCACTGAGAATACAGACAAAAGGAGATCTATGCAAGGTGTGTCCATTCAGAGAGGATTAATATGAAACATTCTATATGCTCAGGTCCCATGGCAATGGGCATGACATAAAAACATGGAAAGAAAGATTAGAGATTAAGTAGGCCAGGCATAACTGTCATAGTAGTTGGTTATGTGATTCAGAATATAGTCCCAGCCTTAGAGAATGCTAGATGATGTAGAACTCGGATGCAGAATGGATAATTGTACACTGGTTCATAGATTTTAAGGTCAGAATAAATTGTTATGGTCAAGTCTGACCTCCTGTAAAACACATGCCAAGGAATCTCACCCAGCAATGTCTGCTTCAACTCCATAACTTATATTTGAATATTTGGACTCTGGTATGTTTCAGAAGGATACCCATCCTTGACTTAAAGAGTGCAAATGATGGATAATCAACCAAGTCCATGATTATCTTCTATGGCCCCCCCCCAAATCCTTTTCACAGTCACTTCTTTCCAGGATATGGTCCTCTATGATATAAATATGACCTACATTGTTTACTCCTAAATGCATGATTGCACATTTGGCCATATTAAAGATGCATGTTGTTCAAATGAGCCCACCTTATTAAATTACACAGATTGGTTTTGATACGTGACCTGTATCCATTATATTTACCGTTCCACCAATTTGTGGATCATCTGCAAACTTGACCAATAATGCTTTTATATTTTCTTCCAGATCACTGATACAATTATCCAGAAGTAACCTGTGGATTGGCAGAAAGCAGAGAACACCTAGGAAATATATTAAGGAAATTCATTTCATCTACCCCTCCTTTTTCTCTTACTACCATCCCTTCAATGTATAGTCTCTCTTCTTTACTCTATCTGAATATATAATAGCCTCCCAATAAAACCCTACCAACAATAAAGGGGGAAAAGAAGCAAAATATTTTTTTTTGAGTTAACAGTGTTTGCAAACCATCGTATTGTTCAGTCTCTTTGTAGCTTACATCTCTGCTCCATAATACTTTGGCTTTCATGACAATTTAGATTATAAATCGTTTGCAGGAGGCAACATCTCTTAGGGCTTGTCTATACAGTGCACACTAGAATTTACACCCCTAAGGTAGAGATTGCTGTGCCCTCACTGGACTGTGCAGACCTTGCTGGCATGCACTAAAAATTCCCCGGTGTAGGTTATTGCAGTACTGTCTGAAACAGGACAATATTAATGTGTACTATGAATTTTTAGGGCCGCCAGGGTCCACGCAGGCCAGTCAGTGTGCAACACTAGGGAGCTCTACAATTTGCACCCCTCTAGCATGGACTAAAGCACCATGTGGACACAGCTGTACTCTGTTTGCACAACACTGAGCTGGGACCTGTAGGCAATAATGTAATCCAAATCAACAAAAAATAATAAGAATCCCAGACTGGGAGGGGATTCCGTGGATGGGTGGAAAAACGGAGTTTTTAAAGAGGGCTAGTGAGAAGAAGGGGGGCCTTTAGCCAAACTTTGCTGAGCGTAATTAGTTTAGTGGAACAATCACTCTTAAAGCACCTGGTTCACTCATAGTCACGCAATCTTAGCTGTAAGTGTCATCTGTACATTATGGTTCCTCTGCATCATGCTATTGACACAAAACAGTCATAAATCTGTTTAAAGGTCCAGTTAACAACTATGATGGTTTATGTCAGGAATGGGCAAATTTTTTGGCTCGAGGGCCACATGGGGTTGTAAAACAGTATGGAGGGCCGGGTAGGGAAGGCTGTGCCTCCCCAAATAGCATGGCACCTGCCTCCTATCCACCCCTTCCCACTTCCTGCCCCCTGAACACTCACCTGAGAATCCTTGACCCATCCAACCCCCCTGTTCCTTGTCTCCTGAGCACCTCCTCCGAAGGCCCCCCACCTCTAACCATCCCGTGGCACCCCACCCCATCTCTTAGCCCCCTGTTCCCTGACCTCCCCAACCCGTATCCACACCTCTGCCCCAGCTTCGCCCCAGAACCCACCTCCTCGCTTCTCCTCCCCTGACTGCGCTCTCTCTCCCCCAAGTCTCCGCCCATCCAATAGCCCCCTGCTTCCTGACTGTCCCCGTGACTCATTGCCCCTTATCCAGTCCCACCTCCTGCTCACTGAAGCCAGTCATGCCACTGCAACACTCCCTGGCAGGAGCAGCAGGCTGGAGCACTAGCAACATGGCTGCAGAGGAGGAGCCGGGGCTCACCTCCCCGGGCAGGAGCTCAGGCAGGCCGAACAGGATGGTCCCGTGGGCCAGATGTGGCCTACGCGCTGTAGTTTTGCCACCCCTGACGTATGTGGTTAGGGTCCTATCCAATGCCCACTAAGTCAATGGAAACATTTCCATTAACCTCAATGGGCACTGGATCTATCTAGTCCTCAGTGTTTATGGTGCCTTCAGTACTGTGTGAAATACAAAATATGAAGTCTCTAGTCTGAGGCGCTTAAAACATTAAAGACTGATGGAGAGGAGAGGTCACAATGGAAAATTCACAGAAGATTGTAACGTAAGGTTTCATTCTATTATGATTAGCATAATATATATCATCTCACAACTTGTAGGTTCCACGGAAGAAGTGGGTCATTAGAAGAGATCTGAATGAGACGATGAAGGATTTCTGAAGTGGGCTCAGGAGGTCACTCAGACATAGGGAGATGCATGGCAGCAAATAAGGTGTTAGAAGCATATTTTAAATGGTTATTAGCCAAAACAGTCAGAGGCCCAACCCTAAACCTCCAAATACCAGAAAATGGGACTGAATGACAGGGGATGGATTACTCAGAATTACCCTATTCTGTTCATTCCCTCTGAAGCATCTGGCACTGATCCCTATCTGAAGCAGGATACTGGGCTAAATGCACCATTTGTCTGACCCAATATGGCCATTCTTATATAAAAAAGATTTCTCCTAGCTTAAAAAAAACACACTGCAGACTTTTAAATAAATAGTGTCTGAATATGTCAAAGTGCTCACTGAAGGTGAGCAGAAAACAGCGACTATTTGGGAACCAGGTCAGAAGATCTTGGTGAAATATGATAAGGAAATTGCAGGGTGTTAGTTAGGAAAGCATAAGAAGTTTGGTCATGTTTTGGCTAATGTACAAGTCTATCATATCGTAATCAGGTAAAATAAGCAGATTATGTTTAATTCTGAAATGGATTGTCTAATTACTCACTTACTTTCCAGACATAGCACGAAGCTGGAGAGTCAAGTGACCTGGTGTCATTTGTGCCTTATGAAAGTGGACTCAAACAAGTTTTTCTCTAGGTGCATCCTGGATGGTTGAACCTCATCTAAAAAATTAGTTATCTAAATTTGTTTGAGAAAATTAGTATCCGTCCCATGAAACCTAGATGATAGTTGTTCAACTGAGCACTAAAATGGGCAATCCTTCAAAAGAGCTGGTCAGATCACTGAAGGGTAAGGCAGTATATCTTACATGCACACTAGAGTTAAAATAGATCTATTGTAGGCATTAGTTCAATTCTGTAATTAAATTTAGTCATTTTTATAAATGTTTATCCATTGAAAAGTCATTGCCATTGGCAGCTTCTCATCAGCTTAGGTAAATATACTTCACAGATCACAAAAAAAAAAAAGTAATAACCCATTCTAGGTTACTAATTGACAAGCAATGTAAGCAGCTTGCTCTAACTAGATACACAAGGGGTAAATATACTTTAACAGTGATATTTCATTACATTTTTCTAACATGTGTAAAACCTTAGCTGCTGATAAAGAAACCATGCTGAACAACATTGTATCATAGAATAAAGAAATATGATTTTCATCTATTGTCCCATGGTTTGTTAAATACAGCGGTGCTAACTGCAGCTAGTATAAGAAGATAGACACCATAAAAGGGGCATACGAAGACAACACTCCAGCAGACTTTTGCTCTACAAGGACCCTGTGACAAAGACTCAACAGTGTCCAGACTACACAAAATTCTAGTTCATTCATTCTTTCTGCATGGAATTCACACCATCAGAGAAGTGAATTATTTACTATCATAGAGCAGAAGACCAAAGCTATGGTGCTGTAGTCACACATATCTTTATGGAAATAAACAAACTCTCTAGTTGTAATGCAAATGGATAGTACATTTACTTCTAAAACACATATAACTGATAGACTGAGGCTGGCATTTTGAAAAGACCTCAAGGATTTAGGTGCCCGATTCCCAATCAAATTCATAGGGGATGCCTAATTCATTTAGATTCTTTTTAAATTTCCAGTACAACAGCACACTGGCATAGTGGGTGATCTAAAGGAGCTACTTCATCATTAATTCAACAGAAATAATAATCCATAAGCATATATATCTGTCTCATATTAAATTCATAAAGAAGATTAATGTAAAATTCACAGTCTCAGCATTCAAGTCAACAGCTGCTGATCTGTAACATGGGTGGTACACAAAGACACTGGGCTCCAGCTAACAGCATCCATGCAAATTTATGACTTTTGACAACAATAAATTCACTGCATAGTGAATCAAAGAAACATCTGTAATAGCTCAGTTGTTGAAGAGCATACAACTGCATCATGTTTCCAATAACGGTACATGTTTCCAGGAGAGATGCAATGTGGTCCATTGAGTAGGGCATGGTTCTATTCCCCTATTTCCGAATGACTGGCTGTGTAATATTGGAGAAACAACTTTGCTTCTCCAGCTACAGAATACGAATATTTATAATTAGCAATCTTTGATTTCTGTAAGGCACCTGACTTGATACCACATAACATTTTGAATAAGAAATTAAAATGGTACAAAAATCAACCCTCCACACATTAAATTGATTGAAAACTGCCTAATTAATAGGTCTTAACAGGTAGTTGTAAAAGGTAATAATAACTGAGTGTTTCTAGTGTGTCCCAAAAGGATCAGTTCTTGTCTCTATGCTCTGTAACATTTTTACCAATGACCTGGAAGAAAACATGAAATCACTGATAAAGTTAGCAGATGTCACACAGATTGGGGCAGTGGTAAAAGAATGAAGAAGGCAGTTCACTGATTCAGAGAGATCTGACTCACTTTGTAAACTAGGCATAAGAAAACAATTTACATTTCAGTATAGCCAAATGTAAGGCCCTCTATACAGGGACAAAGAATGAGGGTTGTGCTTATAGGATGGAGAACTCTATCCTAGGAAGTAGTGACTATGAAAGAAATTTAGATGTTGTGGTACATAATCATTAGAATATGAGCTCCCAGTTCAATGCTGTGTCCAAACGGGCTAATGCAATCCTTGAAAATACAAACAAACAGCAATATAAAGTAGGAGTGGGGACTTTATATTACCTGTGCATCTGGCACTACTGTGGCCTGTACTGGACTACTTTGTCCAGGTCTGGTGTCCACAATTCAAGAAGGATGTTGATAAACTGGAAAGGGTTCAGAGAAGAGCCATAGGAATGACTGAAGAATTAGAAACATGTTTTATAGTGAAAGATTCAAGGAGCTCACTATATTTAGCTCGTCAGATGGAAGATGGGGGTTGACTTGATCACACTGTATAAGTGCCTACAGGGGGAACAGATATTTTATAATAGAGTGCTTTCGAATTTAGCATAGAATGCTATCACAATTTACAAGGGTTCTGATGGAGTCTCCATCAGCAGAAACTTTAAAATCAAAATTTGATGTTTTTCTAAAGAATAATCTTTATTTCAAACAGGATTTAATTCAAGGAAGTCCTATGACCCATAGGATTAGAGCCGTGTGCAGATACAAAAATTTGGATCTTCATCCACAATAATTAACTTGTACCTGGCCCATGATCCACACTCCACGTTTTTTATGCATCTACCCGCACTGGCACCCTTTAGAACAATGGTTCTCAACTGGGTGTCTGTGGCCCCCCTAGGGGGCCATAAGCCAGTTTCAGGGGGTCCATGGGCTAAAGCCTGAGTCCCAGAATCCCCCACAGGGATAAAGGCCTGAGCCCCGGCACCTCCTGTGGGGCTAAACCCTAAGCCTCGAGCCATGGTGCTCCTTCATATGACTAAAGCCCTGAGTCCCATCACCCACTGTGGAGCTAAGACCTGGAGCCCAGAGCCCAAGCTGGTCCCCTGGGGTTCCAGGCACTAGCCGAGTGAGGGGGCTGGGGTTCAGAGCTCCATGCTTCCGCTCTGCCAGGGTGGTACGGGCTGGGCTTTAGCACCATAGGGGGTGCTGGAGCTTGGGGTTCCAGGCTTCTGCCCCACAGACCCCCGTGTACCCCCTTACAACTGGCTCACAGCCCCACAGGGGGCTGAGGACCCCCAGGTTGTGAACTGCTGCCTACAGCCCTGTGTGGATAAAAAAAAATTGGATCCACATCCGATACACAAAGATGGTAAACAATACAACTGCATCCGCAGATGCAGATATCCACAGACAAAATGTGGGGCTCTACAAAATGCAGGAGATCAGAATAGATGACTGCAATTGCCCCTTCCAGCATTGTAAACTGTTACTTTTTAAAGATCTCTGGCTCAAGGGCATAGTGTAAGTGCTACATATTATTATATGAAGGCTAGGACTATAACAGAGTTTTAAAAAGAACTGGATAAATTCATGGAGGTTAAGTCCATTAATGGCTAATAGTCAGGATGGTATCCCTAGCCTCTGTTTGTCATAGGGTGGATGGATGGCAAGAGAGAGATCACTTGATCATTACCTGTTAGGTTCACTCACTCCAGGGCACCTGGCATTGGCCACTGTCAATAGGATACTGGGCTGGATGGATCTTTGGTCTATCCCAGTGCCGCCATTCTTATGTTCTTATTATTACACACCCACAACAGCCATATCACTATGCAGCTCTTTTGCCTGATTCACCATTGGACTAGTGGAGTTCCACTTCATTATAATTTCAATGATTTCAACTGAGTTACATTTGTGAAAATCTGGATATCCAACGTGGTGAATCAGAGGATGAAATACTATGGCCTGAATTATACAGCATTCCAACTAGATGCTCTAAAGATCTCTTCTTGCTTTCCAATATATGAAGTAGTACTCCTATTTAATAGAGCAACACCATTGTATTGCTCTTCAGTTTAGAATATTTCATATGCTTTTGGCCTAGTGAGGTCAACTCTCTAAGACAAAGAGCATTTGCAGATTCCATGTAAATACAACTTATATAAAATACAATGCAATAGACAAGAGAGAAACCACAGACATGGTATTCATGCATATAGCTATTTCAGGTTCCCAAATAAAGTATGCCTTCTGGGCAGAAATAATTAATTGCTTCATATAATTTCAAGTGTTCTAAAGTAAAGCTAGTGAACTATGTGAAGGACATGCTAAGATATACGTTAACACCTCACTGTTTTTCTTTTGGTAATTACACAGATAACTCATTATCTGGGCACAGTGTGTCACTTCTCATTGTACAAAGCCTGGCAAATTTAAGTTAAAAGAGCTCTGAGATGAAATGTCATCTGACAATAGCCCATCTCCAGAGCTTTACAGTGCTTGGGTAAAGATACTGTCATACAGAGAAATTTAACCATCTGTCAGTAACCCGACTGGCAGCATTTTGTATGATGTCCTGTGGGATTAGATATTTTAATTTCAAACATACATACCTATATCATTGGATACTAAAGATGTACTGCCCACACTGTACAGTTAGGAGCTGATAACTCCACATGATAAACTTTGAAAAACCAACTGTCTTTTTCCTCCTTATCCTTAATAAGAAATAATATTTCTTATTAAGGATATTAGCATGAAAATGAGATGTGTGGTTTCTTAAGAGTTCACGCTTAATCCCTCTAGACTCTTCCTTCAAATATATCTCTAAGATTTCAATTTCTTCATTAGATTTCTGCTAATCTAAAGTACATTAATAGCAAAATTAGCTGCCAGTTGCTTTACTACAGGATTTCTGCTCTTTCAGAAGTTTGCTTTAGTATTTTGGAGGCAAGGGGAATCATTCTTAATAGGCCATAAATTCTGTTAGAGAGGAACAAAGGAATACACAGCAGGAAGAAGTTTGAAAGCTGTACCCCCAGCTGAGAGACAGTGTGATCTTGTGGATAGGGTGATTGTCTGATTACCCGGCCATCCAGATCTAATACTGACTGTAAAACTTTACGTCACTCCTTTTATGTTACTGCATACACATAATCTAAAATGTATCCTCAGTGATTTACCAGAAAGGGAATTAAGGGCACAACCAAAGGCAGAATTCAGGAATGTCCAGCTGCCTATGCAGAGCATTGGACCGCTAATTACCACACCATTGCTTTTAATAAACATGAATTTCATAGGGAATTAAAACATCTATATTTGGGGTGTAATAAATGTAACCCACTGCTCAGGCTATGTTGCATTCCCACCTCCTTCACTCCCGATCAGGAGAGGACGTTTGTCTGGTTCAGTCCCCTATACTAGTCATTGCTTATTAGGTCAAGCTGGCAGGCTTAGGCTTCTAGCTTTGGAGGTCCATGGTTAGTGTCCCGGACTGGGACAAGATGCTGCCATCACAATAATATGAGTAGAATCAATTGGTCCAAACTGCCCTGTATAGAGATATGATGGGGTGTGACTCTCCATGCTAGTGCTTCCTGCTGGTCATCTTGCAGATCAGCTCCATAGGTCAGTATACTGACTTATGGTAGTGTCTCACCTGCCATCACTTCTGCTCCTGGACCTGTGTTGTTCCAGGAATAACAGCATTCTCTTCAGGACACAGCTCTCAGGCTGTGCCACACTATGTGCTTCCCCATTCCGGCGGCCAGGACCACAGACCAATGGTTCAGCCATTTCCTCAGTGGTGAGTTGGGGGTGGACCCAGCCTGCCCACTACTCTGGGTCCCAGTCCAGGAACCCTCTAGATAAGGGGTGGGAAAATTCTGGCCCATTGGCCACATCTGGCCCACAGGCCCATCCTGCCCAGCCCCTGAGCTAGCACCTGGCCCCTCCCGCATTGTCCTCACTCCCCCCTGCAGCCTCAGCTAGCCACACGGGCAGCACTCTGACCTGTAGCGCCTGCCGGGCAGTGTGTCTAAGTGTGTTCTGGCAGGCTGCACTAAGACAGACACTGTGCTCCGAGCACCATAGTAAGGGGGGCAGGACCAGGGGAGGGGGGTTGGTTAAGGGGCAGGGGGTCCTAGGAGGCAGTCAGGGAGCAGGGAGCAGTTGGATGTGGCGGAGGTTCTAGAGAGGCATCAGGGGATGGGGAACAGGGGAATTGGATAGTGCGTGGGAGTCCCAGAGGTTTGTCAGGGGGCAGGGGTGTGGATAGGGGTCGGGGAAGTCAGGAGACAGGGAGCAGGGGGGTTAGGTAGGGGTTGAGGTCCTGCGGGGGCAGTTAGGGTGGGGAAGGTCTCAGGAGGAGGCAGTCAGGGGACAAGGAGCAGGGTGGCTTATATAGGTGATGGGATCCCAGGGGGGCAGTTAGGGTGGGGGAGTCTTGGGAGGGGGCAGTCAGGAGACAAGGAGCAGGGGGGGGTTGGATGAATTGAGGGTTCTGAGGGGGGCAGTCAGGGGGCAGCAAGTGGGTGGGTTCAGATAAGGGCAGGGACAGGCTGACTGGGGAGGCACAGCCTTCCCTACCTGGCCCTCCATACAATTTTGCAACCCTGATGTGGCCCTCAGGCCAAAACGTTTCCCCACCCCTGTTCTAGATGGCAGCCATCTGCTGCCTCCCCTCCAACCTCTCAGTACCTTTCCCTGGGCCACTTCCCCATGGCCCTCCTAGCTTCTTCACCCAGACTTCAGGGCTTCAGCATGCGGGTCAAGCCAGAAACTCGCTCTGACTGCCCCGATCTTGCCCAGAACTACTCTGTCCATGGTGCTACCTTTCTTCCTCCTGCAAGGCAGCCAGCCCTCCCTCCTTGAGCTCCAGAGAACACTGTGCTCTGCAGCTCTTCTTATATGGGCCTGCCCAGACCTGACTGACGGCTCCTTGCAGCCTCTCTCCTGTGGTCTGCTTTCTGTGCAGCTTCCCTAGGGCTCCATTAACCCATCACAAAGCAATTGGGGCACATGCCCCGTCACAAGGGATCATTTTAAAAACTGAAAACAATTATTTTAAAATAAAAGTACATAAAGAACCTTTGCCACACACCTTTGATCACCATACCACTTTTACCTAATAAATAATAATAATAATAATAATAATAATAATAATAATTATACTGATTTGTATCAACGATAAGCATCGTTATCTTAGACTATATCACCATTTGAATGAAAAGAGAGCTCCAACCACTAGGGATTTGAAATGTTTATGTGTTCACTAGTCACTGCAAGTTAAGAAATACAATTAAAATGTGAGTAAATGCACTTACTAAACACAGAGCCAAAGTTGGACTGATTCAGTCCTGGTGCCAAACTCAAAATGTCTACTTATGTCAATTCATTCCCAAAACTAAGTTATTGGAGAAAATCCTCTACTATCAGAGATATGTATGTGTTGCTGTGGGGTCAGAAGGTAGAAGCAATGACCCTAAACTGGATTTTGATCTTTGCACAAGTATTCAGTGAATCTAAAAGGCATTCTTGTAAGAGCGTCCTTTGTTCACTTCGAAATATGGCCACTTGTCAAAATACCCCTTCTAGAGTTCATCTCTCCAGGACTGTTGAAGGGATGTTTTGACAGTATTACAGGGAAGTGTGCGTTCCTCTCGCATCTCTTCTGTGGTTGAAAAACAACATCAGTTTCCTTGGCCAGGGCCATTATCATCAATACCATGAATGATGTTGCACTGAAATTAAATGCACCAGGAGAGAGTGGAGTTATAATGATACAGCCCTAGACTCCAGTCATAACAGCTGTTCTGTGTAGGCAGATGCAATATACAACTATATACATGAAGAGTTGGCATGAAATCCATAGGGCTGTGTGAAGGTGCAGGGGTCCACGCCAGGGAGTGGCTTCCAGGACTGGGGCCATAATGTGGTCACTCCAGGAAGCACCGAATCTCTAAACAAAAGTTTAAAAAACCAACCCCCCAGATCCAAAAATATTGCCCTTAAATATTTCTGTTTGCACTTGACTTCGCAACTTTAAATGCTCTCATAGGAACAGCAAGCAGAAGTTAATAGAGGGAAAGCCCTTCAACACAAGTATTTGTCCCCTCCCTGAATCACCACTAGCTTCCTCCAGTACACACAGATCAGAAGCTTAGATTTTAAACTCTTTAGGGGCAGGGACTGTCTCTTTCCATTGTTTGTACAGCACCCAACACAATGGGGTCGTGCTCCATGACTGGGATGCCTAGATGCTATCACACAACAAACAATAAGTTTATGAAATTTGAAAAGGTTGAGTATTTTCCCTAGCTAATACCAGCAGCAGCAGCATAATGTTGCTGGATTCCAGAAAATGAAACACAACAGAAAAGACTGGCAGCTTATCACAGACATATCAAACAAGACAATGAGGAAAAGGAAAGACAAACTTTACCACAGAGGGAAAAAATCTCCTTGAACTGAATCCCATTTGGCCAGCTGACATTAGCAGACCAAATTCTCTATCAGATCATTGGAAGGATGGTGGTGAATAAACAGAATAGTAAAATCATTGCCCATGTCTGTCTATTGGCCCTTCAAAGCATTATTTGCATAAAATGGTGTAGAAACTAGGAAAACATGCATAATTAACTTTATTTATATTTTAGTATTATAAAAGGCTTAGCAGAATAAAATTAGTTAATAAAACTGCTCCTTGAATATGTATTTTTTTCTTATTAAATAATGGAAAGACTAATGCTACTTAAAGATGATGAAACCAAAATTTCATGTGCAAATCTGATGAACATTTAGTAATTAGTGTATGCACGTCAGACCTCTGGAAAGTGAACACACCATATTTCATTAATTGAAATGCATGTGTTTAATCTACTCTGAACTCTGGAAGGTAACGTACTGTACATATATAGATTGCTTAGTAATCATCTGCTGTTGAAAGAAGTTTCTACTTGGGTAAGGTGCTTAAAAAATTGTATTTCAGAAAACCAGATTTTGCTCATCTTACTCATGTGAGTGGTCCCAGTGACTTGGCATCCCATTGATTTCAGAGGGACTAGAAGGATAAGGACAGCAAGCAGGATTTGGCCGCAAATATTTTAGAATCCAACATCACAGACTGACACCAATGTTAAGGTCAACACCATTCTAGCACCACACCAGAGCTAAAATTATGTAAATCAATAGTTCTCCCTTCCCTGGAATATTGTGTTCATTTCTAATAATCCCATTTTAAAGACATAGCAAAAATAATAGAGCACCAGATAAAAGAACTTAAGAAGCATGGAAAGATTTCTCTGGAAGGATAGATGGAAATATTTGGGTTGTTTAGTTTATAGATGAGAGGAAAAAGACATGACATGACAGAGGTATAGAAAATAATTAATGATATATTGAAAGTCCTGTGGGTGCTCCTGTTTATGCTCTCTCATAATAATTGGACAAGGAAACATTCAAAGGCAGAACATTAAAATTGGACAATTCACAGTTTGCCTATGGGACACATTTCCACAGATGCTAATAAGGCAAGAGGCTAGCAGGATTCATAAAAGAGTATGTATATGTGTGACGAGAAAGGAAAAGGCATATCGGAGATTTAAAACCACCATGTACCAGTGAATAAGCCAATCACAAACTGTCTGAAATTAGGAAGAAATTTTTTCTATGGTCATCTTATTTCATAATAGAGATTCTTGTATGTGAATTATAAGGATTGTTGCACCTTCCTATGGCATTCTGGCACTGACCACTGTTGCAGAGCGAATACTGGACTCGCTGGATCACTAATCTGATCTGGTAAGCAGCTCCTGTGCTGCGAAAGGATTGAGTCAAACCAAATGTTGAGCATGCAAGTCAACCACATGTGTCCATTGGGTAATTATCATATCCAGGCATGAGACTCTGTGAAGACATGAAAGATCAACGGTATTAAAACAACTTTCAAGTGAGTGAAGTGGATGATGCCTTTGTGCCATTCCAAAAAAAAATAATCGAGCCAAAGCTGCTGTCAAACTCAAAATCTCAAGTCATACACATCAGCTTAAGAACTTTCAGTTTCTTGCGAGTCTGTTTGCTTGACATGACATTCTGTACAGATCAGTGAGATTTTACCGAGCAAATACAGGCTAACATCTAATCAGGCTGTTGCAAGCAGCATAAGAATGTCTCATAAAGTGTAGAAAGACAGGCACCAACTAGAGTTCTGTGAAATGTTCCCAGAGAAACCTGAAACCACAGGAAATTCACCTGAGACAGTAGGAACTTGAAACTGCAAAGAGGGTTGCTGAAAGTTTCATTAAAGTTCACAAAATTTCAAACACACTTGGGCCTAGTTTTAAGTAAATAGGGGTTTTTGCAACTTGGCCATTTTAACTTGCAGCTTTGTGAGAATACATGATCCCCATAGTAATAAGAAAGAGAAATGGGAGGGGAATAGAACATGAGGTAAGGGTACTTGGTAGTTAGAAGAGAGAAAGAGGCAATCACAGTCAGCAGTGGATTACAAAATGGCCTTATTAAGGCTGTAGTTACTTGGCTCTGCTAAATGTAAAGGTCCAGCCCCAGAAATGCATGCTGGGAAAAAGTTCCTATAAGAAGGCAACTTTGCAGTAGGGAGAATTAATAGTAATCACTCAGGGACAGTGTAAAGTAGGGATGATGCTGTTTCTCAGTATTACAGATCACCAATGAATCACAGGCCATATTGCAATTGATTGCTGCTGTGTCAGACTTCATGATCATATAAGCCCTTCTGACTTAAAAATCTGTGATAAAAAAGAATAGTATAGAGATGATAGAGTAAATAGAAGCACATGACCTTTCTTAAAATACAAGAACAAGGCACTATTCAAAAAAACTGAAAGGCAACACGTTACAACTTAGAAATGGAAATACTTTTTCATACGAGACATAATTAGCCTGTGGAACTCCTTACTACAAGTGCTTTATAGCACTAGAAAAGTAATAGATTCTTATATGTATAATGAAAAGACTTACATTTACCTTAGAGGAGATTTTTAAGGCTACAAACCCTAATGCTGCAGGGCAAACCCAACATCTAAGTGGACTAGGAAAAAATTCTCCCCAGAGATGGTGTTTGTGTTATATTTGGGGTCAGCAGGGAAGGAAACAGACACAGTAGGAGCTGATTTTAAAACACAGTTGTTTGCTGTGGTGGCTTTATTGTTCTGGCAGCAAAACAGACACCAAACAAAAAGAAGACTCCTCACTGAGTACAGACTACCCAGCCATTGAAAAGGACATCACATTCCTCCATACTACTTTAAAATATTTTCCAAATATATATTACATATGGACACACACACATTATAATTTACATGGCTGCATAAAAGACTATATAACCTAACTAAAAGTTGCAAGTGAATTACCTCAAACTCTTAAATTGCAAGGGATTATTCTGCCTTGAATAGCAATTAATTAGTAGAATAAACTTACACATTCAGGTGCACCACTGGTTTTCTCATTCAATTGGGATAAAGTGATGATAGTTGTGTGGCATTGTCCCAAACAACAGGAACAGTTGGTGATAAGGAATCATCTGGATCTGCTTTAAAAGTTTCTTCTAACACGTTATCAAAATTAGGACTTGTAATGGAAAGAGTTTTAATCAGAAAAACAGAAGGTCCTACTGGAATATCCCAGACTCCACTATCTGTTGAGGCTGCAAATAGTCCGTATGTTGTTTTCATAAAGTACTATCAGATAGTTTTACCTCAGACAACGCAAGATCTGTACATTTTACAAGTTCTCCGGGTGCCCATTTCACTCTGCAACCATAGTTACAAGTCCATACTAAATTTCTGACTTGAAAAGAATGATAGTGAGTCTCGTGTTGATCAATCAGTTACATAGCTTGGGACGTGGCTACACATTAGGCAACCTCAGGATTGAGCAGGTCCAAACAGTTACGCAAAGATCTCTTCAACAAAAGAGTTGCAGATGACACTTGGGTGGTAGCATGTGGTGTGTTCCTGTAGACAAGCAAGAAATCATCCAATTTCTGCTGATGATTCCAAAAAGAGTTGTTAGCTCTTAAGGTATATCCTTAAATATCTGTACAGAGCGTTCCACTAGTCCCTTTGTAGCAAGTATATTATGGAGCACAATGTACGTGCCTTTTGAATACCTCATGACCATAAATGGCACTTCAATAGTTGTCTAGTGCAGCCTTTCATGACTGCAACATTGTTACCTTTTGTGCATGCTCCAGCCCACAAAGTATATCCAGTGGGCAGCTTGACTGACAGCTTTTATTCACCAACCTTCTATTCTCCTCTCAGCTATGTCTGAGTGGCAGTAAAGCTTACACCCAGTGGTCCTTTCCCCTTCTCAAGAGAAAAAACATCATCCTTAGCAGTTTCTTGGCTGATGTCTGTGCTAGTAAAGAGTAACCTATCCAACAAATTGAGATAAAACACTTGGTCAAAAGTTTGTTTGGTTTGATGGGAGCTTGGGTGCAGCAGGCATGACAGCCCTCAACATTGCTGTACTGAGTCTCTTTACAGAATTGAATATTATAGAACTTAGCTGAAAGTAGCAATGCTCATGGTTGCATAAAGCTAATGACTGAATTCCATGTTTTTGGTCCAAAATTTGAAATTAATGAGTGGTGATCTGTCAGCTAGGTAAAACATCAACCATATAGATAGGTAAGGGACTTCCAAATTCTGAAATAATGCTGAGAGCTTCTCAGTCTATTTGTGTATAGTTCTTCTCAGAGGTGGTGAGTGTAAGTGAAGCAAAGGCAACTGGTTTTTCTCTTCCATTAGGAAAAAAAATAGGAAAGAACTAAATAGCACTGAGCTCTGTTAAATCCCTTCAGGATGTAATAATGGCTTTCTGGAACAGGGCAGGTGCTGGTGTTACACCGAAAGGCAACCGATGAAAGCAAAATAAGTCTTTCCGGGTGTTGATTATGACATATTTCCGAAGTGTCAAATCAATCTCCATTTGTAGGTATGAATTGAGCAAATCCAATTTACTGAAATAAAGTCTTCCACTAAGAGTAGGAACAAATCTTCAATATGAGGTAGTGGATACTGGCGTCCTCATAAAACTGGATTCAGTATCATTTTGAAATCTCCACAAATTCAGACAGCACCATCCTACTTGATAACTGGTATGATGGGCATAGCTAACTCAGTGTGTGGTGACAAGATTCCAATGTTCACTAAATGGTCTATCAAATGCTTCAGAAATAAGGCACAACTTCAAGCTTGCAACATTTTGATTGATTGGCCGTCAGACTTAACAGTGAGCTTTGCTGAAATGTTGCTCATCTGACCATGTTCTTTTTCAAAAATTTTGGAGTGTCTGTCCACGATTACTTCAAGGCAATCACCAAAGCACTTTAAACCTTCATCTCAGTCCACTTTGCCTTGAGCTTCTCAATCCAAGATCTTCCAAGTAATAGTAGATATTTTCCTTCAGTCACATAAGGGTGAACACTTTCATCTGGAGTATGCCTTTTGGGACTAACTTTTCTCCAATATAAGTCTTCAAAAACATGGCAGTTTCTTCCAAAAGAACTTGTGACAAAGTCTGGTGATAGGTAGATGCAAAAGTCATGAGGAGGCAGCCCCAGTATCAAGTTCCATTCCTGTAGGAAACTCCTTGATCCAGGGTGTGACCCAGATGCCATCTTGGATTCCTGCTTCTGATTATATGTACTGTGCTAGGTCTTGGTCAATATCACTACAACATTTGTCTTTTTCCATTTTATCAATTTCCAACCTCTGTCCTTTCTTAAGTTCAGTCTTCTTGGCTGTATGAATCTCACACACTAGGGGCTGTCTGTGGATGTGCGAAGATATATTCTTTATTCTGCATTGCTGGTTGTTCTGTTGTATGACAGTGCATGGTGATTTTTTCTTGCACTTCCTCCAAATGACATGGCATTACCAGCAATCCTTCTCAGAGTGAGTAGTTTGTACACAATGGCCACACAGAAATTTCTTACATTCCCATGGTCCTGTCTTGCTGAGTCACAAGATGTACTCCTCACTTCACACTAAACTCCAGAGAATCCTCCTCTTATGTCTCCATAGCAATAGCTACCGCAAAAACCTTCTTGAATGTAAGCACTGATACAGTCAGTAACTTCTTCCAGATCTGGGCATGCAGGGCATAACTTAATGTTTGTCTGAGCTGACAGTCCTCTGACAGCATCCTTGGACCAGCAACAAACTGTCCTACTGATTCTCCACTTCCCTGATGTCACTGATGAACCAATCTCATTCTGCTATCATCGATGGTGGAGGAGAGAAACGTTCCTACATTGCTGAAGTAATTGCGGTGTATGTGACATTTCTGGGCACAGTTGGAGACAATAGGTCATGCAGCAGTTCATGTGCCTTCGGACCTCATCACTTGTCAGCAAGGTTGAAACTAGTCTGTCTGGAATGGAGTTTCGAGCTACAAATTGCTCAAAATGTTTGAGGTATACAAGTCATGATGAGCAGTTTTCATAGAATTCACCTATACTGCCCACAGAAGTTGCCATTTAATTCCTCTCCGTTGAATTCCACCCCCTCCTGGATGTCTTCTCTTCCATACATTTTTTTTCTTTTCTTTTCTCTCTGGTCTCGTAGCTTTCCTCTGGGGGTTGGATTTTTTGTGTGTGCACTATCTGCTCTTGTTTTCCCTCTGCTGGCTGAGTGCGTACATTGCAGAATCCCTCCCGTGGCTGTATTAGGGCCTTCTCAGCCTAGCGTGCCCAGGATGGCCGCTCCCCGGTCACTGCTCTGTCAATGGTAGCTCAGCTACAGTCCCCTCCTTTGTTGTGTTTTTCTGCCTACTCCCAATCACTTGCTAGCTGGCTGGCTGATGCCACCCCAGCAGCAAAAGCAGCATTCTGCCACCTTGAGTTTCTAGGTGAGTATCTTTACTTTTTTATTATTATTTCCTCACTTTTTGTCTTGCGCAGGCAGAGCGTGCACTGGACACACATGGGGTAGAAGGTCCTTATCACCACTGTTATATTTGGATCCAGCTGTGAAAGAGATTGGGCAGGAGGAGCTGATTCAAATACATCTATGTGCTGTGGCGGCTTTATTGTTCTGGCAGCAAAACAGAAACTAAACAAAAATGAAGCTCTGCCCTGAGTACAGCCTACCCAACTATTTAAAGAGACAGGGCATCATAGTTTCCATAATGGCTCATTTTGGGTCCCATGCATCTTTCCCTGAAGCCTTGGTTCATGGCCACTGTAGAGCAAGGGTACTGGGTCAGCTCAGTCTGACCTAGTATGGCAAGTCCTACGTTCTCTGAGAGAATGGCTCTTTTGATGGCCTATATTTCCTCCAGGAACAGAGATAGCAGCAGTGGCTGACAGGAATAACAATGATGGTGCTGCTGCTGACCCTAGAGTCACTGATTCCAGACTGAGGTATTTTGTGGGGTTGGGAGGCTGAATGACTCTCTGAAGAGTGAGTAAGGAAAAAAAACCCCCATAACATGTTACCTTATGAATGAAGCACATTGTGTGTTGGCTGTTCTGTGTTTACAATATTTATAATGTAAATACAGGATGGAACAGTGACAGGACAATTCTTCATATGAATGGAATGTATGTATTTATGTATCTACTTTAAAAATAAATTATCCTTCATTCTTATAGCCTTAGTTTAAATTCTTAAATGCTTCATAATTTGACTAACAAAACCAGGGATTCTTCCTCCCAAACTCAGACTTGGTAGGACAGGGTTCCACTGAGTTCTGCCTATAGAGAAGGAGGTTTTTGACTCACTAATGAAGTCAGTGGGATACTCATGCTCATAGGTGCTAGTACTAGGGCTGCTGGGGGTGCTGCTGCACCCCCTGGTTTGAAGTGGTTTCCATCATATATAGGGGTTAGAGTTTGGTTGATTGGTTCTCAGCACTCCCACTATACAAATTGTTCCAGCACCCCTGCTTATGTTAGTGTGTATTACTCACATATACAGATGAGTTGCAGAATCTTGCTCAGAAGAGAGATTATGATCTCAAATCCTTAATATTCTATATGTAAAAATGCATTTAAATGGGCTGTAATATCACCATCTCAGGGCAGCATATCCAGCAGTGACATGGGAAGCTGTCCATTCACTTAAAGTCACAAGTTATAAAATTAAAAAAATAAAACCTAAAACTGAGCGTATAGTAACAGTGCCCTTGGTGGCAAATTAGAAATTGCTTCTGAGAACTGATGAGATACGCTTATTCAACCTTTCACTTGTAGATGACTGAGCTGAACCTAGGTTAATAATGGTGGTTCTTTGCTGGTTGAAATGAAAGAAATCCATCTGACAACTGGCAGACTGGTAACAGTCTGAGCTGAGGCCAGAGACTGATTGGTTATAGAAATTGTAACTACACTTTTATTTGTATTATATTTTCAAAAATGTGAAGGATTATTTATCAAGTTTCAATATTCTCAAGGTACTGTACAATCCAATCTTCCACTAGAAGGTTTAAAGGGGGAAAAGACCTGAAAGGTACCAATTAGCAAAATTGTCCAAAACCAAATTATTAAAAAAAATCCTTTGGAAAAGTCTCCCTAAAAACAAAACAAAAATAAAAATGGAGTTGACTGGAAACTTTTTGACAATTTTTGACAATTTTTGCTGTTCTTGTTGTTGAAATATGCCATTTCATCGACACAGAAACATTTCATAAAAACATTTATTTTGATGAAGGTTTCCAGGGGACCGTTTCTCACGTGCAGGGACGAGAGAAAGCGCATGTGATCGCTTTAATCTGAAATTTCAGCACAATTCCATTTTGCAGAAATGCCATGAAATGAAAAGAACTTTGAAACTTGAAAGTTGTCATGAAATGAAATTGTCAGTTTCGGGCCACCTCTACAAAAACAAGAAATAAGTTTGCCCAAAGTAAGGATGAAGGCTGAAATTGCCCACGGCTCTGGGTAAAGTGCTGCTGCAGCGTCACACAGCTTTGCAGGTTTCTTACTGGTGCACTAGCACAATCTGACAGAGTTCCTGGAACAATGACAGGCATGAGTTCAGCAAGCACAGAACTATTCCCTCCCAGCTGCTGGCTTTGCTGTAACGAAATGGTTTCTCTACCTCCCAGTTGTAGGAAGAACTCCCTTATCCCTTGACTTCCTCCCAGAACTGCCCCTAGAACAGATATCCTTTCAGTGTGGGAGAATCTCACACACTAGGAGCTGTCTGTGGATGTGCAAAGATATACTCACTTGTCCAGCCAGAAGAGTTATCCTTCCTTTACTAATCCCTAGCACCCACACAACAGAATATCAATTGATCCTGTTTCTCCAGCATACAGTGGAAAGAATAGCCACATGCTACTAACACACCACCTTCTCCTTCCCTCCCACTGTTGCCAGCACTATTATATGAGCAGCATACCTCAGATCACTTCCAATTTAATTATTGTTCTCAGACCCAACTCTGGAAGAATGTTATCAGTGGTTGGTTTGAGGGTGGTGGCTGGACATGATGGGGGAATTTACACAGGTACTGTTGATGCTACATGTCCTCTGTGGGTAAGAGATGACTTTGAAGGAGCACTAAATTCATTAAAATAAAAGAAAAAAAAGGGGCAGGTACAGCCTTCCTGATTGCTGGGCCCAGCTCCCTCTCTGGATACTGTGATCTGGCTCACAAGGTTCCAATGCCATGCAGGTTTGGTCAGGCCACCCCTCCATCCTGTGCCTGGAGCAGGGAGCTGGGCACTGCTGCAGCAATAGTATAGGCTGCGTGCATTCTCCAAACCCCTCCTCCACCAATCAGAGCTTCCCTTCCATGCCAGGCCAGGAGAAGTGTATGTTTGCCTGATTTTGCATCTTTGGTTTCATGATTTCTGTGGTGCAACTGAGTCCATGAACAACCTACTAAAGCTGCCGCTAATGCAAAAAATAAAAGAAACCGCAAGGAAGGCACAAGTCTTTCAAATCACTAGCCTCCATGAATAGAATCTAAGTGGAAAGGTTCATAGAATCATGGAAACAGCACGGCTGGAGGGGACCTTGTAGCAGCTCGATGACTCACCCCTGCAGCGCCTCCTGCTGTTTGTCTGGGAATCAGCTCTTTCAGCTCTGAGCGCCCTCTGCAGGCTGGTGTCTCACTGTCCACTGACCCCATGTCCCTCTCAGACCCCAGTGGCCTTTTTTCTGGGGTGCTGCCCCCTGGCAGCCCCCACACTCTGCCTCTGGGTCTCCCCTCCCTGGAGAACCCCCAACCCTCTATCCCTCACCTTGCCTCAGTCTATGGGCTACTGCCAGTCATCATCCAGCCCCTGCTCCCTGGGGCAGACAGCAGTGTAAAAGCCAGTCATCATATGCAAAAGCGGTTCGGACCAGCTGCCGTTGCCTAGCCCCTAGTACCTTTTTAGGCTTTGCTATCAGGCCTGCAGCCTGGGAGGTTACCAGGCCTGTGCTCCCCAGCTCAGCCTGCCCCTTCCCCAGCACTGCTCCATCCTCAGTACCTTGTCCTGCAGGCAGCCAGGCCCTGCTCCCTCACCGCCTGAAGAGAGACTGCCTGAGCACATGGCCCACAGTCCTTTTATAAGGGCCAGCTATGGTCTGTTTGGGACATGGTCCCAGCTGTGCCTGCTTCCCCAATCAGCCTGGGAGCTGCTTGCCCCCAGCCAAAGCCCTCTCCTGGGCTGTTTTAAGCCCCACAGGGCAGGAGCGGGTGACTACCCTGCTACGGACCTTGAGAGATCATCAAATTCAGCTCCCTGAGCTGAGGCAGGGCAAAGTAAACATAGACTATCCCTTACAAGGGTTTGTCCAACCTATTCGTAAAGATGACCAATAATTGGGGTTCTACAACCTCCCTGAGAAGCTTATTCCAGAGCTTAACTATCCTTATAGCTAGAAAGAGTTTCCTAATAGCTATCCTAAATTTCTCTTTCTGCAGATTGAGCCCATTACTTGACATGAAGAACAATTAACCGTCCTCTTTATAGCAGCCCTTGACAGTTTTCAAATATATTAGCAGGTCCCACCTCAATCTTTTTTTCCTCAAAACTAAACATGCCCAGTTTTTTTTAACCTTTCCTCATGGGTCAAGTTTTCTAAAGCTTTTATCATGTTCCTTGTTTCCTCTGTACCCCTACCAATTTGTCCACATCTTTCCTATAGTGTGGTGCATGGAGCTGGACACAGTATTCCAACTGAGGGCTCACCAGTCTCAAGCAGACCTGAACAATTATTCCCCGTGTCTTACATACAATGCTCCTGTTCATATACCCCAGAATTATATTAGCCTTTTTAGTGAGGCTATCACATTGTCAATTCATATTCAATTTGTGATACTCCAGATCCTTTTCAGCAGTACTATCACGTAGCCGACTAGTCCCATTTTGTAATTGTGTGTTGGAGTTTTCCTTCGCAAGTGAAGTATTTTCCACTTGTCTTTATTGAATTTCATCTTGTTGAATTCAGACCAGCTCGAAACTTCATCAAGGTTGTTCTGAATTTTAATACTGTCCTCCAAAGGGCTTGCAACCCCTTCCAGCTTTATTCCACCTGCAAATTTTATAAGCATATTTTCCACTCCATTACCCAAATCATTAATGGAAATATTAAATAGTACTGGACCGGGGATTGACCTCTGTGGGACCCCACTAGATACACCTTCCCAGTTTGACAGCAAACCATTGATAATGACTCTTTGAATATGGTCTTTCAGCTAGCTGTGCACCCATCTTATAGCAAATTCATCTAAACCACATTTCCTTAGTTTGCTTATGAGAATGTCGTTAGGGACTGTGCCAAATGCCTTACTAAAAATCAAGATCTATCACATCTACTGCTTCCCTGAAAACTCTAGCCCAGTAACCCTGTCAAAGTTCTTTATACTCCTCTGCCTTTATCTAATTTCAACTTGTACTAATGATGGAAAAATACTCCTAACATTTAAAATGCAAAGCCTCATTTTAACTGAAGTGAAGAGGATGCACATTGAAGACTTAAGCATTCTATAAAGGATAGACATATGTGGGTGGGTGGAGAAATTTTTTTTTACTGGCAGATGTTATGGGACACCAAGTACATACTTACTTATAATTAAGTATCCATTCTTGAAGGGATGAAAACATATTTCTTTTGACATTTTCCTCCACACCCATCACTCTTCCCCCCTCTTCCAGCTCTGCACAAATTCTCAACAGTGTCTACAGAGAAAAACACAGTGCTATCCAGCACCATCACCCTCATTCTTCTCCATTCCTTCTTGCCCATCCCCTTCCCTCCCACTGTCTTTCCCTCAGCTTCCAGCCTTTGACCGGTTCCCTTGATCCATTCCTTTTCTGATTCCAGGATCCATTCCTTTTCTGATTCCAGACATCTCTCACTCTGACTCTCATTACACTCCTCCTTTGACCCCACTGTTTATTTGTCTTCTTTCACTCAACCGTATACTGAAGGGAAAAACACCTTCCCTTCACCCCCTTGCCTCAGTTATTGTCTCATCTCCCTAATCCTCTTTGTATACAAGCTGCTTTGAGGGTAGACTGTAAGGTGTTGAGGATATTGAAAGGCAGGGAAGTTTGCCCATGACTTGGAAATTTCTTTCCCCTTCACCTCCACAACTGAGAGCAGGAAGATTGAGAAACCAGTGCAAGAAGTTGTAGGGAGCAGGAAAGGTAGGAATGGGTTCCTGGCCCTAGACCATGAATCAGAAGACTAATCACCCTCCGCTCCACCCCCACTCCGTCCTCCCACCCCATTACAAGGAATAGCAGTGTCACATCAGAGTGTCCAAAATAACGATATCACTCTCAAAAAGGTACTTGCTTTTCCTGCAATGATGATATTAAAGATGGGAACCTCAGACCCCAAACATCTCTGTAGATGGGTATTTGAGTGGGCATCTGTAATTAGCTGATCCAAGTTAAATAGATATTTCCAAAGGCACTAGAAGGCCGAGTGTCAGTTCACAGTTGTCCAGTGTAGTGTGATTTTATGTATCTCCTGCTACTGCAGTTTCCATTCTTGTTTGGTCAAGTCACAACCAAGGTAACAAATATTAATAAAGTGGATAGTTTTCAACTCATTCTTTAAGTCCTCACAGGGCATGTAGCTTTGTAAGTGGTGATTAGTTCCCTGTAAATAACCTGGCAAAGCACATGGTAAAACTTCAGTATAGGGAATGCTGCAAGAGATTTGTAGGTTGTTCATTTATCTAACATCAGTGGAGAATCAAAATAATAAGAGAGAAAGTGAAGAGCGCACTGTAATAAGGAATGAGCTTAACCTGATAACAATATGAAAGGATGGCAACAGCTATGCCCATCTGATGTGGCTTATTATTTTGTACTTAGAATCTGCACTTAAAAAACCCTACTTTTCCTGTATGTCTAAGATTCATCTGTTTGGTGCCCAAATGCTGAGCAGAGACCCTGTCAAAGCCATGGGTAATGCCACCTCATGATATTTAAAAATAGATTGCAGGTATCTGACCCAGGGTGTTAGAAATGTTTAACAACAGTGGTCTTTGTCAATTTCATTGGTAACATGTTTTGCTTTTGCTGGGAGACTGCCAACAATCCTGGCAACAAAATTTATCCCCAGGTAACTCCGTGTTGATTTTATAAACACTGCTGAAAACGATTGTTTTTTGATATATAATAAATATGCATCTCAGTCATATTCCATAATTCATAACATAATTCATTTAGTCATTTTAAAAAAAATCTCAAAATCTATAGGGTGAAATCCTACAACACTACAACAACACTGTATGTCCTACAAACACTGTCCAACAACACTGCATGTCCTATAGGGTGAAATCCTACAACAACACTGTATGTCCACTAAAAGTAGCATTTCCAGGCAGCATCACTATGTCAATCAATCATCCTAATCGAAAGTAGTGACTTCAACTCTCCAAAGGGCATTGCTTTCCCTACAACAATGGTAGTTAGGATAGTGCTATATTTGATCTGAATGGCTGTGTCCTTTTGCCCAGTCATAGTCCCACTGAATCCCTTTGGGCTCTGCCAAAGGCAGAGTACTGCTTCATTGTTCAGTATCAGAGATTTAGTGCCAATTTTTAACAACACATGAATACATACATGCATATAGGTGTACATGTGATAGATGAATATATAGGAATACTGGTAATTGCGTACTTTATTTTAGCATTAAGTTGAGGTGGTGTGGCTTGCAGAGAAGGATTTGTAGGCAGAGAGAAGCCAATTACAACCTTCAGCTATTGATTGCTGGCCTACATTTTGCAATTGCTTGATAGAAGATGTTTTGTACATGTGTTTTACATGGGATCCTTGGGCAAAATCTGAAGCTGAGTCATCAATAGTTAGACAGAATTGCAGTTGGCTAGATAAAGGAAGTAAACCATTAAACAACCAGGAGGTTTATAGGTTCCAATGCAAGGTGAATCTTATTTGGTCTTTTTCCTACTCTGCAGGGATTGTTTCTGCAGGCTGTCAGGGGAGACTTTTACTGCTACTGGTATCCTTCAAAAATAGTCATAAAAAAGGGCCTTCCTGGACATTTGCTCTGGAATCCTAATGAGGTGCTTGCCAGCTAGTCGACATCTTATGAGTAGTTCAAATAAACCATCTTCATATAATGTTAAGGTTGTCGTTAACCTGGCCAAGCCAATAAAAAGCCAAGTTAAATTACCGAATCCATTCCAAACTTGCCTAGTTATGTATTTTCTAATGAAAATGCTCACTCTGACACAAAGAAGTCTGTGACTCCTTAGGTATATATATGCCTTTCAGACTTCCCTTGTGAGGTAGGGATGAGGTACCCAGGAGATTAAGTGACTTGCTGAAGATCACATGGGAAATCTATAGCTGAGCTGGGAAGTGAACAGAAATATTCTAATTCCTAGTGCAGTACCTGTCCCATCCTACTTTATTCACACTGCCAGGCAACAGAGCAGGGAAATAATGGTGGAATACAAATAAAATGTCTAAAGCCAAGATTTTTAAAATCACATAATTTTTAAAAACCATATTTAGCCATCTAAATAAATGGCCTGATTTTTAAAACTGCTGAGCACCCAGCCACTCCTCTCAAGTGACTAAATAATTATTATATTTTCAAAAGTGCCTAAGGCCCAGAAGTGCTAAAATTACTTTTGAAAATGAGACTTGGACCCTAAGTTGCTTAATATTTTTGAAAAATTTACTCTCCATCTTTTATGTTGACATTGCATTGAGCTGTGAGAAGGGAGGCTTAGGTTAAATGCTAACCTTGCAAAAACATGTGCAATTTTGGGTACCTGTTTGTGCAGCATCAAAGTTGCACTGACAGTAGATAAATGCAGAGAGTATATTAGAAAAGAAATGAAACCTGCTAACATGTCTTCCAAAGGCCAGAATTCCAATATGTTTTACACACAAATGTCCCTGTGTTTACTTCAGAGCCTCTCACCAAATGGATAAAAATGTGAGCATTGGATTCTGGCCTTTTTCTCAGCAAATGTCATTACTGAATGCTTACCCTGAAAATTCACAGAGGTCAGTAGGTCTTAATAAACCTGTGTGTGTTTGTCTTGTAGTTACTTATTAAGGTGAGGTATTAAATAAGTAGAGGTAGTCAAAATCTCCTAGGTAACATGATTTTTTACATTGTCTCAGCTTCCATTCTATTCATTGTCTCCCCTCCATGCTGCTGTCCCTTGCTGTCTACTTTCTCATCTCTCTTCTGTTCTCTTCTTAGCTGCTATTCCCTCCAGATTCTCCATCTCTCCTCCCTGCTAACTCCATTGCATTTTCCCCCTCCAAAACCTCTGCAATCCCCATTTCCCACCTCTTCACTTCTTCTACTTCCATAATAACCTTTCTCTTGTCCACATTGAAGTCCTCAGCCACAATCACCATCGTTGGGTGAAATTGTGGCCCTACTGAAGTAACTGTGGGTTTTGCCATTGACTTCAATGGAACCAACACTGTTGGAATGGCTCACTCCTTTTGCTCTGGTCCAAACCTGTGATGCACAACTAAGATGTCCCTCCTCCATGTGAGATATGATTAAGAAAATAGTAACTAAAATTTTAGAGCATAAGCTTTCGTGGGCTAATACCCACTTCGTCGGATGCATCCGACGAAGTGGGTATTAGCCCATGAAAGCTTATGCTCTAAAATTTTAGTTAGTCTTTCAGGTGCCACAGGACTCTTTGTCACTTCTGCAATTCCAGAGTAACAAGGCTACCCCTCTGATTCTTAAGAAAATACTGTTATTCAGAAGCATGGAGTCCTATATATGAATTACATGGTATATGGAGAGCAGTCTGCCTAAGACTTCAATGCATATATTAGGAATGTATATACAGTATACAAACAGCAACTATCAATATATAGCACATCTCTCATTTATTATCATATAGTCAGTGTACATGTAAATACACACACACACACACACAGAGACTATGAGCCCAGTTGGATATAAATTGGTGTGACTCCTTTGGAGTGAATGCAGCTAGGCTGATTTACACCAGCTCATGACGGATTTGTTAATATAACATTTCTGCTTGAAGTTGGCTTTGCATTTTATTTTCTGCTGATACCTCATCACAGAAATGTCACAAAACATCAAACCAGCAGGACACATTTTGCTTTCTTTTTTTAACTGAGTGCTATAGCTATTTTTGTCTACATTTTACTTTGTTTCCCACCTTGTCCTATGTTTCCAGTTTCACCTAGAAGGGCTAATAATTCCAGACATCACTGACAGCTCTTTCTTAACCTTGTACTCACAATTCTGAACAATTCTTGACATATTGTTTCCTCAGAGCAGAGTACTGCTAAGAGTATAATGTATAAATGTAACACCCAGGGGCAGCTTTTTGGAAGTCGGACACAATCAGTGGAATTAACAGCACATATAAAGTGTCAGTGTTTTGGGGTTTTTTATTACTCAGTGGAGTTATGCTCACATAGAACAACTAGAGGAGTAGCTTTTACTTCAGTAGGCTTACGATCAAGTTTCCAATTTAAGGTAGTATAATATGGAAAATAGATCACTGAAAGGAAAAATATTGTGCTTGAAGTACATGCTGAGGGTGACCAGACAGCAAGTGTGAAAAATTAGGACAGGGAATGCGGGGTAATAGGAGTCTATGCAAGAAAAAGACTCAAAAATTGGGACTGTCCCTATAAAATCGGGACATCTGATCATCCTAGTTAAAATACCTAATACCTGCAGGCGATTAAGGATGGAAAATCTAAAATAATTTATTAAACTTTTTAAAATGTGCTTTTGCTATGAAATGGGCTTGTTTGTGCTCTCTGTGTTTAGATTTCCCAGCTTCATATATGAGGATATAGAATTGCTATTTAAGGGTATGTCTACACAGCAATAAAACACACACAGCTGGCCCATGACAGCTGACTCTGGCTTGTAGGGCTTAGGCTGTGGAGCTATAATATTGCAGTGGAGACATGTGGGCTCCAGCCTGAGCCTGTACATCTTCTCAGGTTCAGTCCCACTCACTGATAACTGGGGTCTCTCAGTGGTACACTTGCTCTGTGGAGGATGAGTTCGTTGCAACACAAAAAGAGGGTGCTTTAGCTCTCGAGGTCCCCACTTCAATGTAGGAGGGTGGTGACGCATTGGAATCTCCTTCCTGCAAAACGGCAGGGCACCATTAAAGTCACTGAGTTCCCTGGAACATAGGAACTGCTTCTTTTAGGCGTCCTCTGTGGTACAAGTGAACACAAAAGGAGTGGAAAGGAGGCAGGGCTGTGATCCAAACCCCTATGCACCAGCCAGCAGAGCAACCCTAAACTTACTGTGGAAAATGCTCGGCACCTCCTGAAGGATTCTACTCCAGTATGTCACAAAGGTGTTTTGGGGCCATCTGCCTCTTTGAAGCAGAATTCTCCCCACAACATTGTCTCAGACAGGGCTTCACTGCACAGTTCCTAATGTGGAGCAGTGCCTGGGCCATGACTGAGCCTGCATTTTAGACATGACATACTGAGTGAGACTGGTGAACATTGTGTCCCGCTGCTGCGCAGGGATACAAGTACAACAGTCATCGTGCTTTCCATCACCAGCCACCAGTCCCACTCTACTCCACACACTTACATCCTGAGACCTCTGAGCCTAGTGCATGAGTCTCTGCTGTATGAGCTAAAAGCCACCTGACTCTTAACCACAGCTATAGCAAACTCATTAATTGCTAGATGGTCTAGGTGCCACTAGAAAGGGACAGAATGCCACACCAAGCAGGGTTGCAGCAGTGATACAATCAAGTGTATGTGCCTGAGTATAAACTGTAACGCGTGCCATTTCCTGCTAGTTTTTCAAAGCACTAGAAAGGGTTGCAGTACATGATTACTAAACAGATTAATAAATTCATAACATTTAAGGCCAGAAGGGGCCATCAGATTATCTGTTATGACCACCTGTATTTCACAGACCATTACTTTTCACCTAGTTTCCACTGTATTGAAACCAATGACTAAAGTATAACTTGTAAATGAGCCACTAGCATGTTTTAAATGATTTTTGGTGACAGGCAATTCTTTTTCAAATTCAGAGATGAATCTTTTTAATCATTTCTTATAACAATTACCAATGATTTCTGGTTTGGAATGAAAATGTTTTCATACATACAGTTTTTAACTGGACACATTTTTCACTTTCTGTGAAAACAGCCAAGTAGTGTGACTGTATGCATTCAAACAGCTGCTGAGTAACACTCCAGCAGTTGCTGCATGTCACTGGTTGGGTGTGATTCCTATATTTAATCTGTAAAGTTTGGGGACCCTTTAGGATGAAAGGTAAGATATTGTTGTGTGGCAGCTCAGAGACCCATTTTCCCTTAAGAATAGCTGTCTGACATGTTTTCTCTGCTGGAACTAATACCGATAGACAAGTTTGTGAGGTGCTCTGTAGCTAGGAAGCTGTTTATTATAGTGAACCGAGATTGATGCAAATGATGAATAAAACCCCATTTCTGCAAGCTACTCCAAGAGAGCAGACCCGTGCCCATGTACAGAGCCCTGATGACTTCAGTGGATCTCCATGGGGATGTAAAGTTTCACCTGAATGGAACAGCTTGCAGGTCTGTGGCCTACATGTATTGGGTCCAGCTAAATGAGTAGTTCTATGATTATGCATGTGAAGTGTTTTTACAATTATTAGCTGTTTCCTTGCTTGGAGGCCACTCTTATCAACTACATAAAAAAATTCATGGTTATGCAAAAGACAATTTCAGGAGGATGTCTACAATTGAAAGGGTATGAATTTGCCCCCAGGTGGTTATTCGGATTGCTAGAAGTTCATCAGGAAAGGACTTTATCTTACTCTGTGCTCTGTTTTGTACTCTAAGCACACAGTACAAATAATGTACTCCAATACTGACTTCTGAAACATTTTAGGATTCTTAAGTGCTTGGCTCTCTTAACTAATTGCATTATAACCACTGCATTCTTTTGATAGATAATAATATACTGTAAGTTTGCTTTTTGGTACCACTCCTTCTGGAGCATACATGAGGAAAAGCTACTTTTGAATTAATCCTGGTTACTGTACTGTACAAGAGCTGTTTCAGGAAATAATGGTGGTTGAACCATTAAATACCAGCAGCTATAATATAATTAAGTTTGACTTCCCCAGTGGAGAATCCATGCAGGGGGTATTCATAATACTTAGTTTTTATGGAGTGCTTTATTAGACCAGGTCTTGCTCCCAGTGAAGTTAATGGAAAACTCCCATTGATTTCCTTGGGAATAGGAGCAGGCTTGCTATGAGCATTAACTTATTAATCGTCCCAACACACCACTGTGAGGAAAGTAAGCAGATAATTTGGCAGGTTTAACGGAGACAAATACCAACTCTGAACTCACGTCTCCTACCCCAAAAGCCTGGGAAAAGTGTAAGACTACCTCTTTCAGCAGAAGAAACAATATTTCCTATATCTACTCAATTTACAGAAGGAGCCAAAAATAATGTGCACTTCAAGGAACAAGAGTGAAAGGAAATTTTCTGCAGATCATCTAAAAGCTCTAGTAAAGAAGCTATGTATATTGTAGTACAAATTTTACCAGCTGATCTCATTGCTGATCTCTTATGAAAAGCCACATATTTCCTGTACTGCTTGGTCAAATAGGTCAATATGGTCAAATAGTATTTAATGAATATGAAAAAAAAAGGTTATTGTTCGGGGGGCAGGGGGTTGGTTGTCTATGGCCACACAAAATATTTGTAAAACAATGTGATTATTTTTCAGTCTGTTCAGTCCTCCAGATATATGAAGTAAATGTCACAAAAACAAATTGCGGCCAGTCTCAAATGTTGAATACTGAGTCTTGAACAACTGAAATAAGAGTTTGTGAGCAACAGTAGCTCACCAAAGCTAACTTCAGCTGACATGGTTGACACAAATAATGATGAAGACACTTACAGAAAGTGGGATCAGTTTGCATATGATTTCCAACCAGAATAAGGGCTACATTAACCAAATAATTTATTTATAAGAGATAATTTGACTAGCTGTACTCTGCCCATCCTGTCACTATAAGCAATTTAAAATCATATATGACAAAGGCCATATTTCTACTAAGTATGAACATGACCAATTTGTCCTTGCTTTAAACTTTCTTAACACTAGATGTAACAAAAGATAACAGATGGCTTTGCCTTTTAAAAGACCTTTAGTCCATTTTTCATTTGCTACCTTTAGTTATAACTTCTTTGTTTTTACCACAAGCACATCATCAGACATGAACAATCTCTTCTAACACATCGTTACCAGATTCCAGGGACACACCATCTTCACTTTCTATCTCACAAATTACCATTGCCTGCTGATGGAAGACTTTATCTAGCACACCATTCTGCTACTCCTCAGAGGCAGAACTATGGTAGAAGTGCATTCTTTTAATTACATTTCTGGCTTTCTTGTAGGGATATATGTGTATCTACAGGGTTCTTATAGATGGTCTAAATCAACAAAGAAAACACCAAACTGCACTCCTCAGAAGATAATTAGCAAAGTAATCTTTTTAAATGACTAAAAACAGTGAGCACAGAGACTTAAATACTAATCATGAGACATACCCGCAAGTAGTTCACTCTCTAGCCTTCCAGATATTATGAAATTATGAACTGTCTTTGTCATTTGCTTAAAGAATTTACATTGCCTCCTGCTTTCTCTGCTGGAATCCAAAATAGGCACATTCATAGCATGAGGCTTATGCCTTTGGGAGAGTCCCCACAGATTTCCACCCTAATGGTTCCATTCCCAGTTTCTTAGGTATAACAGGTTATTTAATTTTACTAATTAAAAATAAATAAAACAATCAGTCAGTGATCCACATTAGTCACAAATCTACCCACTATTATAGGGACCCTGATAAAAGTATCCATTCCCATTTAGAAAATCTATAAAAAACCTGGTCAGTTATGCAACCAGAAGTTTACTAAACACAGGTTCTTGCAGAATGGAGTGAGTTCTCCACTGAAATCGAAATGTTACCTGTCAATAAAAGTTTAACCCCCAGCACCATAAATGAGAATGACCTCGCAGTTAACTCCTGTGTTGGGGGACAGCCAAAGAGGTAGTTTTCCATATAACTTGGTCCTAGACCACTTAGGGACTTACAAATCATAACCCAAGTTCTAGCTGTGGCACAAAAATCTATGTACTCTGTCTAATATATTGATGAAATATTTTCAAGGGTTAGAATGCGTAGGATGGAATTCATAAATGTATTTAGGCACCTAACTCCCCAGATGCCTAAATACAGAAACCTCGGAGACTAGGTCAATTGGCTTGTGCTCACAGGGCTAGCGATATGGGGCTAAAATTAACTATGTGGACATTTTGGCTTGGGCTGAAGCCTGGGCTTTGAAACCCAGCGACGGGGGAAGGTCTCAGATTCATGGCTCCACTCTAAGCCCAAATGTCTACACTGGCTATTTTTACCTCCCATAGCGTGAGCCCTGAAAGCCTCAGTCAGCTCAGCTGGGCTCTAAGACTCATTGCTGCAGGGATTTTTTTCTTTTTTTTTGCTGTGTAGTGTGACAAAGCTCCAAGTCTGTCCTTGTGGGTCCTGCGCTTCCTGGCAGATTTAGGGGCCTCAGAAACTCATCTAGGCCCCAGAGTGACCTCCCTTTCTCAGTATAATTGGCAAGAGTCACCACCTAGTGAGTTACCTTCATCACAGGCCAGTATGGAAGATGGAAGAGGGGGGAGCCCGGGCCCGCCCTCTACTCCGGACTCCAGCCCAAGAACCCTAATAGTATCAGCTAAGATGGATGACCTTTTAGGCACAAAACACAATACAATTCCCTGGGCTACTTCCCCACAGCAGTCCCCGCTTCTTCAAACTCCACTTCACCCTTACCTCAGGGCCTCCTTCCTTCAGTATGATATGTTGTCCAACATTCAGTCTCACCAACAGCATAACTTCCTTCCACAGCTCCTGACACCCACAGCCCACCTGACTAACTGGGAGGATTTTATCTGGATTCAGCCAGTCTCTGATTGGCTTCAGGTGTCCCAATTAGGCTAGCTGTTTCTACTCCTTTCTAGAAGGTTCTTAATTGGCCCCAGGTGTCTTGATTGGTCTGGAGTAGCCTTTGTTTGGCTATCCAGGGAACAAGGACCTGCACATCCTAAGGCTGACATACCTGCCTTCCAGCACTCTCCTATACCCTTCTGGTCTGACTCCATCACAGTAGATGTACCTATAGTAACCCAATGCTGTTTTGCCTCAAAAGACACTGCTGAGTGCACTTTGCTTTAAGCACCAATACGTGTATAGAAGACAGACCAAAACCAGAAAGGATCAATAGGAATATATGGGCTAACACAATATATCTCATTCTTCACAACTGTGCTAAGTTGTCCCATCACAACTGCACCCAGTAAACAAATTCATTCCCAGAAACTTTCTTTGCAGTACTGATGAAACAACAGCATGGTCCATTGGTTTAAAAAAAGAATCCTTCCCAGGAGTTAGCCTTTATAATAGGTAAAATAAGAGCCAATTTAGTAACACACTAAAAAAATAGAGCTATTATTGTACAGCTTTGCAGCAGCAAATGGTCCAAAAAATACAGATGCTTAGCTTTATTGTAGCCGCAATTGATATCTCAGGACATTTAAAGTAGAGTCTGTGGAAATGTACGACAAACCAGTGCCCTACGATAATTCAATTATTCATACTCATTTCTGCAGTGAAAAAGGATGAAATTTCTTCTTCATCAACCCCGTTGGAATAGAAAACCTTGTGTAGATAGGTTTACAACAACAAATGAGCACAGGCTTCTTCATCCCAATTCTATATTAAGAAATAACCTTATCCAGTGCCTATCTGGCTTTGTTTTTTCTCACTGCATTGTGTGCAGCTATGAATCTGCTGTGTCCAATGCAGTCAAAGGAGTGTGGCATTATCATACCGGGATTATCGGTATCTATATTGGTGCTAACTATCGCTGGCATTTTCCCTCTGAACTGATATTCTCTCTTGCAATCAAAAGCTTGAGAATCCCCCTCACTTACAAAATGCATTGTGAAAAGTATGGAGCCCTTTATCATTGTTTGTGTTCCCCAGCACTCAGCAAAATTTTTGCAGCAGTGTTATTAGATAGTGGCGTGTATATTCCATTCTCTTTTTAAGCTCTAAATATTGTCTTCATCTTCCTGAAAGCAAAATCCTACTTTGAATTCATTTGAATGCCTTAACTGGTTTCATTTTTCAGTGTGAACTTACTGCTAGGGAAATAGCCTCTCATTTGCCTCTCCAGTTTTGACATTGAACTTGCATTGCTTTATGAACCCACAGTTTTCTTTTCCCAGTAGTTCATGACATGCTATGTTAATTCTTTGGGGATAGATTGTGACTGTGTGCTGAAAGGATGGGTAAGAGGAAACAGGTAGCACTCCATTTCTCATGCAAGGGACTCCTATGAGTTACAGTCCATGTGCTGACTTTGGCGCACAGATTGCATAGAGCTAGCACCACTAGTGAGATCAATAAGATGAAAAGGGGAGGTCTCTGAGATCAGCCCTTTTCATGAGGAACAAGATGCCTCAGACCAGCCCCCTTGTGATACTTAGATACTTCTGGGTGCAGCATGAGCTAGAACCTGGCTGGAAATCTTTCTATACATATAGATTAAATTTATCTATTTCAAGCTACAAGAGTTGTTTTAACCTTGAAAAATATTTCAACCCAGTTCAGATTCAGTTCAAATTCTATGAAGATTTTTAGGTCGTCTCATTTTAACTGAGTTCACTCCATTTCAGTCTAAACATAATTCAAAAGAATTATCCATTATCTACTGATACATCCCAGAGGACTTCTAAATACCAGTGTGTGACATTTTGGTTATGTCCACACTAGTAAGGGGTTGTGTTGCCGCCTGCCTTGTACTCTGGGTGCTTAAATGCTCTGCTGCTGGGGCTCACAGCCTGGACACCAATAGCCATCAGACAAGCATCCAGTTCTCTCAGTGTTCATGTGACGTGCAGCCCTAGCTCAGTATACTGACCCCAGCAGTCTGCCAACAACACAACAGCCTCACCCTGGTCTCCACCAGCCTTGGTTACTAATTTTAAAGTGATCCCAGCACACTCCCAGTCCCAAATTCCCCCAAAACTGCTTGCCCTGAAGTGTTCAGACCTCTCCAGGAACACTCAGAGAATTAACAAGGTTCATTGCTTCTTTAAGGAGACAAAACCACAGCTTATTACTTTAACTGGAGTTAACAATTAGTTCAGTTCAAACACAGCACTAGGTTGTTTAGAGTCAAAGTAAAACAAGGTAATTTAATAAAAAAGAGATCCGTTTTAAGTGAGTTCAAGTAAAAGAGACAAAGATAGACAAAGTTACAAGAAAATTAATGTGAAAACATAGCTAAAATTCTAAAAGTTAATGTAAAATACAGTATTTGTTCAGGGTAGATTTCTTACCAATCTTTCTCTTTTCCAGCCAGTGGCTGGTTTTCTGTCAATCAGGACCTTCCATAGAAGTACAAGGTGCTGGTTTCTCTTGTCTTCAGAGCAGCCAGTGACACAACCCCTTACTGGTCTGGATATACACTCAAAATGTCACACAATGGATAATCAAGTAGAAGCTCAGATATTACAACAATAAGGAACATATAAACATCTAGAACAATAAAATAAACTGCCTGTGATCTGGAACACACACAACCATCTGAAAATGATTGCCTGTGATTCTATATGCCACTACCAGAGAAGTAACAAGGGAACAGTTATCCAATGAGTCATGTGATTGGTCATGCCATTGTCTATCTGTAATCCAGGGAATCACCCAGAGAGTACCTCAGTTTGCTAAAAATGCTTGCAGCCTCACCCCAGGTTCACAATTATCCTAGTTCCTGGGTTATACTCCCCACCCCTGCCTGGGGTCTGTCACACTCTCCCGCTATACAGGATTTCAAGCGGACTGCAGTCCCTGATCATCCTCCATTTCCACCCAGGCTCCTAGCTCAGCAAGAGCGAAAGCTCCCAGCTACCCATCAACTGGGTCTCCACATAGGACCCTCTCCTAGGACCTTGGGTAGCTGCTGCTTGCAGGTCCCTCTCTTGAAGTATGGACTTCTGTTGTGTCCTTGCTCAGGAACTTTCAAGACAGGTCTATTCTCTTATCCAGCCTAGGCCCTCTTCTGGGCTGTCTGGCTCCCTTTTAAGTTCCTCCCAGCTGTAGAAGGCTCTGCGGGTGCAGTGAGGTGGAGCCACCTGGGCACAAAATTGATGCTTAACCCCTCTGTCCCAGTGTCAGTTTTATACACCCCATCACAGGCCCATGCTGGATGAATCTGCTGACTTGGAACTACAGTTCAGTAGGCAGTTGAGCCCCTGGAAGCTTGATGACCTGCGGTCTATCCTCTGGTTTCCTTCCTTTGACTGGGATGGCCAGTCAGATCACTTGGTGCTGCAGCTCATGTTTCAGCTCTTACACAAGGCATGTGTGAGGCTCTCAGACTATTCCTAATGGCCTTAATCTTATAAGCGGGGATACTCATCTGAGCTGTCCAATGGGAGGCAGGCAGAGCAGATAGGTCCTGATATGGTGAGGACTCTAGAGGATAGAGCACCATTTTATTAACTTTTCTGCCATTGAGTAATAGTAGGGGAAGAAACAAAGTGTGCAGTGATTGTCTTCTATCGAAGGGAGAAGAGGAAGTGGAAACGCAGCTAACAGCAGAAAGCCAATCAGAAAGTGCCAAAAGCCATCACATTTCTGACTGGTTAGCAGATGCCTTCTGGCCTGGGTGTTCAATGAGCCATACCCATCTGCTCTGAGTCATATTTCAGGAATACAGGAAGAGGCATCTCACTGCATCACTTTGCGTTGCCTCATTAGGCTACGCAACACTGTACTTACAGAACACCTTGTCGGGTCCAAAATGCCAAGTGCTGCCACCCAGGCTCAGCTTGCTTTTAGTTTTGTTGTGAGAAATGTTGAAAGACCACCATGGTCCTTCCCCAGTGGGAATACACAATTTAGTGTCAGTTCTGAAAGGAGGACTATTTTTGTTAAACTGCATAAGCAACCTGACATCAAATTCACCCCAGGGTACGTGTTGTTTAGGAAGAGAAAGATCATTCTGGCCATGCCTCTACTCACTTCTTATTATGTACACTACACCACCACAATATTTTAGGGTATTGTCAGAAATCCGTTTGTTTCCTGTCACTGGAAACGGAACATGTTTTCTTCTCAGTAAAGACTTCCTAATAGCACATCAGCATGTCACATTATGGTGTTGTATCCCGTGCTCCCACGATCAGCACTTGTCATCATCAAAGGATAATTGTTATTAAAGCAGCAACGTTCAGTGTAAATATCTGATGTAAAAACAGGCATCAAAGGGAAATGCAGAAAGTCATAGCATCCAGCACACAGTTATCATAAAGCCAGTGGGGAACCTGCTATTAACCGCTTGAGTTTTAAAGGCTAGATTGTATCCAGCTTTGT
The DNA here is from genome assembly GCA_007922305.1 of Dermatemys mawii. Classification (NCBI taxonomy): domain Eukaryota; kingdom Metazoa; phylum Chordata; order Testudines; family Dermatemydidae; genus Dermatemys; species Dermatemys mawii. The sequence goes on from ML677347.1 coordinate 3,583,487, forward strand.
GTGAGTGGAAGCAAGATGCACCCCCCTGCACATGCAGGGAGAGGTGCAGTTACAGAAGTATTAAACTCCCAGGGTGGGTGAGGTTAGCACCGTGGCCTCTCATTACTACACTGATACGCTGAAAGGAACTCTCCCTGCCCACCCCACAAAGGGAAGTGTATGCTGAATTCCTTTCAAAGGGTGTGACAGTGTCCAAATGCCCCCTCTGTACCCAAAGGCCCGATGACAGCCAGAACCTCTGTGAGCTTCCTCCTCCAAAGCAGTCAGGGAATCAGTCCCCTGGACATCCTTTTTGACCCATGTCAGTGCCAAGATAACTTAAGCAGCGGCTGAAGATTTTCCTGGTGTGCCCTACACTAGCTGCTCTGACCTGCCCCAGATCCTGGAGATTGGGGCCCAGGAGGCAGGGAAGGAGCATATCAACATTAGAGCAGGTGTGATGGGGCAATAAAGCAAATGCATATTGGGTGATCCTGCCTGGCACAGTGGTTCCTTGGAAGACTTTATCCACTGATACAAGTTGAAGCAGCCTTGACTTCAGTGGGACTATTAGTGCTTAAAGTTAAACATGTGGTTAAGAGTTTTACTGGATCAGGGCCTATGTACTCAACTCAGTCATTCCAAATCATTTACATGTTTGGGGATTTTTTTAAAGTCCAAGCCAATATATCCCATCAGTTCTCACTGACCTTCTGTCTTTTCCTAGACTCCCTACTCTGATTTCTTTGTACTCTTTTCTTCCTTATCCCATTATCTCTCTTGCTTCCCTGCTCTCCCTCCTTCTGACTTGCTGTTCTCTGCACTCTGTGTTCAATTAGGGCAAACCATCCTTTGCCAAACCTTATCAGGGCCATGACAGCGACTATGTTGCTCCAGTGCCCAGAAACACAGAAGGATGGAGAGAGGTGTTTATGTAGTGGCTGCACTTCAGTGCAGGGGTGAATACTATATTTTTAAAACAGGGTTTAAAAGAGAACTAGATAAATTCATGGAGGGTAAGTCCATTAACGACTATTAGCCAGGATGGGTAAGGAATGGTATCCCTAGCCTCTGATTGTCAGAGGGGGTGATGGATGGCAGGAGAGAGATCACTTGATCATTACCTGTTAGGTTCACTCACTCTAGGGCACCTGGCATTGGCCATTGTTGGTAGACAGGATACTGGGCTGGATGGACCTTTGATCTGCCCAGTACGGCTGTTCTTATGTTCTAAAATGACTTACTCTAAATCCTCTCCTATTTTTCTACATTGCCTTCTTCTCTTTTACCGTTAATGCATCTAATAACTTTACTGGATCATGCCACACTTTTCCTTTTCCTTCACATTTTTCCTGCAGTTAGAGGAGGCAATACTCTGGCTCAGCAGTGGGGGAAGAGCCAGCCTTGCCTGGCTAACCATTCATCCACCACTGATTCAAGAGTGAATCACCCTATCAGTTTCAGAATCTGTGATCTTCTCCCGCATAGAACATACCATCAAAAGGCAAGGATTCTCTGATTTCCTCCCTTCAGATTCTTTTTATTCTATTCTGACATGACTACCATGAATATTGATGCCCTTTGGGACTTCCAGTTACTTGTAGTTCTCATTTCTAATGGTACAGAGAAAATCCAAATGCAGCCTTTGAAATACAATGTGAGTTATAAGTAGGAACCCTTCCAATTACTAATCACTAATTTCACTGTATTTGTAGCCATTCATGTCTTGAATGCTTCTCTTTAGGTTTCGGTCTTTAACATTAAAAAAAAATCCCTTAACTCTATATTTTAAATTGTAAGTGCATTTAGCTTTGAAATGAGAAATGGGCTTCATAGAAAATATTTTTCTAAAGTAAATCCAACTGTATCATTTTAATACTCTTATTCCCCTCTTTTCCATTTGTGTTTCCTTACACTACATTTCCTATACTAGAGTAATAATGATTTCCAACCCTGCAACAGCGATCTTTAATTTAATTACCATCAAGTGATGATCACTGTAGTATTTAAAATCCTTGCATCCTCCTAGGAGCTTTTATTGGCAGTTGCTGTCATGTGCTTCAGCACTTTCAAAGTTTTTACACTGCAATGAAGCTTCTGTCTCTTCTCATCTTTCCCTAGAAATAAAGGCATTCATTTTAACTCAGTGTTTAACCCTTGTAAATAAATTAACTTAAATCATTGGTTTGAATCCCAGCTTGCTATGTACTTCTTATGAAATTAGCACAAAAATCCACCCTGCAGCTGTTACTTAATGTAATGGCAGCCTCTGTTTTGGTTCTCTCTAAAAGAGGCTACTCCAGAGGTCATTTGATACAGAAGCAGTGCAACTGGGTAGCCCCAAGGGCACCCACACAGTATATGTGGCCATTCAAACAAAGTCATGTTTCCTTCAGACTATAGGGCTGGCACCAACCATGACATGGTGCACATTAAAGCTGCGTTTGCCATGTATATTATATTTAGGCAGGAAAGGATTAGATATTTTTTATCAGTAAAATAATTTGTAATAGTCTGTAAACGTCAATTTCACTGTACACACACAAACCAATAGAAAAATATTTCCATCCAAAATGATCAAAATTTACAGATAATCAAAGTAATAAAAATGCTTCTTGAGAACTTATTAGAGTTAGATTCCAGGGTACTGCTTTGTATATTTTGACATATGATGTTAACAATTTGTGTTTTAGTGTTTATAAAGTTTGAACTTTTTGAATCTCAGTGTTTACTGTCATTAAATAATTGGGACCTACAGGGCTACAACACAGCAAACATGAAATAATTATTCTCTGATCTCCACATTACCTGACCCCTCCCAAAATTTCCCACAACTCTGAACATTTAAAATAACAAAAAAATAAGAAATGCTTAAAGCTCATAATTTTTCCACATTAAATTCAGATATCTTAAATTCAGCTATGTAGTTCTACATGCAAACCATTTACTTCTGTGAGAGTGATTTGTCTGGAACCTTGCAATGAACAGATAAGATAACTGGAAACATGTCCTTAGGAAAAAGTTGTGTAGGCCGTAAAGTAAGCCGCCTCCCCATTTCCTGACAAACTAAATAATTTTCATGAAATCAAAGAGCAACAAATTACTGCCATGTAGAGGTTGGGTTTAATTTTTTTTTTCAGTTGCCTGAGATAATTAAGAATCTTAGAACTAAGGAAAGAGTCCAATTGACTTAAATGGGCTTTAAATCCAGTCCTATTTGTAGAATTCCCTAGACATCCCTATACATGGTATAGGGCAGGGGTCAGCAACCTATGGCACGCGTGCCAAAGACGGCACGCGAGCCGATTTTTATGGCACAGCTGTAGCGTGCCATTAAAAATCCTGCCCAGCCCGGCCTCTCTTCTCCGCCCTCCGTTTGTCCCCTTCCTCCTTCTCTCCCTCCCTCCCTGCAGATTGGTCAGCTATCGGCTAGCAGGGACTGAGACGAGAGGAGGAGGAGGAGGGGTAGGAACCCACCATGCTGCAGGAAGAGGCAGGGGAACTGGCAGGACCAAGCTTCTGCCCCCTTCCCCTGCGGGCAGAAGCTTGGTCCGATGGGCTCCCCTGCCTCTTTCTGCAGTGTGGTGTGTTTCTGCCCCTCCTCCTCCTCTCAGTCCCTGCCAGCCAATCAGCTGGCCAGCCGGCAGCGAAGGAGGAACGGAGAAAAGGAGGAAGGGGACAAACGGAGCCGCAGCATGTTCCCTGCTCCGGGCTGGCCGAGGCAGAGAAGAAGTGGGGGCAGAGTCTTGGGGAAGGGGGTGGAATCGGGGCATATTCCCCCCTGCCCTGATCCCCCCGCTCACACACACCGAGCCCTGTGCCCTGAGCCCAGCACGCCCCCCAGGCCCCTGCTCTGACCCCCCGTACCACCTCACACACACACACCCTCTGCTTGACTCCTTCACACACACGACCCAGCCCTGACTCTGGCACCTGCACACATATCCAAGCCCCCCACACCTGTACTCACTCACATGCCTTCAGCCTTCTGCCCTGACTCCTGCACCCTCCTCTCACACACCCAGCCCCCTGCCCTGACTCTAGCACCCCCACACATACCCAGCCTATTCACACCCCAGTGCACCCCCCACATCCTGACTCTTGCACCCCACATCCCCACCCCCACCCTGAGCACCAAATGGGAGCTTCTGCATCCCCCTCCATTCCCACCTGCACCCCTCGCACTAAATCGGAGCTGCCCAGGTAAGCGCTCCTCACTCAAACATCCTGCCCCAACCCTGAGCCCCCTCCCTCATTCTAGCTCCTCGCCAGACCCTACACCCCAATCCCCAGCCTGCTCCTTCAGCTCCAGCCCTGGGCTCAGTGCACCTCCACCCTCAGTGCAGTGCAGAGAGAGAGGAAGAGAATGGGCCAGGACCAGGGAGAAGGTAGGTACCCACTATATGTGAGCAAGGCCGGGACCCCTGACCGGCAGTGGGCTGAGCGGGTCTGGCAGATGGGATCCCTGAGCCACTCAGTCCACTGCCGGTCTGGGGTTATGACTCCTGGCCCCTTGCCAGCCAGGGTCCCAGTTGCAAGCCCCACTCAGCCCGCTGCTAGGTGAACGGAACCCCAGGCTGGCAACAGGCTGAGTGGGCCAGCGGCGTCAGATCAGCATTTTAATTTAATTTTAAATGGGGCTTCTTAAACATTTTGAAAACCTTATTTTACAATATGACAATAGTTTAGTTATATAATATATAGACATAGAAAGAGACCTTCTAAAAAAAGTTAAAATGTATTACCGGCACTTAAAACCTTAACTTAGAGAATAAATGAAGACCCAGCACACCACTTCTGGAAGGTTGCCGACCCCTGGTATAGGGAATACTACAAGCACTGAAGTAACATTAGTTATCCAAGGCAAAATCGGGAACTTTAGTGTGACAGGCAGTGTGCTGAAGAGGAGACTACTGGCACAGTAACAGACATACTGACTCACTGGTCACCAGCTGTGCAAGCAAAAACATCAGCCCTGAAATGTCTTTGTAAAACTGTGTGTAAGGATAGCTGAAGACCTTTCTCATTACCTCATTGTGTGAGTCAGACTCAGACTCGGGCAAACTCAGTTTCCTTCTGTGAAAGGCTGTTTCCACAATGCAAGGTACTCTGTGTACTAGCGGCACCTAGCAAGAACTGTGATTCAAAAGCCTGTCCTCCATTTGATTTATTCACAGTTCATCTGCTACACAGAGCACAGTCAGCACTGCTGGTGGAACTAATATTGAGAGGAGAACATTGCATATTGCAGTCATTGTTTAATGTTTCACTTAGAAAAAAAATCCAGAACTTGGAAGATTTCCCAAATTATGCATCTGTGCCTTTTAATTTATAACTCAAAAGGATGGGCAGACAAAGCAAGTGGAGAAGATTAATACATTGATTAGCTAAAGGTAGTCTCTCTCTCTCTCTCTCTCTCTCTCTCTTTTTCACTCTCTCTCGTGAGCTGTCTCTGTAGGTAACATCTAAGAGATTACCTTAGAAATAGCAAACCTTTGGCAAAGTTAGTCAGAAAATAAGGTTAATACTATGGGCCTGATCCAAAGCCCATTACATTCAGTGGAAATCCACATGCTGATTTTGGTGAGTTTGGATGGAGCCCAATATTCAAACATCCAATACAGTAGCATGTGTGCCAATCCCTGTTTACCTACCTGAACATACCATATGCTAGTTGCCTAATTTTGGGGAATCTTAGAATTGGGATTAATTAGAAATGGAGGGAGAAAGAAGGATGGATCATCATTTCCCTTTTTTGTAGGATAGCACAGAAGAAAAAGGACAGTGTTAATTTACAGATATTCAGGCCTGTTTGTAAAGGCCTATACTTTAAGAATTTAGGTATATACTTATCATTTAGCTAGATATAGAGGCATAAAATAAAGAATCAAAATCAATGTCTGCCTGTGTAAGGGCCTTCTCTCACTGTGACAGCCTGCACCCCTGTTCTTAAGGTAAGGCCGTTGGCTAAGCAGTAGGTGCAGCCATAAACTGGAAAGTGTACAGTCACGTCCAATCATTTTTATGTTTCCAGGATAAATATTTTTTCTGACATTTTCTTTGAAGACAAATTGCCCAACGAAGGATACTGAGGGAGAGAATTCTAGAGACGTCAGTTTCAGTTCCTGTGTTCTACAAGGGTCTGAGTCTTTGAGACCCATTTTTGTTGATATTCTGGGCCAGATCATCAGAGGGTGTGAGTTGGCATAGCTTTATTGAAATCAATGGAGTTATGATGATTTGAATCAGCTTAGGTTCCGGTGCAGAATGTCAACAGTATTGATGTTAGCATTTTTTGTTTTGCTATATTATCTCCTGTTGACTGTACAATATGCAAAATAGTTGCATCATGTCAGACTGTAATGGTTTCTGTGGTCACATCCTCGCACATTTCAAACCAGTCATACTGAAATAAGGCAATCTGGAGTGGTTAGAAAGGTGATCTGATATATCACCTCCAAATAAAGGGAAGAGCCTAGAAGGAAATTTAGTTTGATAGTTTTTTGTTTGGTAAGAACTCACTTATCAATAGACATAGTTGGGAAACCCTTATAGCTGAGAATATTACTGTATAAATTAGGGGTAAACAGGAAATAAATTGGAATTCAAAAATAAGGAAAAAGGAACATGGATTTAAGTTTGCTGGAAGTTCACCCCAATAAACATTCAATTGTTTGCACCTTCAGACCTCGGGTATTGTTGCTCTCTATTCAGGCAAGGAGGAACAGGGAAGAGAGAGGGTGAAGGAATAAACCCTGTAACAGATATGGCAAAAGATGAACTAGAACTGGGGATCTTTAGCATTAATGTTGTGCAGCTAGGACCACCTATGCACTTCCCAGCCAAAACGAGAATACATGGCATTGGCATAATGATGAGTTATGGATATTGGTCATCTCAGAGGCTGAAATGGTGCTTGCAGTAGCCAGGGATGCTAAAGGATTTTCCATAATGGAGAGCTATGTTGCGAAGGGGGGGCATTAAATAAGTCAGAGTCTTTTTCTTAGATAAATAGAATTTGTGTAGCTGTTGCCACATTACTGAATAATTCTAAAGCTTTTTCACAGTCTGTTTATGTCTTTCTGTGTTTCCCCATGATATCTTGAGAATCATTGGAGGCCTATTGACATATTCTATTTCATGGGCTCTCTAGATTTATTAGCAATAAAGGTTCTGCTGCTCTTTTTTTGCAGTTGTGTTAGAAGAACTCTTAGAAAATTAGAGCTTTGACATTCTTAGATATTCACTGTACTTCTGAAAACTCAGAATTGTTGGACAAGATTATTCCCTTTCTTTAAATTTTTGGGGGAAATAATATGATATCTTCCTATATTCGTTCAATATTTTAAATATGGGAGAATGTAGAGAACCCACTTTTTAAATCTCACCAGACTGGAGCCTTCTTCTGCTTTTTGGTTTCCAATGCTGTGCAAAACTTTCCTGTGGCTTTTGTTCTCAGTGTCATCCATTAAGTTCCTCCATGTGATACAGTTTGAAAAGCTGAATGAGTAAGCTGTTTGGGGCTGAAACAGAAAATAAAAAAAAAAAGAAAAGACTAGGTTGATATGGAAAAATTGATGCAAATGACTCCTCTTCCATCAGTCTGAGTATAGTATATTTAAAATTGCAAAAATCCATTACTGAGATACTGTTTATCCAGAACTGACATCAAATAAGAGGCCAGCCAAGATTTTCAGAAGCAACTAGAAATTTAGGTGCCCAAATGAAATCACCCTTGAAGACCTGACTTTCAGGGGGTGGATGCTGAAAACTAGACTTGGTCTAATTTTCTTCACCAAAACGTTTTTTTTAATTAAAAGTGTTTCACATTTTCTTGATGGGGTGCTGGTCAAAGTTGTTAAAAGTAGTTACTGATTTTGTATACTTTAACTTTTGAGTCCTTAACTGTATACAACATAAAGGGAATTGATTTTCAGGAAGTAGTGAATAAGGCTGGTTGAAAAATGCCAGGTTTTTTCATGGAAACTTTTAATTTTTTAATGTACTGCACAATGTTTTGTTTTTCAACAAAAACTGGGAAACTGAATCTTTTCTTTAAAAACATCCATTTTCATGAAAAATATTAATTTCTGGCAAAGATATCAGCTGGAAACTGAAAATATTTACCAAAATTCTTTTGGGAAACCAAACAAAATTTCAGATTGTTGCTTTTGTTAAACTAATAGTTATCTACAGTAAATTTTGAAGAAGAAAGGAAGAAAGAAAGACAGAAAGAAAGAGAAAAATTCTCATGCAAACAACTAGTATGTTTTGACCAGCTGTACACAGCACTTTTTTTGAAAATGGATTTCCTTCATGGTGTCTCAGATTGGATACCCAAAAGTTAAGGCACCCCAAAATTACTTGTTGGTTCTGAAAATCTTTGCTACCATGTCAAGAATTTTTGGGCTTGTCTACACACAAACGTTGTACTGGTTTAACTTAAAATCGTGTGATAAAACCAGTTTAGTTAAATTGATGCAAATCCTCTATAATGATACTGCTATATCAGTTTAAAACTAGCTATGGTTTGAGCTAACCAGATATAAGCCAGGTTTAATTAATTTTAGAGTGTCCATACACAAAGTTACACTAGTATAATTGAATCAGATTTAAATCATAACTTTATATAAACCAGTTCAATTTTGTACATAGACCAGTCCACTTTAAAGAAATGTTTAGATATTATTAAAGGATAAACCCAGTAACTTGCTAGTCTAGTGCTATGTTCAGATATATGCAGTTAAAGAGTTATTATAGGTCATCTTTTTTAAAGGTGGGTGACTAAAGTTAGGATCCTAAATCTATATTTAAGCAACTGAAAGCTAGGTGGTTGGACTGGATGACAGGGGATGGATCACTTGATGATTGTCTTGTTCTGTTGATTCCCTTTGAAGCATGTAACATTAGGCACTGTCGGAAGACAGGATACTGGGCTAGATGGACCGTTGTTATGACCTTGTGTGGCCATTCTTATGTTGTTATATCCTTAAATAGAGATTGCCGGATTTTCAGGGATACTGAATAACTCCATCTTCTACTGAAATCAATAGGAGTTGCAGTTACTTAGTTGCTTTGAAAATCTTACCGCTGTTATTTAGGAGCCTAAATATGGATTTAAGAGTCAAACTGTAGGCATAAATATTTGAAATATTTGACCATAACCTTTGACAGGCATAAATGCAATTACTATTATAGTAAAATTAATAGAGATTATGTAGAAGTGGTATAATAAACTAATGAATAGTGAACAATTTGATGAATTGGTTCTTTTCCTGGTTCAAAACTATTTGTGAACAGACTAAAACTTTATAAATGTGCTCACCTTTTAAAATTGATTGAGGGTTTTGTGTGAACATATTTCAAATTATGGATACTTGCAATCTGTTCCAATGCTAGTACTCTCTTTTCTGTATTTGATAGTCACAATTACAATTGGTCAAAAAAATAGAATTTCTATCCTTCAGGAAATTTTGTGTTGTCCAAAATCAGAATTAAAATTCAACTCTCCAAATATTTTGCAAAACACAATAATCCAAACTATTTAATTTTGTCCATATAAAAATACTTCATTTCAGTACAGTTGTAACTTTTCATTTTGAATTTATCATTAATATGATACTCAGAATGATAGGCCAAAATGAAACAACTTGATCTTATCAAAACAAAACAGTTCAATAATTTTCTGTTAAAGATTTGGATGCAATTAATATGTTCCTGCAAAATGACTGAATTTTGTTGAATCGGTATTTTCAAATGGAATACTGTTCATCTGGAAAAATTTCAACCTGTTGTATTCATTATTTCAGCTGTAAGACTGGTGACCTATGATAGGCAATGAATTATTTGGGGAAAAAAACATTTTCTTATTTTTCTCAGAGTTCTAGAGTGATGTGCAGGCATCAAGAACATGTCTCCCTACAAATGTTAAGGCAAGATCCTCAGCTGGTGTCAATCTGCAGAGCATCACGGAAATCAATGGAGCTGGTCTGTGTCCATATTATTACACTGTAATGAACCGGTTACTTTCTCTGTGTTTGTATTTTCTCTTAAATGAAATAAGTTAAATACACTACACACTTGGTCATGACAAATTGGATGTCCGGATTTGTCAAGCACACAAATACTAGCATATAGTAGCTTGACCTGTCTAGTACCCTAATCAGAACAGTTAAGCTGTATGCCCTGAATTTTACGCTGCCAGTATCTAGTGGAGATTCTCTAGAATCACAGAAGGATCTAAGGATGGAGATTCCACCACTGCCCTACGTTACCCACTTCAGTGCTTCACCACCCTCCTAGAGAAATAGTGTTTCCTGATATCGAACTTAGACTTCCCCCACTTTAATCTCATGACTTAAGGTTCTGTGGTTTTGGAGAAGAGGAAACTGAATTCTCTCCTAGCTGATACACTAAAATTGTTAGGAGCTATAGTCTGATGCATAGTGACAACTGTGAAGTTTCTAGGTGGTTTGAATTTGTTACAACATAAAGTGTGTGAAGCAATGGAAAGAAGATATAGTGTCATTTAAGAGTCATCCAAAATCGTGTGAAACAGATTCTTGTGTAGCACAACTTGATAGAAAGTTTTACATGTAAATGAACTATGGTAGAGCTGGTGGAAGATGCAAAGTATTATGATTAGCATACCATGATGATAAATGCATGGCTTGCTGGTCTTTATAAGCTTATATAAATATCAACATTCAAGTTTTAAGTTTCTGTCCTCCTTACAGGTCTTTTATTTACCCTTTAGTCAGAAAAATCTGACATCTCAGACATACTTGGCAACAACTTAAAGGGAAAGACGGTAAAGAAATGAAGCTATTAATTAAAGAAATGGTTGATGTAACTACAAACCATATTGCCAAGCAGAAATACAAATGAAGCATTATAAGATAAAATAAATAATTAGGAATCCATTTCAAGTGTCTCAGTAAGCAACCTGCTGTAAAAAACCCTAGTCCTTAAACCCTAGAAGTACAATCTCCTTCTGAATTATGATATGAAGTAAAATGAATGTTGTAAGATCTGTTCCAGTGCAGAAAACAGTGCATGGCTCAAACGTTGGTGGTATAATTCAGCACAAGCATCAGCACCTGTTCCAGAAGGCTGCAGAATCGAGTTGCTTTCAGAGAAGATTATTTATTGAGCATTGGGATTTGAGAATTTTTGAAAATACAACTAGTCCCTTGACCTTTGTTAGCACAGCTCTATTTGCCATTCTGTAAAATGATCGTGCCAGGCTGGTGACTTAGCAGTATCAGATTGGTGTTTTGCTGTGCAGGAGAGATGCTTTGAGCTCTCATTCCTGAGCCAGTGAAGCCTGAGTGCTTGCAGATGTAATGCAATTGGTATCAATAAAGGCAATGACGGCACAGTACAATGTGTTCTCCCCTGCAATCTGAGCCACATGGTCACATTAGTCTTACTGTAGGAATGAGCTGGCTTTCCCCTCCCCCACACCTGCCTTGTCCTTGTAGCTCAAGGTGGTCTTTATTGAGGATCCAGTTTAGGAGCTGAATGCGTAGACACAGCACGAGGTGACTGAACCCAACGGTCAGGAGGGCAAAATCTCTGCAGCGCACTCTGGCTCCATTAAAATCAATACCAAAAGTCCCATTGACTTCAATGGGCCAGGAGTTCACCTCTAGCTTCAATGGATTTTTGACCTGAACAGGAGCAAAGTGTGCACTCTGATCAACCCTTCCCTTCCCCCGCCCTGCCACAATGTGCACACTCAGGTGGGCTGGCAAGACTACTCCAGAAGCAATGCTTTCTACTCACACACGCACCACTCAAAGTGGCCCCAGACTGCCTTTAATTAAGAGAGCAACATGCCAATTAGTACAGAACATTAAACACAACTGGAGCTTTGGTTCATCCCCTAGGCCTCCCAAGCACGTGCTCTGCCTGATGAGCTCATGAAGCAGATGTGGCCGCTTATGCTGACAGGCAAGGCAGCCTTTATTGATTACCTATGCATTCCATTACCTAAACTGCAGAAGCCATGAAGAGGAAGCAATTTAAAGGAAAAGTCCACTTCGAGCAGGTCTGGATCTTTTTTAGAGGAGCCATGGGGTCAAAAGGAAACATCTTGTTCTGGAAGCTCTTGGAAATAGTGTCGCCAGAGCTCCTCCTTTTAAAACGCTCAGTATGCTCAAGAGGGCAGTTAGTGTCAATGGAGATTTGGGCATTTACCAGTCAAGCTTCTTTAGGGGGAAAGATGGATTCAAAAACCTGAAACTGTAAAATAATATTTTAATAAAAAGGTTTTAAAATGGTTTAACTTCAAGATAAGTCCCATTGGAAATATACATAAATATTGATATGGAAGCAGTTTGATACTACTGCTAAGAACTCCTCCCTTTCCCCCATAACAATGACCACTGCTATCCATGATGCACAGTCAACCTGTGGAACTCTTTGCCAGAGGATGTTGTGAAGGCCAAGACTATAACAGGTTTCAAAAAAGAACTGGACAAGTTCATGGAGGATAGGTCCATCAATCACTATTAGTCAGGATGGGCAGGGATGGTGTCCCTAGCCTCTGTTTTCCAGAAGCTGGGAATGTATCTTAGGTGTTCAATTTATTATTAACACAATGAGCCAATTAATTTCATTTAGTAACTACCATATATACTTAATCAGCAGCCATATTTCACTAGGAATCCAAGTATAAATTGCTTGAAAAATTTGGTGACTTTGGCCCAGATCCTCAAAGAAATTTAGGCTCCTAATTTCCATAGATTTCAATGGACTTCAGAATGTAGATATTTTTGAGCATCTAGGCATCTCTTATCTGTGCTATTTTTATGTACTCTGCCTGGCTGCTACTATTACTACACAGTGTCTCAGGAAGATTTAGAAGAACAATCAGGAGTAATATAACATGGCCTACAGCTATACCTCTTTATGTGGGCTGGGCATATGAGTTCAACCTTTAGATGAACTTGGCATTTGCTGGCTAAGGGAAATGACCGTATACCCATTAAAATAGGAAAGCAGATCTGTCTGCACTAGTCACAATATGTTCAGAACTCATAATATAATGTATTATTAAACATGAAATAGGATGAGTAGTAGAGATGCAAAAGATATTTTCTTTAAAGTACATTTTTATAGGTGCATAATATATCCTTAAAAATGTAATGGAACTGTTTCAAGTCCCAGTGAAGATAGAAGATAATTATTTACAGCTGCATATTCATGCATGAGGACTCCATAGAGCACAGCATACATTAAAATGTCATCCCGGTAATATGGCCAATCAGGTGAAACAAGCTTAAATGCAATGCAGAAAACCTTTTAGAATCTCTGAAATACAAACTATGTCCAAGCTTCCATTATAAAGCATTACATTTTTGCTCTCCACTCCAGCCCCACAAATGCTGCACATCCTCTTTGTTAAGGCACACAGTGGTATGGTGATTAATGTCTGATTAAAAATGTCAAAGGTAGACAAACAGGAAAAACCTGCAGAGAACTCTTGCTCTCTGTACCTGTCTATACTAGGATTTTATCATGCATTTGTCACCATAGTATCTGAACACTTTCCATGTAAAACATCTCTGGAATTTCCCACAGAATTATGGGTGCTGACTCTCTCTCTTTAAAACCACTTTTATTGCTCATGTTCAGGGCTAAGAAGATGGGTGATTTTGCAATTAAGGCCCTAGGCTTGCACTCAGAACATCAGGGCTCCATCCCAGTTCTACCAGTCTTCCAGAGCAGTGCTGGGTAAGGAAGTCACACCAAAATAAGGGTGGCATTTACCAGGGGGACTTAGATGAAGTGTTGCAGAACCTCACTTCTAGGCACCCTGCTGCCTAAGCTCTTTAAAACTTGGACATAGTGAATGTCAGAGATTCAAGAAGGTTTTATGCCTTACATTTAACCTTGTTTCACCTGATTTGCCATACTACCCATATGCCATTTTAATTTATGCTGTGCTATAGGGATCCCTCATGTGTGACTATGCAGCTGTAAATAATTACTCTCTATCTTCCCTGGGACTTGAAACAGTTGCATTCCACTTCCAAAGATGTATTATACATCTATAAAAAGTTACCTTAAAGAAAATATCTTTAGCATCTTCGTATTTCATGTTTAATGGCACATATCTTTCATCACCTCAAGTTAGGTGCCTGGGCCCACTATGCAATGCATAGGGAGAGTTAGTGTGAGGAGAATGTCGTGAGTCCTGGTTCAGGCCAGGATCCGGAGGCCAGGAATTAGGTGTATAGGCTAGCTTAATGAAAGGTTTAATAACTTAGCAATATAGCAGTAGTAGCAATGGTGTAAGAATATGTAGCAATGGCATAAGAATACGTAGCAATGGCGCAGGAATGTATACATAGGGGGTCTGTGCGGTTGAGATGTACGTGTCATGCTGACAGCGGTCGGCCAGTTGTGGTCGCGTTGTCATGGTACTTCCAGAGCACCCGACCAGTTGTGGTCGAGTTGTCACGGTAACCCGGAACCTCCAGAGAAAAGGGTCAATCAGAAAGGAGATACGAAAAGAGCAGGACAGCCCACCCAATGGGTACCAATCAGAGAACAGGCCGTAGCCGGCCTAGAAAATGGAACAATCACAGAAGGCCCCGTTAGAAGGGGAACCAAAATGGGACCACTCAGAAAGGGGGCCAAGAAGGGGAACCAAAAAGGGACCACTTAGAGAAGGGCCCAAAAAAGGGGATCCAAAAAGGGACCAATTAGAGGGAAGGCCAGAACAGGCAAAAGCCCGCAGGCACCTACATAAATATAGCAGGGAACGAGCCAGCAAATTGTAGACTCGCTCCACAGATCAGCCAGGAGAGCAGACTCAGGACCCGAACTCAGACTCGTGACCTGAAAGAAGGGAACCTCATCTCATCCACCAAATACCAACAGGAGGGTGAGCATACGGGGCCGGTAGCCACACTGGGAGGGTCCCGGGTCAGTGGGAGTACATGAGACGGGATTGAAACCGCTGTCCGGTAGGACCACAGGGCCGATAGGGACGTCTATAAACTGATCAGACAGAGATCCGGTAGCTGGTAGAGTCAGGCCAGGTGGACCGAAGGCCTCACCAGGGCAGAAACTCTAGGGAGGCAGTACAGAATGAATGCAGAATCTTGAATGTGTAATTGTTGTCATTGCTGCATCATGTTGTCCATGATCATAGTCGTAAATGTTATTGTAACCTTGTGGTAGTTGGGTCTATTGTAGACCAGACTGATTGGCGGTCATAAGCAATAAACTAGTTCCCACCCTAAATCTCGGTCATCCATCATACCTTTAGAGGTTTGGGCACAGGATGGACATTGGCACTTCGTCCCTTGGGAGCTAACAACCTCGGGGAGACTACAACCTTGTCCCCCAGGATTGGGTAAGGCACCACCTCCCCACATGACACCATCATAGTTTATACTTTATAATCAGCCATGTCACAATCCAGCCTCACACCAGCAGCAGCAGTGCCCGAGCATAATGGTTTACCGGCCGTAGCTCGGAGGGCTTCGTCCGGTGCCAGGAGCAATAATCCTGTGTTGTTCCTGACAGTTAGGTGCTAATAAAAGTGGTTCACAGAAGCCAGCACACTGAACAGGAAGTCACCTAAGCCTAAGTATGACTCTAAGTGGCTGGGGCATTCACCTGGGATGTGGGAGACCAGGGCTTAAGTCTCTACTCCAATCAATATTTAAGCACTTCTCCACTCCAATCAATATTTAAGCACTTAGTACAAAGTGGAACAGCTTAACAGGAGAGTTTGAGACCTCCTTACCCTTCCCTTTCCCCTCCCCATAAAGAATACCCCACAGCCCAGTAGTTAGGTGCTTCCCTAGAACGCAAAAGATCTGATTCAAATTTCTTCTCCACATATGAAACATCCATTCAAATGAACTACAAATCAAGTGTAATTTATTGCAGTAAGTATTATTATCCCGATATTTTCAAATGAGGAAACTGAGGCACAGTTAGACTAAGTGATTTACAGAAAGTCACACAGTGAGTGTGTAGTAGAACTAGGATCAGCCATCAGGATCCTTAGCTTCCAGACGCAAGTTTATTGTTTTAATCTATGCTCTTTTTTTAATATATCCTTTAATAATTTAATGTTTGCACAATGCTTTGAAAAATGTATGAACTCCATATAACTTAAGTTCTAAGTGCTCTCAGTATGTCCCAAAATACAGCTAAAATAAAGTAATCCATATATAAAATCATATCATTACAAATACTCTAACCTCAAATAATTAAAACAAGTGGCAGAGAGATAATTATCTACTTTCATCCATCAAAACCTCTTTAAGAAGAAGCAAGTTAGCAAAACCAGTGCGGTTGCACATTTCACCAAGAGGTGATGCTAGCAATTTCTACACTGACTGCTATCTTGAATTGTAACCTGCCAATAGTTTGGCTGAGATTTCTGTTTCCATTTCTTCATATCCCTTGGGGTTCACTCTCTCGACTTTAACTTTACAAAGGAAATGAGAAACCTACCCTTATTTGTCTTATAGATCATGAACAAAAAAGCCTGTCCACTGACTTAGAACAACATCTTTTCTTTTAGGTCAGATTTAATAGGTTTTCAGATATTACAGAACTGTAGTGTTAAAGATGGTGAATTATTCTAAAGGCATTTGAAGCTTTTTAATTCATTACAGCCATGTTACCATAACCTTTTCATTTTCCACAGTGTCCACCCCTTGGCTAGCTGGTAAAGAAACAGAATTTGCTTGACCCTTTGCTACACATTCTGCAACCCCAATTTGTTTCTTCTCCCTTTCATATCCTGTTAAGTTCCCCAAAGGCTTTTGTATCTTGGAGTGAAAGGATGTTGCTGGGGTTTTATTTGCACCCATTGATACAACTACTTGACCATTTGCGACATAAATTCAAACCGTCCTTTGTAGATTTTATTCACATCAAAATGTCCAAACAGATTATTAGTTAAAGAATGTGAATGTAAGTGCTATATTGAGAAATAATAATATAATACCTCTGTCTAACATTTATATAAATGTTACAATTTGGAATAAGAAATTATATATTATAATTCAGTAGACTATTGTTTTTCCTGTGTTGTTCAAATGTTTTGTTGGGTTTTGAGAATAGGAAAAGCATTTTACTGATAGAAGCTCTTAAAGACTTCCTACGATGGCATTTGTATTATCCAGATTTTTTGTGTTTTCCAGAAGTGTTCCTATTCTATCTTTCCATCACTTTTCTCCAGTTGGGAAGCATGTTTGAAAATTTTTGTACAGGAAACAGATATTAACTCATTAGCCTCCATCCAGCACAGAGGGAACCTTGACTTCGAACTCCAGGAAGCATCATAGCAAAGATCTACTGAGCCTCCCAAGCTTGCTCCAAAACAAGATGAGAGTCCAATTTGCTCTGCACTGGTAAAGTGACAAAGGGGAATTGGCTGCTATCCTCACCGTCCTGGGGCTAGCCAGTAGATGCAGAGATCTACTGGCTCTGACCTATACCGAGTGCCCTTCCACCTAAATCTCTCTCCATGCTGCCCCCATATATTGTGCCCTCTTATGTGTGCGGTCCCCCACATCCTGCAATTCTTCACAGAGGAATCACAGCAGGTCTAACTGTGGAATCATAGAAGATTAGAGTTGGAGGAGACCTCAGGAGATCATCTAGGCCAACCCCTGCTCATGCATTCAGGTCCCTCAGAATCTGCAACATTTCTGAAAGATGGTATTGAATAATAGAGGCATAGTCCAAGCCAAAGTCCAGGCTCTCTGAGCTTGAACCTAAACTCACTGACATAAAATGCAATACTCCTGTTAACTTCAGTGGGCTTCAGATCAGGTCCAGTAGCCTTCCTTGTATAAGTGGTGTAGAAAAGTTATCAAGGAGAGAGAAATGTAAAGCTTCCAAGGCCACGATAAAGTAACTATACAGCTGTGACTGGAGATGCAGGCTAGTAACTAAACCTTAGAGGATGTTCAGTGCTCATAAAATGAACCAGATTTGCACTGGTCCGTTTAACTCAGTTTGACCTTGCCCTCCACTTGTATAAATGAAAGGGCAAAACTTCTACTCTGACTTACTTCTCATACAATCCCATTCACTCAACAACAACCATTTCTCCAGTTTGTCCAGATCATTTTGAATTTTAATCCTATCCTCCAAAGAACTTGCAGCCCCTCCCAGCTTAATATCATCTGCAAACTTTTTAAGTGTTCTCTCTGTGCCATTATCTATATCATTGATGAAGATATTGAACAGAACTAGGCCCAGGCACTGGTCCCTGCAGGACCCCACTTGATACGCCCTTCTAGCTTGACTGTGAATCACTGATAACTACACCCTGGAAGCAATTTTCCAACCAGTTATGTACCCACCTTATGGTAGCTCCATCTAGATTTATTTCCCTATTGGAGTAACACCTGCTTACACCACCTGATGATTTAATCTCGAGTTTGAAAAGATTGTCTTTTTTTGTAGGTCCTCCTACCTCTGAGGAGTCCATTACCTTGAAGCAAATGCTGAATGAACATTTGCAGCCAATTCCTCCTCTTGGCATTGAAAAAACCAAATCCATTATTAATTAGGAATTGATTTTATGTTGTATAAATATTTGAGCATCACTACATGACTGGGTGCATGTACAGATACAAAACCTCCACAACTTGTAGTTCTGTCCATTGAAATGAGTGCTTCCAAACAAACCCCCACCCTAATGAATCTCACTTCGCCTTTCCAAACATCAAACATATTTCTTAGCTTTATAACATCCTGTGAATTTTAATACACTTGGGCTATATCAGACCAATGAAATGATTTGATTGAAGAGTCAAAGGTATGAAAATCTACCTGAATTTTTGCCATGTATGATTTTTTTTTTCATGGCTGGCTTATAGGTCAGTAAGGTTTGTCTTTCCTTGCAGTGCAATCCATCTCCACACATCCTCACTTTGGATAAAGCAAGATACAAAGGCACTAAAATAAAGACTGTTTACATGTTATTTCTCTCTGACATCTCTAAATATTTTGACCGTGGTCATCAGCATAGTATAAAAACATCATAGTATCTGAATGCCTATGTTTTGGACAACATGTTAATTCCAGTAGAAATCTCATAAGGGACTAATTTTACAAGACTATCAGAACAGAGCTCTGATAAGTGTCTTTGGATAAGAATTTCAAAACTGAACCTCTAAACATTTCAGTTCCTTGTACATGTGAAAGCCTATCATCCTGTATATGGAACAATGTACAATACCTAGAAATTTGAATGACTGGCACTGTACTGTAGAGATGGCCTCTAAACTAAATTTAAATATAGTGCATGTCCATCCGAATGAAAAATGCCCTGTTTGAGTCACAAGCATTTTCTTAATTCAGCTTCACAGAGCCAAACAGCTGATTCACTGCAATCTTGCCCACTTAGTCTCTTCTATAATATTAATTCAACCATTATCTCCACCAGGCTTCAACTCATAGGAACCTCTTGATCCTTACGGCTGTTTGGAACATCCATTCAGTGTTTGATCCTTTTTTTATAGCACACAACAGAGCTAGTCAAAAATGTTTCCAGCAGACGTTTTCTGTTACAAAATGCTGATTTTAATGGAATATAAACATTTTCTGGGAATAAGGTGATTCTTTTGAAACTTTTGTCAGAAACCAGGCAGCCAAGCCGACCTACTCACCATCCAGCAAGGTTTCTTATAAGCCTGCCTAGCCCCCCAAGGTCCCCTGCTTTCCCTGCAGCTTGCCTGGTGAATTGCAGCGCTGGTCAGTCATTTCCCTAGGCTGTCCACCTGGCACATGGTTGGGCTGCCCAGCTCCCAGGCTCTCCGTGTGACTATGTCCCCAGTTCCCTTGGTGGTCAAGCCAACCAGATAGCTGGGTCCCCAGCTGCCTAGATCTCTGAGCTGCTCACCTCGTGGGAGACCTGGAGAACCTTGGATCATATTTTGGTTTGGAAACAACCAAACATTTCAGTTCTGGGAACATTTTTGTGTTTCCTAACAATACTGAGGATTTTCTGTTCTGCATAGAAATTCAAATTTTGGTCAATTGATCCTGATTTGAATGAAAAATAATTCTACCACCTCCCACCAACTTCTTCATGGGACAGAAATTCCATTTCCCAGACAGCTCTAAATGTTGATTTTAGGTTCACTTCTTTAGCTCCTTCCAGTGCAATGAATGTATATTAAAAACATATTTTATTTTTTTTTAATTTTTCCCTTTTGCAGAGATTTTTCCCCCAGTTACAGCTTGTTTACATCTGTCACCAAATAGGTTCATAATTTTGTTTCCTCTTTTACTACTTCAAAAAATTATTTTAGCCATTTAATCTCTTCTGTGCTCCTCACTATAAATTTAATCTCTGCTTTGAGCCTACAAAGATTTCCCCAGAGTAGCAGCAAAAATGGTATTATGAATATTCATACATTGCTATGATATCCAAATGTTAACATAAAACTGTCTGTTTTCATAGTCTAGCAGTGATCTTTAAAATCTACGGCATTGAGTTTGTTTTCCTTATGAACCTTGTTTAAAGCCTAATATATTAATTACATCAGACTGCACTGTGTAATTGGAAATTAGACTTTTTAATAGACTTGTTCCCAGTTGACCTAAGTTACCATTCACCCGGGTTTTCCCCAACAGAGCCTCCTTTTTGAGCTTCCCTTTTCTATCTGGGAAGATTTTAAATAACAGGAAATGGCGGGGAGGTTGGGGGGGCGGGGGGTTGCAGAGCAGACAAGCTGCAGCTCAGAAAGAGCCCTGTTTGGACTAGTTCCCAGTTGGCATCTTTCCTGCATTCACAGAGGATTGGTCCATGTCCCCTGCAAGCCACAGCTGCCAGATCCTGCCCACCCAGGCCCCCAGCTTTCAGCCCTAGGGATGGAATCCTTTAGGGAGGTGCTGAGTGATGGCTGTCCCTTGCTTCAGCTGCCTGGCCTCTGCAATAGGGAGCAACACTACCCCCAGCTGCAGTTAGTAACTCTGCTGCCGGTACCCCCTCCAGCATGCTCAACTGTACTCCACCTCCAGCTCTTCTTTCTCACCCCCCTTCTCCAGATGCCCCACCTTCCAGCAATGTCCTCTTTTTTGAGAGCCTGAAATACGGTAACCCTTAACTGATCTGCATTATATACTAGGGAGAGGATCTGGTCTGCTTGTGAACCAGAATAATGAATGGATAGGATAATCCATGTGGTCTTAATTGCCCATTACCACTAGTCATTCTCAGAAAGCAGAAGCAGTATTGGCAATCTCTTTCCAAACAAGCCCTGCATGCCCCGTAGAAGAGAGAAGAAAAAGTGTGATTTCCCCACCCACCCTGTTGAAGATCACCACTTTCAGGAGCATTCTGTAAGCCGAAAAGGCTTGCCCACCAGAAATATCCAGGCCACAAGTTAAGTGCCTAAGTGTCCCTGAAAGTTAACTCTTGTTTTTTTCTTCCTCTCTTATCTATTATCATCATCGTCATCACAAGTCTGTTAATCATTGTGCACCTACAGAAAAAATGAAAATCCCTGCCCCACAGAGCTTACAATGATGAGAGACAAGAGGTGACTACAACAAACAAGTTAAACAAGTGGGAGAAGGTAACAGATGATCATGCGTAATTTAACAAAGACCAATCACAGCACACCCACTATCTAGTCATGTTCACTTGCTCATGACCTCCCAACAAGTGAGTTTGACATTAAAGGTTTAAAATTAAGAGAAACTGAGGAACTGGAATTAATTTTCAAATTGGACATTACAAACCAAGGACTAAACAGGACTTGTGAATGGTTTTCTCATTACACTAATTGATTGCATTTCCCCAGTTAATTTACCTTCAATAGTTGTTATCTCCTGTCAGACACAGAGATCCATGTCAAACGGTATTTTTTTCTCCTGATAATGGCCCATCCAAATTAAACAGCCTCTTAGAATTGGTATGCTAATGTACAACTTTTTTTTTTGCTTTCGGTGTATATAAATACATCTTACTTCTGTTCCATTCTATACATCTGATGAAGTGGGCTTTAACCCATGAAAGCTTATGCTGAAATAAACTGGTTAGTCTCTAAGGTGCTACAAGTCTTCCTCGTCTTATTCAACATTAAAATGTATCTTCCTAAGAGGCACTTTGTTTCGCGAGAGTTATAGTTCAGGTGCATAAGGGCCAGGCTTCTTGGCCAGAATACATCTCCCGTGATGCACCTATAGCCAAATTATCTTCATGATGCAACCCAGCTGTCAGTCAGAGTTTTGTATCAAGGAAGATCAAATCAAACTGGGACCTTTCAAATTTTTTCATGCATAAACACAAAGAGACAGTCCTGTTCCAAAATATCCAACTGCCCAGTGGTTTAGACACTCACATGGGATACGTTAGACCCTAGCAAATTAAAAACTTTAACCTGTCTCTGTGACACAGGAAGTGAGCACTCTGACCTCCAAGCTGAGCTTCTCTTTCCCAGATAAAGTTTTATCTGATTTTTTTTTTTTTTTTTGGCTACAATGAAAAAATTCTCATCCAGCTGTAGAGGGCAGAATCTTAGAAGCCAAAGAAGAAAGCAACCACATGTTGATCTGCAGCACTAATAAGTAAATAATGTGTAGCGGTTATTTTGTCAAAGGAAATAATGAAGATATACTAAGATAAAAATATTTCTCCTTCTCATTATGGCTTCACTAATCAAAATAAATGATCATTCCTGATTCCTGTGTGCAGAGTGGAAACACATATTAATGCAAAGCTATTTGATTTCGGAACTAACAAATGCTTATTTGCAATGAAAATAATTTATGGCTACAGTTACAAGGATGTAACTGCTAATGTTTCCTGGCTTTGGTAAGTGGATAGTTTTCTCATTTCAAGACTGAATCTGCTGGGCCAAGTAAGGGCCAGAGGTGCAGCAAAATTATTGTACTTCCATTGCACGAGAGTAAAGGAAATCAGAATACATGGAGCATTGCACGGGTTGACTGCACATTGCAGAGCATAGAGCAGAAGGTCTCTCCATCTCAGTTTACAGGTATGAGTGTGGACTGGGAAAAAAGGGAAAGGAGCATGGCTAATGGACATGACCTCACAGATTTACAAGCCAAATGTAGCCACAGTGGGAGGAAAACAGTAGCAGCATAGTCTTGTGGCTAAGGCCCTGGAGTGATATTCAAGAGATATGAGTTCAATTCTTGGCTGTGCTGCAGACTTCCTCTGTGATCTTATACAAGTCATTCTCTCTCTGTGACTGAGTCCCTTTTCTGTAAAATGGGAGTGATACTTTCCCATCATGCAGGAGTGTTATGAGGAAACGGGGACTATAGAAATACATAGATAGAAGGGGAGAAACTACAGCGCTGGAGGCTACACTGAGGTGCATTCTTCACTGTCAATTAACTCTGTTAGATAGAAAGTGGATGAAAAGCTCATTGAAAGCAATGCACGTTGTAAGAGAAAAAGAAGGAAAAAGAAAAGAGCCCTCACTGCCAACAAAGGAAACATGCTGCACAGGAAGGAATGAACTGAAAAAAACAGCAGCAAAAATCCTTCAGCTATTGCATTAGTATTGCCCCCTGACTTTAAATTTCTGTTGATGAGATACAGGCTTGTATAAGCAGTGCCAAAGGTTTGATGTATTTACTATTGGCATGAATTTAAATCAGACTGGAAAACCTTATTGTAATTTAAGGTTTAATAACAGCTTTCGTTAAATATCAAATAGCTGGAAAACATGTTCCTAGAAAAGAGACAAACCAGTTAAGACAAGGCAGAGAAAAAGGTGTGGTATTTGATAGGAATTTAAGGTTTTAATTCCCATTAGCATGGTGACTTGGTGAGTTGCAAGACACACTAAGGCAGGGATCGGCAATGTTGGCACGTGGGACCACAGGGTAAGCACCCTTAGCGGGCTCTGCTGTTTTGTTTACCTGGCGTTTCACCGACCGCGGCTCCCTCTGGCCAAGGTTCACCGTCCCGGTCCAATGGGGGCTGCGGGAAGCTTACCCTGCAGTCCTGCGTGCCAACGTTGCCAATCCCTGCACTAAGGTTATAAATAGACCTGGTCAGAAAACAGAATTTCCATTCCATAGGAAATTCTGAAATTTCAAAAAATCAGAATGAAAAGTTTTAAAAATTTGAATTTTCCCATGGAATAGAAATTCTGAAAAAAATTCAGTTTGGAACTATTGAAAAATCTTGTTTTGATGGTGTTGATATTAATTATATACATAAATATTAATATTAAAATAAAAAGTCATTTTGATTTTGACAAAATTGGATTTTTAGATGGAAAACTTTTCTACTGAAAGTTTTTTGACCAGCTCTAATTATAAGTGGGTACTCTTCAAGTGGCTTCTTAAGTAGCTCAGATTAATACTAGCCTGCAGTTACTGAATTTCATAAACCAAAGAAGACTACATTTAAGCTATGAACTAGGGGCACGATTCCCCAGCTTCTGTAAACATGTCCTGTTCCTTTAAATGTCTGAGCACTCCTCAGTACCCAATGAAAACGATGCTCTATGAGCCAGTTTCAGTTTTGAAGCCTGAACAATGATGTCTACCACAGCGGACAAGTGCGTTTCTATCAGCACTCTCTATCTCCTTCTCTGCTGAGTCCATATACAACAATACTCGTGCTAGCTCTCATGTTGCTAGCACAAGTACAAATAGCAATGCAGCAGCAGAGGTATGTCTGAGCCATGATGAGTACCTACTCACCAGTTTCAGGACTCTAAAGAAGAGTGTCCCTAACAGAAAGCTTCTTATAGGGTATGTCTTTACAGCAGGTATATCAAGACATCTATACGGGAGTCACTGCTTTCGGGTTAGCTGAAATGCTGCCAAAGACAGCCTGACTGCCACCCTGATGGTGAACGCCAGATCGCCCCCTGCAGCTTGCTGCCCCAGGCATGTGCTTGGTGCCGGCCCTGGGGTTAGCCTAGCTAGAGTAAGAACAGCCACACTGTAAAATAACACTTAAACTTTTCTGTCCACATTAGCACTACACTCACATCTGTGTGGATCCAAGACTTCTGGGGCCACATCCAGTGGTTCTTTGCACTGCAGTAACCTGAACTTCTCTATGAATTCTTTCCCCATGAATTATGGGAAATTGTTTGTCTTTTCTGGACACATGGGAGGAATTCTGGAAAGGCATAGGTGGATTAGTGGCACGCAGGTGGAGTTAGTCTGTATTCACTTTGCAGTGTTCATGTTAGCAAAATTTGTCAGCTGCTAACTTGAGTTCAGTTTATACCCCTAATGGGCCAACCAGTTAGAATTAAAAACATCAACATACTTGAGTAAAAGTATTTTGGGTGTGGATGGGACTCAAGGTAGGGGTAACACTCAAATTATATAAACTTGAGTTAATTTTGCAGTGAAGACAAGTCCATAGAAAGTATAATCTCTGGTGGATACTCTCCACAAGGGAGACATGCCAGGAGAAGTGGTAGCTGAGCTTTTACACTGTTCTATTGCCTGATTGCTTGTTGAAAGAATTATTCAATATTAATGACTTTTCATGTTTGTCCAAGTCATGGCATACCCTTCGGTTTGGAGAGAATCTTTATGTGATGAACCAACGCATAGCATCCTTGAATGTATAGCATAAGAAAAAATTTCAATGCTTTGGCTATACTAATCTTTGTTTCGATAGACTAATTTTTAATTATTTGGGGATAAAATCACTTGGTACTCAACACCCTAGTCTCCTGCATAAATTGCCCCTTTCACACCAACAATATTCATTCCCATAAAGTCAGTTGAGGCCAGACTCACAAAAGGACTTAGGGGCCTAACTGCCACTTTAGGAGTCTTTGGGCTGGTCTTCACTAGGGCGGGGGATCGACTGTAGATATGCAATTTCAGCTATGTTAATAACATAGCTGAAATCAGCGTATCTATAGCCGACTTATCTGCCATCCTCACAGCAGCGGCGGGCACCAGCACGCTCCCCGCGTCGACTCCAGCTTGTGCCTTTTGGCGAGCTGGAGTTACGGAGTCAACGGGGGCTCCGCTGGTGATTGATTTATTGCGTCTTGACGAGACGTGATAAATCGGTCGCCATAAGATTGATCTCTCCTGGCTCTAGTGAAGACAAGCCCTAAGTCCCAGAGTCAGGCCCTACAGGTATTCACAGAACACCCGATCAGCTGCCACTAAACCCTCTAGGTGCCTAAATTTGCTTGGCACCTATGTTTTTGTAGTAGAAGTTCACTAGGCACCTATGTTTCTGGTACACTGCTTTTTCTACTCTCGACATCCAGATGTTTAAGCAACAGTCTGACCCATGAAGATAGGCATTCCTCTGCTTACTTCACCTGCAGGGTCCAATCCGGTAGGCGTGTTATGAGCTCTTCTATTGGATTGGGCCCTTACAGGAGAGCTCTCACAAAATGGTAGTAGGGGAAGGGGAAGAAAGAGGGTGATCGCCTCCATTGCATTTAGCTCAAGGGTTATAGTGCTAACCTGAGAAATGGTAGGTCCCTGATCAAATCCCTGCCCCCTTTCTGGTGGAGAGGTACTCGAACAAGGTGGTATCCTACATCTTGGGTGAGTACCTGAATGATGGGGCTAAATGTTGCAAGGGACATCCACTTTCTCCCCACCTTGTCTATTCCCCCATCCCCTGGATTCTTGCAAAAAACCCATGTCATAGGCATCTAACCCCCAAAGAGTTTTTCATTGAGAATCCCAAATGGACATAGGTGCCTCCCTTTAGCCTGGACTTAGATGTTGTTCTTCCAGAGAGAGGCTCGGCTCGGGACACACCCCTCTCCTTCGCACCTCCCATTGGCTAGCTTCAGGAGAGAGGCACCTAGCATGCTGGCTTTGTGAATCCCATTCTGAGATGCCTCTCTCCATTTGTTTGATAGGAAGTCTCAGCACCTAAGATCTATGCTACACTAAAAAGCTAGGTTGATCCAGATATGTCGCTGTGGGGCCGGGGGGAATGCACACCCCTGAGCATATAATTAAGCCAACTTAGCCCCTCAGTGTAGACAGAACTAGACTGATGAACTAACTGTTCCGTCGACCTACCATCTGCGGCTCTTTATGCTGACGGAGACCCTTTCCATCAGCAGGGGTAGTGTCTATGCTGAAGTGCTACAGCGGCACAATGCCAGCGCTGCAGCTGTGCCATTGTAGCATTTCAAGTATAGACAAGCCCTACCTAGGGCTTAGTGAAACTCAGTGATTTTCTAGGCTTCCAAAAGTTCCTTTGTGAATCTAGTCCTCAGTACCAATTTTTACAGGAACAATAGCAGAATCATCACACATACAGACCATCAAAGTCCCTTGCTTCCGCTAGAGGGATTCCTCCTTATCATGAGTTCTAATGTGGCCTGTTAAGATAGATAATATGCTACCTTTTTCCACAGTTTAATACAGATGTTCAAGATAATACACGATTGCTTCCTACAGATTATACATTTATCAAAGCATATAAAAAGCAATGGATAATTTGCAAGTAATTGGACTGTTTTGTGAATGCTTTGTAATACCAAAATATACTGAATTTTGTATTTGGTAAATACTATTTAGCCAGCTCTAACAAAACTACTTCTTGTGCCCCAGTTTTGTTCTTTTCAGTCCCTCTTTCTTCCTCAGACCTTTGCCTATGTTTGGTCAGGATTTCACCAGATAAGTTTAGCAAATACCCTGACAAAATAAAACCATGTCTTTCTTGCGCAAATGCAAAATTCATTCATTCCATGTTGTGTCTTGACAACATTCTGTTTTTTTTCCATTACCTGATTTAATAGCTAATGCTCACTGAAACACAATCATCTTGGAATAGGTCTAAATATTTCATAACCTTGATTTAATTGCTGTCATATTCAATAGCTTCTTTATCCAGGGGTTGCTCTTTGTTTAAGAACTCTATTGGCTTTTTTTCTATCAATATAAAACTGTCTGGACATCATTAATTCTAGATTTTCAGGGTGAATGAATCCTCTACAACTTTCCTTCTGATGGTTGTTAATTTCAAACCCACACATTTATTCTTCCTGCAAAGCTTAGATTCAATTCAGCCTTAACAAACCAAACAATTGTCAAGGAAACCCACTTCTCTGGTTTTATTTGTATGTTAAAATCACGAAGTTCTCATTGTGTATCGATTGCCATAGGCATTTTCAGCACATGTACCTGAGTAAAGAGGTACAAGACAAGATCCATGATCGAATGATAAAAGAATGTAATACAGATCTGTGCTGTCAAGGGTATAATCAATGATGATGCTTTCCTCCTGGATAGCTTTTGGCCCATTCCTATTATAAGCTCTTTACTGAAATGAGATTTCAAACTGGTAACATATCTAAAGCTATCTATAATTCCCAGGTGCAGTGCTGCAGTGGACGTTAAATGCCTTTATATCATAAGAAAAGGCACTTAAGTTAGCATATTTTTAAGCAATAAGATTTACTATACTTAGCATTTAACTTTTTGAATACCTTGAAAAAGCCTTTAAAATACCCTCTCTTTTACAACATAAAGGAAGTTTATTTAACAAAATCACTGCGCAAGGAAGAGATAGATACTGTAGATTTACTTTGGAATAGACTATAACTGCATGACATAGTGATTCTGTTTCATTAGCGTTTGTTTTACATGTGTTGCTGAACTCTACGACATGACCCTATATTTCATGTTTTTCACCCAAAACTAAGTGGGCCATCCAAGTGGGAATTAAAATAATACTTTCAAGCTTTCCAAAGCTTCACTGAACTGTTAGCAATTATTATAGACCTGACTTTCTATAACCTTTAGTTTTGTGCCTCTATACATGGTCCAATCAAGTAATTATTTCCCAACCAATTCATGGCCCATTGTGTATTGTTTCATCTTTATTGTATCTGCCAGCTCACACAGGTATTAGTCACTGCAGTAAACACACATCAGACAATTTATATCTGAACTAGCATCTGGCTTCGACTGGATTTTGTTTGTTTAAACTTGAAACCTTACAGGGAGATACAAGAAAGAATGAGGGCAACTTCATAAGTTTTCTTGAACATGAAGTAGAATCTGGTACAAGTTTTCTTGAACATGAAGTAGAATCTGGTACACCTGTTACAAGTAGAATGAAGTAGAATCTGGTATACCTGGTAGAATCTGGTAGACCTGGTATGATCTGGTACAAGTTTTCTTGAACATGAAGTAGAATGTGGTACACCTATGATAAGTTTCCCTTATGTTATATTTTAGAAACTTTTAAACATTAATTTTCAGGTTTAGTACAGCTGGTCAGGAATTTTCAGATTAAACTATCAATGAGAAAATACTGATTCATCGAAACCAAAATTGTCCAAATAAAAGGATTTCTCTTTGACAAATCTCCCAATTTTTGGAAAACAAAAGTTTTGAAATTAATTTATAGTTTTAAAAGTTTTGAATATTTCAAAAGGGTCAATGTCAAAATGAAACATTTTTAAATTGTTGAAACAAAATGCTTTGATTTACTTGATCTGTGTTTTATTTACTGGTGTGCGATATTTTCAAAGATCTTCATCTCAATTAAGGATGTGAAAAAATTTAAAAATCTTGAAAACTCTACTAGGATATGAAAAGCATTTCCCATCCCACTCTAACCTCTAGCAATAAATGGCAAATGTATGGCATGCACGCACACACAAATGGCCACTGCTGCTATAATAATGGACTGCTGAACAACACAATAGTCAAAGTTCAATAAAATAACCACAGTTTTAAAATCTTTGGGGCTGGTTCCACCTCTTTGTTCTGTAATCATAGCACCTGGTTCTAGTCCATAACTATGTCTCCAAATCAATCAATCAATCAATCAATCAACGGCACCATCACTGGTCACAGAGCATACTGTATGCACCAATGAGTTCTTTGATGGCTGCTGAGTCCAATGCAGGAGTGACAGTCCCATCCACACGTAGGGCTAGGGTGACAATCCCAATTTTATAGAGACAGTCCCAATATTTGGGGCTTTTTCTTATATAGACGCCTATAAACCCCCACCCTCTGTCCCAATTTTTCACACTTGCTGTCTGGTCACCCTAGGTAGGGCATACCCATGCACTAGAAAATCTGTGAATCCGAGCAGCAGATTCTTTCCTCTACTGCCTGCGGTCAACACAAAGTTTGATCCAATCCTCCTTGCAATGCCTTGCTCCATTTACAAGCTGACACTGCCAACCACAGTGGCATTCTGCACTCCTTTCCCAGTCATCCACAGAGATTCCAAAGGATACTAAGTCATCTTTGCAAGAATCCTGACATCTGTGCAGTGGTCTGCCTCTATTTCTAGACCCTTTGCAAGCTTCAAAGTACAGCACATTCTTTGGGATCCTGTAATCTGTCATTCACTTGACATGTCCTAGTCACCTGAGTCTTTTCTTAATAATCAATGTTCCCATGAATGACATACCAGCATGATTTAACATTTCCACATCTATCACCCTGCCTTGCCATCTTATTTGAAGAATTTTATGCAATAATCTAAAATCAAAGCTGTTTAGTCTTTTGGTATCTTTGGTGTAAGTCGTCTTGTTTGTGAGCCATATAGAAGAGTGCTTTTTGCAAGACAGAGCCTGGAGCAATGACAAATGGTCAACTAAAGTGAAAATACATATTTATGAATGTGATTTATCCAAAATTCCTGGATGCCTTGCCAATTCTTCTAGTGAACTCAGCCTCAAGATCTACATTGCTGGTAACAATAAAGACAAGGTAGCAAAGTGGTCAACAACAGCCAAATGAATACCATCTAAGGTGATATCTGGAACTGGTTGTGAAGATTCTTGGTGCATGATAACAATATTTTTCAAGCTTATTGCTAGCCCAGAGATTTTCCATGAATCGGAAAACGTGGTAATAAGATGTAGGGAATCAACACTGTGATTCACAAGGTCTGCATCATCTGCAAACCACAGGTCCTTTGTGATAATCTTTTCCACCTTCATCTTAGCTCTGAACCTTGCAATGTTAAACAAACCTCCATCACATCTAGCATTATTTGAACAACCTTACAAGCCTCTCTTAGGCTGTTGAGCAAATCAGTAGTAGGACTAGATTTGTAGGTAATCAGTGCAGATCTTTTCCTCTCAGTGGATGGCAGCAGTATCTCCAAGTGGTCTACAAACCAGTCAATATTTTTCTTAGTACTCTTTCCAAAGCTCTTGATTGCCACATTGTACACACTTGTCTTCAGGACTTCCCATGCAACTGAAACAATTTAGCTAATTGTGGCTGTCATTGCTACTTCACTTAAAAGTCATTTCTTGACAGGATCACTGATCTGGTACAAATCATTAGAAGGTTGTACATCGGTTTTATTATGGTGGATCTTCTTAGTTTGAAATTTTACACTGCGGTAGACAAGAGAGTGATCTGTGTCAAAGTCTACACTCTGGATGGATTGTGTATGCAAGATACCTTTCAAATATGTAAATCTTGTCAGTACCAAATCCAGCTGATGCCAGTGCTTGGTCCTCAGGTGTCTCCATGATGTTCTTCTTCTGATGTTACCAGCAAAGAAGGTATTGGTCACTGATAAGCCTTGAATGGCAGAGAGCTCGAGAATTGTCATTTGTACTTCCAATGCCATGCCTACCCAGAATCCCATGCTAGATCTCAGCATTGGACCCAACTCTTTCATTGAAGTCTCCAAGTACGAGGGTAGGTTTCTTCCATGGAATCCTGCTGATCAATTCTTCTAGCTGTTGGTAAAAGCTATCCTTCTCCTTATCATTAACCTGCAGTGTTGGAGCATTGACACTGACGAGGTTGATGAATTATTTCTGTAGACTAATATGCAGTGTCATAATATGTATGGCCACTGCAATTTGAGTTTCACATGATGACTTAATTTCATTTGATTGTAAAACCTACACCATACTGTCTTAACTCCTCCAGGTTTGCCATGGTGCAGTCCTTTTCCTATACAAAACTTGTGTCTGAGAGCTAAGTTTCTGAAAAAGCTACAAATCAATTCTAAAACATGCCAGTTCATTACTCAACACAGCTTTTTTCTTCAAAACTGAATTCAGATCAACGTCATGTCAAAGGTGTCAAAGTCTGGGTAGTCCAGCAATGAATTCTGTTTATAAAAACACTTGAGCCGGGATGTAGACAATGAATCAGGGCTTGTTTGAACCACCTTTCCTAGGGCCATCTCTCACAAGGCAAGCAGGTCATCCCTGAACATGGCTGCTTGGAAATCTTGGTAGTTGCCCTAGGGCCTTTATGCCTGTCTCGGATCTCTGTGACCAGCTTTCCAAGACCTTCAGTGCGCATGTTAGGCAAAGTTATGAAGGAACAGAGACTTCCATAAGCCTGAGGTGCCCCCCCATAGGTCTGAGGTGTCCCCCGGCAGCTAGACCACTGAGCCAGAATCCAAAGGCCAGAGTGAGTCTGGACAATCAGTGACATAGAGGTTGTAACTTCTGCCAGACAGCAATCTAGATAGAGCTGCTAACTGCTTATCACTTCTGCATAAGTGCCTTTTCTGTCGGGGTGAGATTCCTTAGCCTTTCTTCAGCCAAGGAGTATCCCTAGGTAGGGAATAATGCAGTTTAACATCATGACCAGGACATGCTATCACAATATAGTTAATAAATAATAATATCATTATTCACTATACAGTATGCCAAAAGACTAAGCAGTCCACCTTTCATTTAGGGCTGTATATTATTATGTTGGCAAAATATGCCAGTTGATTGAAACTTTTGTGATACTTCAACAAAGAAAGAATATTATTCTAAAACAAACACTATAGATGTTATTAAAACTTCCAGTCATCTCATAGAAGTTTCTTGAGCTTTTTGAGAAACAATTAAAGTAAATATTACTTTTCAAAACTTGCCAGAAATATTGGGTGTGTGCACACATACACACACAGACACAGACACACACATACACACACATTCACGCACTTAACCAACCAGCCAGGTATTTGCAATCATATATATAATACTGTAACAGTAAGCTGAAATATAACTTTGGCTTAAAGTGTACCGTGTATCATAGATTTAAAGAATAAAATTAATAAAACTATTACAATTTCAAAGGCAAAGGGAGGGGAAGAAAAAACTCGAATGAATCCTAAGCAGTCAGCCTCAGGAGGCACCCAGAATTTTCTCCCTCTGAGGAATTTCCCCTAGCTATTTTCTCTCTCTTTTTTTCTCTTGCTCTCTCTGATTACTTTTCAGCTGACAAGTAGAAGACTTCCTGGCCCAGAATATAAATGTTTTGTTTTGGTGTAAAAACCCTCAGCTTATCTCAGTAAGTGTCACTTGGAAAATACTGCACTGATATTTCTTTTTGGCCTTGAGTGATTTGTTAAATCTACCTCAAGGACTTTTCAACCATGACACATATATATTTAAAACACTAAATTTTTCCTTTCTATTTTAAAAAGTTTTGGATAGTACAAAAAATGTTGAATTAGTACATCTTCCAGTTTGAATTCATCTTTCCTGATCAGAATTGTGCACAGTATTTCAAAAGAGATCTTTCTTACCAGTGCCTTTACAATGGTGTTATTACTTCCCTATCTCTACTGGAAAATGCCTCACCTAATACATCTTAGGTTCACATTTGCCTTTTTCACGGATGCGTCACATTGTTTGCTCAAGTCATCCAATGATCAGCCTATAAACCCAGGTCCCTCTTCTCCTTAGTTACTTCCAAATGATGAAACCACGGTTTATAGCTGAAATTCTGATTATTAGACCCCTCCCCCAAGTGCCTAATCTTACACTTTATACTATTAAATCCATCCCATTTCTGTTACTCCAGTCTTTAAGGTCATGCAGTTCTTCCTGTATAATATTGTTCCAATCCTCCTTTGTACTGACAATGTCTCCCGGCTTGATATCGGCAAATTTTATTATCACACTCCTATTTTTTTCATGCCAAGATCATTAAAAAATATTAAATAAGATTGGTCCAGAGACTGATCCTTGAGGAACTCCACTAGTAACCTCCCTCCAGTTGAATAGTTCATCTTTCAGCATGACTTCTTGTCCTCTCCCTTTGAGCCAGTTGTTTACCTACCTCATAATTTTTGTATTAATCCTTCTTTTTTCTAATTTAACTAATAATTTCCCATGTGGTACCATGTCAAATGCTTTACTGAAGTCCAAGTATAGTAGTGCTACTACTGTTTTCCCCTTATCTCAAAAGTCAGTTATGTTCTCAAAGAATTATATCAAGTTTGTTTGACCTGATCTACCTTTGGCAAACCCATATTGCATTACATCCCCTTTTCCATTTACCTCCATTAATTTAATGACTCTTTTCTTCAAAAATTGTTCTAAAGTCTTATATAATACTGAGGTCAGACTAACAGGTCTGAAAGAGCACAGATCACCTTTTCCTCTTTCTTAAATATAGGTAAGATATTAGCTATTCTCCAGTCATACCATACCACTGCCAAACAGATAGATTCATTAAAAATCCTTCTTACTGAATTAGTAATCTCATGGGCCAGTTCTTTCAGTATTCTGGGATGGAATTTATCCTGTCTCTCTGATATGAGCGTCAGGTAGCTCTTTCTGTTTTTCTTCTGGATCTGGTAATTTCCATTTTTATATACCCATTTTCGTCTGCCATCTTGCCTTCATGGCAATGTTCTATATCAGTGATACTCACACTGAGGCTTGCAAGGCTCAAGTGGATGTTTAGTGTGTCTCCCAAGGCTCTTTCCACATGATGCTAAAACACTGTGTGATTTAATCATTAACCAATCTAAGTTATTAACCAATCATAATGCTTTGGCTATGTTATTAACCAATTGTAGTTGATGAAATAATAATAGTTGATTCCTGAATGACTCAGGTCTGAGTATCACTGTTCTATATTATCATCCTTATTGAAAAATGAGGGAAAGTATTCAAATAGTTTTGGGGTCATGCATAGATTATCTTTCTATCCTTCCTATCCTCCTATCCTAGCCTTTCCTATCTCCTTCCTCTCCTCCCTGCACAACAGCTCAACTTCATCTTTATTTTTTTAATATAACTAAATAAAAATGATTTTATTTTTTTTAATTTCCTTGGTAAGATCTAAACCTGCTTCACTTTCAGCATTTCTCACTTTATTCATACATTTTCTAACTTCTGCATGTAGCTTTCTTTGTTGATCTGTCCCTTTTTCCATTCCCTATAAGGGCTCTGCTTACTCCTAATAACAATTTTGAGGTGGTTATTCATTTAGCTGGGTGTGGAGCCTTTCCCTCCAATGATTTCCCCTTTTTTAGGATACAAATGCAAGCCTTCTCAACATTTAAATCCTTGAGCTTTTCAGTGCAATTGACTGCTTTAGCTAATTTCCTTAATTTACTAAAGTTCACCCTCTTGTAATAAATACACTATCGTTGCCAACTTGGTTTTGATTATCTAGCCATGTAATTTAAATTGAATCAACTCGTTATCACTCAAACCAATGTTCTTTCCTACAGCCAGCCCTTCCATAATGTCTACTTATTGAAACCAAGTCTAAAATTGCATCACCTTTTGTTGGTTCAATGACTGATGAAGAAAACTGTCATCTAACATGTCCAGGAATAACTGGCTCCCACTATTAGTGGAATTTATTCTCCAATCTCTATCTACAAAGTTAAAGTCTCCCATTATGACAACATTTCTGGTAGTATTTCTTTCTCTAATAATATTAAGAAAATCCCTGTCCATATCTGAGTTTGACCCTGAAGATCTATCTCAATAGAATCTCATTTACAATCCTTCCCCAAAGTGACTTTGACTCAAACACATTGTTTTTTTATCCATACCATGATTTCTAATTTCTTTAGTTATCTGAATCAGTGACGTTCTCTGCCCTATGCCCTTTAATGTTATTTCTGTATTTCTTAAACAGCTACATAGTATATGTATCTTCAATACCTGCATTGCAGTCAAGGGTGCTCTTTCACCCTTTTCCTGTAATCACTATAATATCAGGATTGGCATTCTTTTTGTTTCTCCTTTTTAATGCCTAAATTCTTTGCATTCATGTGCAAGCATCTCAGTTGTTTCCCTTCCAGTTTTCTAGCTGGATTAGGTTTACTGTATCACCGATTTCACTACCACTGCAATCAGTATGTATACTTTCTTTCTCCTTGATGTTCATATACTTATCTTCTAGTGCTCCTTTATCCCTCACTATACCAGAGATTTCACAAGTCCTTCTCCTCTCCTCTCCTCATCTCATAGTTTAAAGCCTTTCTCATTCATCATGCTAGAACTGAACTGGGAAGGTTAATACCCTGGACACTCAAGAGGAGTCCATCAGCTGAGATAAGTCTTCTTTTCTTGAATGCCTCCCAGTGGTCTATCATCTCAAAACTTTCTTCAGAGCACCGATCCCTGATCTACATTATCTTGTCAAACCTTTGCCTTTCTTCTGTAGAGACTGGAAGCAGCCCACCAAAAATCACATGAATTTCCACGTGGAGTGTCTTTCCCAGGCTAATATAGTCAGCCTTGATCCACTCTGGGTGAGTCTTATAGTGTCAATCATCCTGACATGCAGCACAACCAGTGATTTTTTCCCTGCTCCCATCAGTGTGGCCCAGGGGATAAGTACATTAGTGCTTTGATCTGCTGGTTTTCCCATTCCTCTTTCCTGAGGGGAAGATAAATGGAGATAGCAGGGGAATGGTTTTGATGTCCTGTGGACATTTTTTCCTTTAGTAACATTGGTCTTCATTAAATTCTCATTGAAGCCAATGCAAAGTCTGCTACTGACTTCAATAGTGTGAGATCAGGCATATTATGACACCATATTTGAAAAAGATCCATAAGATGAGGCTGTCAGCCCTTGGAATTCAACTATTTTCCAGATTGTATTCCACACGAATGCACATATGTATACACATGTGCATGTTGCAGGGACAATGCCTGAATATGGGATCGAGGGAACACTTCTCATACTACTGTTTTTTAAACAGGTTGAGGGAAGCTTTTAAAATGAAAGATAAAGTTGGATTTTACCATCGATTTGCAAGAGAAGCCACATACTATCGTTATTAGGGAAGCACATCACATCATCATTTTCCCTCCCCATTCTCAACACTGCTTTCATCTTTACAGAGATTAAAACGGAGCATGAATCATCAGGAGGATTCATCTCAGAAGCAATGAACTGGGGAAATGTCAAATTTTAACATCACTTACTCCCATACAACTCCACTTCAGTCATTTTGTGCTGATTATAACTGAGGGCACAGTTTAGCCCAATTTACTGTTTATTTGGTTTTATCTGTAAGACATAATATAGCACAATTTAATGAACTGATCAAGCATATTTAATTAGTACTAATAAAATAAGAATATATACTACATAGCATAAATATTATCATCTGAAGTAGGGCTGTGTCTGGAGAGATGTTGAACCAAAGGGAGTTAAGAGAGCTGAGATCTTTGCAGGAAGTAGTCACAGGTCATAGTATCAGTAACAGTTATGAGCTTTGGAGCGGGGATGTAGGTAACTTGCCCCATTGTATTCCTATGGTGGAGTACATATGAGGTCTCAAACTGTGTTACACCAGGGAGTGAAGGTGGGCCTGTAACTATAATAATCACTCAAGAATATTGCACAGTTGTCACCTCCCCTATAGCTCTGCACAGAGTTTATATGAATATTTGACAAAATTGTTTTTTATGTGCTTTAACTTTGAAGCTGAAACATTTCAGAGAAACGTATTGATTTTGATGAAGTTTCTGATGGGAAGGTTTATGAGGTTCAGGCTGTACTCTCACATCACTTAGACAGTTTCGACACAAATCTGTTTTAATTAAACATTTTGAAACATTTTGTTTTGTTAAAATGGAACAAAAAATAATCTCGAAAGTTGTCATTCTGAAGCAAGCTCATCTCTGAAGCCTCCTTTTGGCTAGCAGGGACTGACATTCTCAACAGCAGTGTTCATAGATATCCATACTGTTTCTCCCTTCTCTTATTGTTCTGTGACCTTGCTTTAAAAAAAAAAATATATTGAGTATCATGTCACTTTTCTGAACCAGCAATAATCATGTTGAATTACAGTACAGTGATGCAAGCAAATGTATTCCCTGATCATTTAAACAATATCACCTGTGTGTAATGTCACTTTTCATACATCTCATTTAATGATGAGGATTTAAAGTATAGTTTTAAAATAAATCCTACAAAAATATTGTTATGTTCTGTATATTTGCCATCGTGCAAACCCACAGACAGATTGCCGTTGACTTCAACAGGCTCTGGATCAGATCCTTAATATATAAAGTATGTTATCACTTTAAATAAAATAATTTGGTAATGAAAAAAATCTGTTAGAATTTAGTTTTGAGTTTGGCTAAGGCGAAAATGGGTGCAAGAAGTCAGGCTCACTCTGAAATCCATACAGTAGTGACCAGATTTTCTAAAGTACTGAAAAACCAGTAGGTCCCATTGACTTTACTGAGAGCTGCTGGAGGTTCAGCTATTCCATTATATATATATTCTTATACTGCCCTTATCACCATTATATCTAAGTGCCTTCTGAACACTTTTAAAACGCCAGTATATATTAGATGTCAAACATGGAAGGCACCCATTTTTTAAAATCTTGGCCCAGATATAAAGTGCAAATTTCCTCATGACTCTAGCTTTAACTGAATAATTACTAACACTTGAAAAAACTATTGCTGATAGGTAAATTGGCTTAAAAAGAATTAGAGCAAACTCCTTCAGCTTTGCCAAGTATCTAAATGATAAACATTTTCCCTTTAAGAATAATTATTAGACACTTAGTGTACTTTTTAGCAGAGCCATTTTAAATCTTATGCTAATTGAGGTAATTATTGCCACAGTTTTAAGCGTACACTGTGATTCACTTCAAACATTTCCCTCAGGTTTGACAGGAATGCCTACACATAGGCATGCAAACTGGCATGGCACTCCATGGGGGAGGTCACAAGGAAAGATATTCAAATGAACACATCACAGAAATAATGCTTAGGGACAGATCTTGAACTGGGGATGTGTTCTGCCCAGCTGAATTATAGCTTGGATGTTAGGGGAGTAGGCAAGGTTTTTATTCCCTTCCCCCACCCTTCAGTTCCAACTCCAGAGCTGGCTGGCAGATTCAATATGGGGCATCTCAGTATTTTAAGGGCAGGGGTGAAAATTGATGCATTAGTCTCCTTTCAGGAGCAAAGATTGAGATTGTCTGGGTGTGCGCGCACATAAGTAACAGATTAGTAGGAAGCTATGATAGCAAGATTGAACTGTTGTATTAGAAAGGAGTTATGAGCATTAGACCAGGGAAAGGAACTTACCTCAAAAGAAGATTTGAGAATAATTAGGCAGTAAATTGGGGGCATTAAGTAGAGGTGGACAGCCGAAGTAAGGAGTAAGGAGGAGGGAAGGCTGGAATAGGAGGTGCCTAAATTTTCGGGCTTGTTGCTGTCAATTAAGATTTCTAAATGTAATGTAATTTTTGAACTGATATGCAAATCACAGGAAATTGACTTGGTTGGAGTTTTTCTCTAGTTATAGAGGCTTTAGCAGTGCTTTTGGAGGTGAAGATGGTGTAGTAACTACAATCCACGTAGCCAGGTGGTGTAAAACTGGTTTGCATACACTGAGAGGAGTATCAGGCCATTTAAATTCAGAGGTTTGACAGAAAAAATAGAATGAGAATGAATCATGTTCATCTCTTAACCAAATAATAATGTCACCCATCACTCAAAACATTCTAGTGGAAGAGAAGTTTAATAATGAATTATTAAAAACAACAACAACAGATAAACTAAACTTACTCCAGGCTGCTTAAAAGTCTTCCCAAATGTTTGTGTGGGCAGCAATAGCAAATGGTCATTTGCACACTCTATAGGTGGCAAATGAAGTTGATTTTGGTCCCTCACTAGCATAACAAAACAAATACATTTAAATAGCTATGGCTTCAGCAGATACTTAGGTGATGTTAGCTTTGTAAAACTGCATTCTTCTTTCCTCTTATTGAACTGGAATTGAGATGGGCTGAATTAACATTGGATTTGTTGGATATATAGTTGCTAGGAGCCCTTTTCTGACCATTCGTTTTTGCAGGAAAATAAAATCAGTGTTAAATTATTT
Organism: Dermatemys mawii; assembly: GCA_007922305.1. Lineage (NCBI taxonomy): Eukaryota > Metazoa > Chordata > Testudines > Dermatemydidae > Dermatemys > Dermatemys mawii. The sequence goes on from ML677347.1 coordinate 3,623,513, forward strand.
TCCTTTTGCCCAATTTTACAAACTGCTCTCAGCTCTCCATTTGTTACAATAGCTCTTCTGGATGACGGATCAATAGGGTCCATCCTTTAAGGTACTGAGCACTCTAACCCTAATTCTGAGCATGTACATTGTCCCATATATTGTCCCATATAAGTATGGGTGTTACTGGATTGAGTGCTTTGCACTTTGCATGACACAACCCTAAAACTGCTGTGGCATCACAAATATTCAGAATACTCTATCATTCATAGCTGAGCATTGGAAGCACCAGCAAAAGTTCCCATAATTCAGGCCTGATCTCACTCCCATTGAAGTTAATGGCAAAACTCCCATTAACTTCAAAGAGTACAAGATAAACTTCATCCTGAGTATGTATGTAACTAAGGAATTTGAAATACCCAACCTACAATTTTGCCCTAAAGCCAATTAATTCTGCATCTGTCTGTCAGCTCACAGACCTTAAATACTCACAAATAATTACAGAATGATTGAGAAAGTCATGAAATAAGAAAGATAAAAAAGTGAACAGGAAAAACAATAAATACTATTATAAACATAGCAACAAAGAGAAGAGAGAACATTTTCTAAGACACCCTGATAATACAAATGAAGTGCAGACTGCAAATATGAACCAAACTTACATCATCAACAGGCTGGGCAGAATTCAATTTTTTGAAATAATTTTGATGGATAATATTGATGTTCAAGTTTAAGTATTTTTAAAGATTTGTATCAGTTTAAATTTTCATGATTGCAGTAAATAATGGAAGCTGAGATAATTATTTAATGAGAGTATTTACAGAGATTCAAAAAGCTAAAGCATGATAAAACACAAACTGACAACATCACATGTCAAAATTTACAAAGTAAATATCCTTTAATCAACAAGTTGTACCCGTTTTTACTATTCATTCACTAGTCCATTTATAACATGCCTTCTTTTAACTAATAAATTCTCAAGCAGCATTTCTCTTACTTTGTCTATATGTAAATTTTGACATGGAAATATTTTTTCATTGGTCTGTGTTTGTATTGTGAAATCAACATTTGCTGACATTTACCAATAAAAATCTAATCCTTCCAAGTCTACTAATTAATAATCAGGACTACAGAAAAGATGCCAACAACACCAATGTCACCGTCAGTAGTGTGACTGACTTTATATGGAGAGATCTTTCATCTCTAGACCAAAAAGAGCACTGTAAATTTAAATCCAAGACTACAGAAGACTAAGTCCACTGCACCTACTAATATCTCTCCAGTACTAGGGGACATGCTGTAATCCTGCTGAAGGTTTTATCCATTGAATAAAACATTAAATCAAGGTCTTGTCTACTTTGTCGTCATTATAGGCAACAACATGACTAAAAGGAGTGTATTAATGATTAGAAATCCCCAAAGACTATTGAACTGATGCTTGTTCAAACTAGATAATGAAAGCAGCTCGAAGACCAGAGTATCAAAGAGGAGTGGTTTTGTTTGTTTTGTTCTTGGTAGTAGATACTCCACTCTAGCCAAACCCTAAATCTGTAGAGGCAATGTGTTTCAACGGGTGGATTTTCAAGAACATCTAAACAACCTAGGAGCACAGGTGCCATTCACTTTCAATGGAACGTGTGCTCCTACATTGTTTAGGCGCATTTGAAAAATCTCACCTTAAAGGAATGAGCACAGGACCAAGCAACTGGAGTTTGAAAATTATAATCCCATCTCTCACTGACTCACCAACAGCTAGGTTCTGAGCCCTTAGTCCCACTGATAAACAGTTAGGCCTGGATTCATGAAAAGGATTTAGGCTTTGTGACTCTGGGGTCGCAATGCCAAACTTTTAGGTGTCTAGAAAAATCACAGGAACAATACTGCAATACCCAAAGCCTGAGTTAGGCACCTGGGCTCCCTATACAATGAATGGGGAGAGATGGAGCCCTTAGAATGTGATCCACAGAGCCAGCACATGAGGTGGGGAACTGCCTAAACTAGCCAATGGGAGATGCCAACACCAAGTGTCTGCTCTAAATCCCCCTCTTCTCTTAGAGTTCAGTGCCTAAATTGGGGCTGCAGAGAGGGGTCTGCCTCTGCTCATGATCCAGAAACTGGGGGAAGATAGTGTAATGTAAGATACATGCAGAGCCCCCTCAGTGCCCAAGTAATTCCACACAAAACAGATGGGGGTAGGAAGGGAAGATGACCTCCCTTATTATCTTTAGATCATGCCTTCTGGTGCTCACCTGGGATTTGAACAGCATCTAGCCACCTCTCAGGGGAGTGCTCTAACCACTAGGCTAGAGTAATTCTAACTTTTTGTCTGCCTCAATTAATATCGATTACTCAATTAAAGTGAAACACCTTTCAGTAGGAGAGACTGAAGGAGACCCATATCAGACTGTTTCATAGTCTATTGACTTAGGCAGCTGAACACCTACCTTTCTCCTGGCTTGTGAATTGCTCTGGGGCTTAGGTGCTAGGCACTTAGAGTGAGGTAGCAGTGTGCATGCTATGAAGCAGACATTTACGTGACAAAGGAATTTTTACCACAAAAACGTAAGAGCCAAGTTACTTTAGGTGCCTACAGGGTTAGGTGATAGCCAAATGGGAGTTTTGTGGATCACAGTGTGCTTAAAAACAGGCATTAGTTGCCCTCAGAGTTCTGTGGATCCCATCTGTACTTACCCAGCTAGTACTACAGAATTCAGTAGATCTACACAGGTGAGGAACTACTCAGAGGTAGGAGTAAGACATTCGCAAATGGCCCCAAGTTACCAACATAAAGCACTTCACTTCTCCACTTTAGTTTCTCTGCCTACAAAAAGAAGATAAGTACCTGGCTGACAAGGCTGGGCATAAGAATTAATCTGTTAAAGCATGTACAGCAATTTTAAAACGTAAGACCTGATCATCAGCAAGTATAAATTAACATCACTTAATTGACTTCAATACAGGTAGGCTCATTTACATCAGTTGTGGATCTGGCCAAGAAAGTGCTAAATATTGTTGATTTTACACAGCATTTGTAAGTACTTAGGAAACTAACCTTGTCTACAAAACAGAATAATGGACCAGGATCAAGGATACCAAGGCATATTATGGGCCAAATAAAATCTCCCTACATTGACTCTCACTTTGCAAATGAGTGAGGCCCGTACTCACTATCTGCTGATGGATTCTTACAAAAGGGTTACTGACATGGTATGTTCTATCCTTCTCAGAACCTGTGACCGGAAAGCAAAACTTTTGAATCATAAGGACGGACAGAGTCTGAGGACAGCTGCTCCTGTTTCCAAGACATAATCAAAACCTCTTAATATTTTATATTTCCCTTCATTGCTTGTCCTGGTCTTCTCAAAGATGCTGAAATATGGAGAAATGAAGCTGTGCAACAAATCATATTGTGTAACACTGACAGGACATAGCAATACAATTTACTATCATTTTCCACAAATGAGAGGAAGATAAATAAGCTCTACCTGCAGTTAGGCCAGTTTACAAGGTCATTAGTAATATCAGATTAGATTGTAATGGCCATATGATCAGTTAGTGTAACTCAGCATTGCTCCATTGAAACAAGCTGAGTTACACCGATTTATGCCAGTTGAGTACTGGCTCCATGATTTCAGAATACCTCAGGTAAATGTCACTTTCAGACATAAAATTAAGTCAACAGTCAGAAGATGCCATTCACTGGTGAGTCAACAGTCAATTGGAATTTAAAATAAAAACCACAAATGTAAAGGCTTGGGCCTTGGCATAAATTGTATACCACACCATTTAATATTAGAATTTTAGCTTAATTCACCCTGAAATGTGCATCTATGAGTCTGACCCATCCCTCCCAGTTTCACCAGCAAGTTGCTTCATAGCTGCTGTTATTTTAAATGTCAGCAGACATTTTAGTTGCTTGTGACATTCAAGAGCTCAGATCCCTGCTTTTCTCATCCCCTCCCTCACACACATAGTGACAGGAGATGAAGTAAACTAAAAATCAGTCCTATGCCACAAATCTTAAGTAATGTAGAGAAGAATACAGTATGCTTGACAATGGAGAAAGGCCAGAGAAGAGAACAACAAATTATTAAAGGTCTAGAAAACATGACCTATAAGGGAAGACTGAAAAAAAAATTGGCTTTATTTAGTCTGGAGAAGAGAAGACTGAGCGGGGACATCATGATGGTTTTCAAGTACATAAACAGTTGCTATAAGTAGGAGACAGAAAAACTATTCTTAACATCTGAGGCTAAGACAAGAAGCAATGGACTTAAATTGCAACAAGGGTGGTTTAAATTGGATCTTAGGAAAAAAATCCTGTCAGGGTGGGTAAGCACTGGAATGAATTGCCCAGGGAAGTTGTGCAATCTCCATCACTGGGGATTTTTAAGAGCAGAGTAGACAAACACCTGTCATGGATGGTCTGTATAATACTTAGTCTTGTCAGGAATGCAGGGAACTAGACTCTCAAATGCCCTTCCAGTCCTACAATTCTATAATTCTGTCATAAATGTATCTATGATATAGGTGATAGACTTGAAAATCCTTTTTGTATGGTGATGGATTGATATTGGAAATTGCCTCATCAATGAAATGCAGCATTTTAACCAACTGAATCCTATGGATGTCAGGGTGGTTACTGAATAGGAAGAACATCATAATTCCTTAGTGATGCAGTTGTGAGAATTCCCATCAGTATTTAAAGACATTACTGAAGACCCTGGAAATTCAGATATTTCTTGCAGGGGCCAATTACAGTCCCTGCCAGCCCTCTTCCCAATGAAGATCCTGTTCTGGTCCCCACTTATTCCTTCCCTCCTCCCACAGGTGCCCTGGGTTTTCCTCGGCTAGAGAGCCTCCTCCTCTGATCCACACAGTGAATGAGCTGGCGCTGCCTGGAGTCGAGTTCTTGGCTGACTCCCCTGTGCACTGCCAAACAGGAACAGACTTCCTGTTCACCACCATTTGACCCAGCTACTCCTATGTCTGGATGGAGGGGAAGCTGTGTCAAATTTCAGCAGCATTGCAACTGTGCAGTTGGAACAATTTCCAGTCTTAATATGAGATCACTGCATAGAGGAGTCAGGCTACACACACTCTGGCTCTGCTGCCTATGGAATTGGGCAAGTGCTAAAAACTTTGCAGACATGTTCACTATCAAACTCCCTAATTGGTGCCACTATCCCTTGATTAGTTACTGTTCATAGTTCACAGAGGGTGACTTCTATGTTCCACACCAGTTACCTATATCAGTAAAGAGGTCACAAAAGACAGGGTTAGTAGGGCTGCCTTACCTGGTAATTAATTGGTTGAACCAAATTAGACACCTGAAAGTCTCGATTACTGTCTGTTCAGCTCCTTATGATACTTTGTTTCCAATGAAGGTCTATTATCTTTGGTGCTGGTTTCTCTCTTCCTCACTATAGCAGGTGAGTCTGTTCAAAGAAGTAGAGTTACAAGAACCATCCCTTTATTAAAGAGCAGGCTCTTGTATTTTATCCTATTCACCTTGATTCTCACACATTGTTCACAGACAAGGAGAATAGCATAAAACAGGAGTGGCTTTACAACATCCCCTGGTTTCACAGGTTGACAGTGCATTGTGTGATGAAGTATTTTGTTTTATTTGTTTTAAACCTGCTGCCCATTCATTTCATTGGGTGATCCATGGTTCTTAGATTATATGAAGGGGTAAATAACAGTTCCTTATTCACTTTCTCCATACCAGTCACAATTTCATAGACCTCTATCATATCCCCTTCATCATCTCTTTTCCAAGCTGAAAAGTTCCAGTCTTTTTGATCTCTCCTCATATGGAAGCTGTTCCATAAACTTAATAAATTTTGATGCCCTTTCTCTGTACCTTTTACAATTCTATATATTATTTTTGAAATGTGAGCAATCAGAACTGCACACAGTATTCAAGGTGTGGGTGTACCATGGATTTATGTAGTGTCTTGATATCTATCCCTTACCTTATGGTTCCTAACATACTCATAGCTTTTTTTGACTGCTGCTGCATGCAGAGAACTATCCCTGATAACTCCAAGATCTCTTTTTCGAGTGAGAACAGCTAATTTATATCCCATAATTTTTTGTGTATAGATGGGATGTTTTCCAGTGTTCATTACTTTGCATTTATCAACATTGCATTTCATCTGCCATTTCCCTTTACAGAAGTCATGTTGACTCTTCCTTAACAAATCATAGTCTTGCATGTGTTTCATAATTCTGCTCTTTATAGTTTCAAGCAATTTGCCCAGTACTAAAGTTAGGTTTACCTGCCTTCCAGGATTTCCCCTGGAGCCTTTTTTAAAAATTGGTGTCTCATTAGCTATCCTTCAGCCATCCAGTACAGAAGCTAGCTGATTTAAATGATAGATTACATACTGCACTTAGTACTTCTGCAGTTTTATATTTCAGTTCTTTCAGAACTCTTGTGTGAATACCATCTGTTTCTGGTGATTTATTACTGTTTAATTCATCAGTTTATTCCAAACCTCCTCTGTTGACACATCAATCTGAGACAGTTTCTCAGACTGGTCACCTAAAAATGGCTCACGTGTGGGAGTCTCTTTCATGTCCTCTGCAGTAAAGACCAGCACGGAGAAGCAAAATAAATTCTTTGCAATGGCCTTAACTTCTCTGAGCTCTGCTTTAGCACCTCAACCATCCAATGACCCACTGATTTGGCATGCTGACTACTGTTTGCTGTTAGTTTTTGAGTCTTTGGCTAGTTCCTCTTCAAATTATTTCTTGCCCTGCCTTATTATGCTTTTAAATTTGACTTGCCAGAATTTATGCTTTTTTTAGAAACGGTCTTCAATGGATTCATGAGGTTTTCATGAGATTTGTAGTAGTTCCATCTCAAATTAAGACTGAAATACCATGAGAAAAGCATTTCTCAAATTATTTCAATACTTCTTCCAGTCAGAGCAGGAACCAAGAAGTGAAAGAAAATATTAAACATTTATATTGTTGTAGCACTTCTGAAAAAATAAAGAGACAAAAACATACGTCCAGTTGTATAGGTAACTGGGCATTCATACATACTGTGACAAAGCTCCAAGTCTGTACTTGTGGGTCCTGCGCTTCCTGGCAGATTTAGGGGCCTCAGAAACTCATCTAGGCCCCAGAGTGACCTCCCTTTCTCAGTATAATTGGCAAGAGTCACCACCTAGTGAGTTACCTTCATCACAGGCCAGTATGGAAGGTGGAAAAAGGGTGGGAACCCGGGCCCGCCCTCTACTCCGGGCTCCAGCCCAGGGACCCTAATAGTATCAGCTAAGATGGATGACCTTTTATCCACAAAACACAATTCAATTCCCTGGGCTACTTCCCCACAGCAGTCCCCGCTTCTTCAAATTCCACTTCACCCTTACCTCAGGGCCTCCTTCCTTCTGGATGATATGTTGTCCACCACTCAGTCTCACCAACAGCACAACCTCCTTCCACAGCTCCTGACACCCACAGCCCACCTGACTAACTGGGAGGTTTTTATTTGGATTCAGCCATTCCCTCATTGGCTTCAGGTGTCCCAATTAGGCTAGCTGTTTCTACTCCTTTCTAGAAGGTTCTTAATTGGCCCCAGGTGTCTTGATTGGTCTGGAGTAGCCTTTGTTTGGCTACCCAGGGAACAAGGACCTGCACATCCTGAGGCTGATATATCTGCCTTCCAGCACTCTCCTATATCCTTCTGATCTGACTGCGTCACAATACAGACACCTGAACAGTAGCCCATGCAAAGCATTGCAATTGTATGCACAAAATAAATTCCTGTTCCTGCAATCTGTTTCATGCGGATTAACCTTGTCCGGTTTGGAGCCCTATTGATTTCAGTATTTATTGACCACAAAACTCAGACTGCAGGACAGGGGCCTATGCATTCCATTCTTTACTCTCACTTAGAAATGAGGGTCTTAGAGATGGAAAGGTAGCTGAGGGTCTCCATAGGCTCGCTATACAAGGGTATTACATGCAAATCTTTAATAGATTGGTTGTTCACATTCACTATGTGCAAGCTTGACTTTACACACCTTCTGGTGGGGGACTGTGAGCACCTGGGTGATAATCACTGGGTTAACAAGGTAATTGAGAAGAATATAAGGAGAGGAAACTGGAAGAAAATGGGGGCTGATGAGAGAGCTCAAGAAGATCCAAGAAGGAAGCTCAGAGAGTGAGTCTGGGCTGTGGAGTGAGGGCTCCAGGGAAGCCTATCCTTGTTATAAGCCTTGATGTAAGAGGGGAATAAATGCACCCCTTAGTGGAGGATGGTCAGTTGTGTGTTTGGAACTGGCCAGGTAGTGACCGGAGCGTGACAGAGGTTCCCTGTGACAAACACAAACAAAATAACAGACCCTCTGACATTTTTTTGTATTTACTCCATTCTAGTCTCGTCTATTTGAAAAAAAAAAAAACTCTACAAAATGTATTCCACTTTTCCCATCATGTATGTATCCTATTGCTTCTTTGCATAACTACTTCCTTTGTGGTCACAATGGTTTAAAATATTACAGAATACAAATATTTTTCACCAGCATAATTACAGGAACTATTTGATGGTGAATTGTAATAAAACAGAGCCAGGCCCATAGCTAATACAAATACATCAGCATCCCTACTTATACAAAATATTCTTGGTACTTACATAAAAGTTCTAGTAAATTTCCCACATATAAATATAGTCAGGAAAAAATTACAGCAACCATTAAAGGCATTCTTGGCACAAATGTTCGTCTCTCCCTTGAGGTCAGTAAATTTGACTATAAACAAAAGATATTGGAAGCAACAAAGCAGTAAAAATAATATTGTATGATGGTCTGACAGCACTTTTATCTAGAATGATTAGGGAGTGAGGTGATTAAAATTAGGGAAAGAAAATTTTGTTCTGTATAATATTTACATTTATCTTAAACAGTATTGTGCTGAGACCAATAGGAAGAATGTTTCAGCTCCTTTTGTTTTGTAGAGCTCATATTTTCCAGAAGCTGGGATGGATCACTTAATGATTACCTCTTTGGTTCATTCCCTTTGAAACACGTGGCATTGGCCACTGTTGAAGACTGAATGCTGGACTACATGAACCTTTGGTCTTACCCTATATGGCTGTTCTTATGTGCTTAAATGAAATGAGCAGAATAGTGGAAGATATTTTTTTTCCAAAAGGCATTTTCAAAAACAGGGTTAACATCTATTGCAAGACTAGTCCCAAAGGCAGCTGCATCTTCTTCAGCTCATTCAGAGTGAATTATTTCATCTAGAAGCTTTTCTGTAGTAAGCATTAGCAAAAGCGAACTGATAGCATTCTCCAAGCACTGGTATGGCACAGTAAGCATTTACTCTTAGGTGTACTAAGCAGATGAGTGAAAGTCTGATGCTGTTGGTTTTATGATCACCACAAAAAATGAACAGATGTTTGGAATGGTTAATGCAAAACATTTGTGGAGCTGAGCAGCAATGTGTGTGTCTTTCACACCATCTTGTTGATATATACTGAAAAAAAATAGGGAAATGCCATAAACCAAAAGAAGAAGTGAGGCCCAAGTTCAGCAAAGCACTTCATTGTGTGTCTAAGTCCAGCCCTGTTCAGTAAAGCACTTTTCAAAACAGAGACAAGCGAGATCTATCTGGTGTGACTCTAGAATTTGGGGTAAAGGGGGACAGAAATACAGCACATGGTAGTCATCTCCCAGCCACACACACTGCACTATTCCCCGTTCCCAAGCTGGCCTTCCGCATGCTGAAGCCACGTGTCTACAGCCTTTGAGCTCTCTAAGAGGTGGCAAAGGATGAGTCACAACCAGTCTACTGACTGTGTGTTAAGACAAATGAAAACAACTTTGGAGGATGATGTCTTTCCCTAGAGAGCATGGTGGTGGCAGTGGAGAGTGGAGGGGTTGAATCTCTTTCAACATTTCCTGCACTGAAGTGCAGAGGAATTTCCCCTACCCTCTGAATGTTATTTCACCTCAGCCACCAAACTGAAAAAATGAATTATTTGCTCAGCTCTAAATGGGAGTGTTCAGTGTGTTCAATTAAGCACATACGCAAGTCATTGCAGAAAGAGGGCCCAAGGAATGAGAAGGGAGCTGCAGCACACCAGAGCTGGCTCGAATTTTGAAAATGGCAAACAATCCACTGACCCCCACACCCACAAACCAAGACAATAGTTCTCCATCTTTTGCACCCTACTTTTTCTAACCAGCTGTACTCTACAGATTTGCTTTTCTTTATTATTAGCATTTGTAACTGTCATGGTTCCACCAGGGGTACTATACCTTTAATCTTTAGGGAGCGTCTCTGGGAGAGTCATAGACTATCAGGGTTGGAAGGGCCCTTAAGAGACCAAGTAGATGTGCAGGGGATAGACAAACAACTGATTATAAAAGCTGTTGCTAACCCTAACATTGACATATCTCCAAAATAACCAGGGCAAAGACTCAGTATTAATATTACTTTAATCTTGTTTTCTCTTTACATATAACTCCATGCTCTGCTTTGTTTCTGACACTGATCAGTCCATTGTGCTTTGTGGAATGGAACTGATGCCTTTGAGTCTTGCACTCACCCTCCTTTTCTTTTCTTTAGCCCAATAAAAATTATTGTAATGTCTGCAACCACAGTGTTATGAGCAAAACTCCTCTGCTTTTCATATGTGCCTCCCCCTCAAGAGGTGAAATTGGGAGATGGTTCCATTTTATGAATGATCATTCTTGCTGAAAGAGCTACCATGAGGGATATAAAGAGGTCAACAGAAAGTCTGCTTCTGCCTGTAAGTGCAACAATCAGTGTTGAGCAAGAGACGGCTAGGAGAATACCAAGTTGAAGATCGGAGAACAGGAGATAAAACAAATATCCATTTTAAGGGGTTTATCATCTGCCCCCTTTTTTTCTCATTAATGATGCAAAAAGAACACAAACAGAAAAAAAACAACAGGGTAAATCTGTGTGCTCAAATAGAAATATAGTGTAATTAGAGTAAAACACAAGGCTTAATCAAGACTTTTATTACAGTATAAACCAGGAATGTGGATTTTACTTAACGGAGATAGTAACTTGTATGACATTATAGAGAAATAGAATAATGTCCGTGAAGAAAGAAATGGCATTTGCCTACTCACTAGTAGACCCAGAAGTTTGAAGTGAGGATGGATAAAATGGATCAGACAAAATGAGAATGGGGCTGAACAATGATCTGAATCTTATGGTGACCCAAACTGAGCAAGACTCTTATTAAGCAGCCTCCTAATCAGTACCCAGGGTCTGATTTGATAGTTATAGATCTTATTACCTTTACTGATAGCATCTTGTCTCCACAGAATGTTGGTATCAGTTTGTTTAGCAGTCTTTGTCAGACTGGTTTACATGTCCTCTTCTTGGATGCTTTAAGGCTTCCCTATGGATAGATACACAACTTGTTTTGTCTCTGATTCAGCAAAAGTACTTATCCACATCAGAGAATTTGTGGAAGTTCAGGAAATGGGGTTTTCTGCTGAATCCAGGAATCAAAGATTTGAGGTGGAAAAGACCTACCCATGTGACACTAATTCATCCTCCAACCACTATAGGACTATCCCCTATCTTCCAGTGGTTGGTCCAGTCTATATTGTCACTGTCTCAAGCAATGAGTCTGACATCTTCCCTTGTATGCAGAGTGTGTTGATAAATGGTCATTTTAAAAAAATGCATCCCACTATTTCTAATCCCTTGGACCAAATCAGAAAATCCCCCTGCTTTCCAGGTGATTATGCCCATCAAACATTGGTAGATTGACATACTCCCTTTTAGTTGTTCCTTAGTTTAACTACAATATCAAAATTGTGTAGTTCATTTAACTGCAATTGGTAAAGGAATTCAGCTTCTTGCAGACTGGACTGAGTCAAGCACAGATGGGAAAGATGTAGAAAAGGTAATGTGAAGAACTAGAGAGAAGTAAAACAATGACCTAAAGTCAGTTGACTAAACCATGTTCACAGAGAATGGTTGAGTGAGTTGTGGGGTATAACCTTATCTAAGATACAATACCTAACCCTATTTTTTTGCTTCAAATGGTTTGCTTAATAAATGGCATATATCAAACAAATATTCTGGATTTATCCTTAGGATTCAGCAGCTTTGCTAAAGCAAACTTTAATGAACCTTGAAGCTTAAGCATCCTAATTATCATTAGATCTGACATAATCCTCAAAGTAGGACAAATATCCCAAAAAAGCAGATTTCAAAAAGTCAGAATTTCATGGGATATGCAATGAATTGAATGTTGATGATGAGGCACAGTTGCTATAGTTACTGTAGTTAGAATGTCCACAATTTTAAAGTGTGAGAAAACATACAGATGTAGTGGCAAACAGCTGTGAACGATGGGGCTGTAGTTTTATGTGGGGGTTGTAATGAGTGATTTTATAAAACTACAAGGGAAAAGCACAAGTAGTTTACGTATTCATAGAGACCATAAAATGAAATTATAGCTCCATAATTCAAAAGAGTACTAATTTGTATTTGACCCAGCTTTAAAAATAATCTTCCCCCTAGATGGTTCCCCCCCGCTTTCTTTATCTCTCCTCTATCCTTTCCATCCATCATCTCATCTCTTCTTCCTTCTTCTCTGAAGAATCCAGCAAAGCTCAGGTGACTTCTACTGTAAAAGTCACCCAGAGCAGCATACATTTGAAGAGCCACTTTAAGGCAATTAAATGCAAGGGAAAGATGCGGGAGAAATGATTTTGTGCATTTCAATAATTCTCAGGTCTGAGGTCCCTTCTTTGAATTATTCCTTTTTCCATGACTATGCTACAGTGGGTCAGATCCTCAGCTGGTGTAGCTCAGGGTAGTTGCACTTAGGATTTGACCCTGGGTATTCAAATTGAGATAAGATTCACTTGTTGCTCCTCTATAAATGTTTTAAACAATCATTTCATATCTCAAGTCAAATAACCATTTTATTAAAAATGTAGTTTAGCCCAGTTAAAAGAATCCACTTTTTAATTATGTTATGTGCCCAAAGCCAGAAAAGGAATCAGTGTTGGCACTGTGAAAAGAACTCAAGAGTTCCTGGCATCCAGCTCTACTTGATCATCAGATCATTGGAATGGGAGACTGATACTTGCAAGCCAGCTCATGGGTTGCTCCCTCTTGTAGCCTCCTGCTCCAACAAGACTTGCTGTTGTAGCATTCTGCTTCAGTTTTCCCCACCTCAGGCTCTTGACCAGAGACTTTGCAAACTTCTCATTAGAGCAACACCCTCAGTTAGAGCTCATTGATTGAGAAAAAAATGTCTTCCCACTCAAAGGCAAAGCCCACAGAGTCCAAATCTGACACTGGACATCTAAACTAGAAGTCATAACCAGAGGCTGTTGTCAGTGGCGGTGGTGGCCTGTGATATATAGGAGTCAGACTAGATGATCTACTGGTCCCTTTTGATCTTAAGCTCTGATTATCTTCTGCCATCCTCAAGGCTCCTTGTCCATGTTGACTTTCAGCAATGGTCTATCTCACCATGTCCTTACTAAATATAAGCAAGTGTAATTTCAGCCCCCTTCCTGGACAACCTTCTGCATACTCCCTCCCCCTATCCCCATCTCACTCTTTTCGCTGAGCACTGACTCCCAGGAATTTCTCCCCAGAGGCACTTTTTTTTGAGCAGATTCACACTGCATTCCTCCTCCCCCCAGTACTCCCTGTGCTCTTCCCAAGCAAGCTCTCTCTAAGGAACACTGTCCCTTCCTCAGCTGCATCTGACTAATGAACAGGGCTGGCTGGCTTAAAAGGGGCAGACCACCCTGTTACATTTGCCAGATTAGGTTGGTAGAAGTTGAAGTCATTACCCCTCTTGTAGTTATTTGATGGCCTTTATAAAAGGCTTTGGTGGTCTGAGTCTAGTTTTGAATTTTTAAATTGCAGATTTGTTCAGTTGTACAGTGCCTAGCACAATGGAATACTGGTCCATGAACGGGGCTGCTAGGTGAGCTGGTAATGATTCTCTTATAACAACACTAAAGTAACTTGGCTGATCCAGCAAAATGCTAAGGGCCCTGAATGGGACTACTCACATTCTTAAAGTTATGCAAGCTCTAAAACCCTTGGGTGGATCAGGGCCTTAAGTACACATGCAAAAGTGACAACAGAAGGGTGCTAATGTATATGCCATAAGGAAGGCAAATCCCCTGGTTCTAGTATTAGGAGTGACAGTCACAGGCCAGTTTATAGAATCAGAGAAATGTAAGTCTTGAAGGGACCCGGAAAAGTCATCAGTTCCAGCCTCTTGGGCTGAGACAGGACCAAATGAACCTACACCGTCCCTGACAGGTATTTGCTCAACCTATTCTTAAAAACATCCATTGATGGAGATTCCACAACCTCCCTTGGAAGCTTGTTCCAGAGCTTAACTACCCTCATAGCTAGGGAGTTTTTCCTTAATATCTAACCAGTTCAATTATGTCCATTCAGAAGCATGGTCTAGTAGTCTGATTACAGGAGTGGGGACCAGATCCTCAGAGTTGTTTAGGTACCTAATTCCCTTGCCATCAATTACAGCTAGGTGCCAAAATACTCTTGAGGCTCTGGGTCTGGCAACCAAGAACACAATATTCCAAGCCCAGCTGTCATTGATTTGCACTGTGATTTGCACAAACTACTACTCTTTGGGCTTCATTTTTCCATGTGTAAAAGAGAGAGAATAATTTCAGTCACAGGGCCATTGTGAATATTAATGAGTCAGTGACTGTAGAGCAACACATGGGCCTGGTGCTATAAGGTGTTGAGTGCCCCCCTGCAAGATGCTGCATGCTCTGCACGCCCGGTGTCATTAAGGGGGCTAAGCACATCAGAGCAGATGCTCACAGCCTTGCAAGTGGGGGGCCCTGTCAGGTCTAAGCATTATTATTCTCACTTCCAGGACGTAGAGATTCTGAAGTCTTCTTTACTTTGCAGTACTTACCTATATACCGCCAGTCATCAGCCTAAGCTTTTTGCAGGACACTAAATCAGCAGCTCAAAATGCTCTCTGGAGCTTTTGCTGCCAGAGGTGCTGACTGAATGCAGTAGAAAAGTCAGACTGTCTCAGCAGAGGTATGAAGGATTAACACAGACATCTGTTTCCCCACTCGTGCTACGTTCATGAATGCCAGCCACACAAATATGTCAGGCATGCTGCGAGGGATGAAGAACATTCACATCCTGAAGAAGGAGGGATGCATAAGTTATAGGCTAAATAAACTCAGGCGAGTAACAGAATAACTCTGAAAGTCTCAGCTAGCAATAGAAGGATGCACAGATGCAGTAGACAACTGTTTCATGAAAACACCACATCATCGTAGACCAAATTTGTACATAAAATATTTGTCTGTCTTTATTAGGGAAAGGTGAGATTTCAATTCAGATTTATTTCACTCTTTATGGTGAAAGAGTGTGGCAAAAATCAGCTGTTGTCAATCATTTTCAAAATGGCTCTTCATTCAAGAGACAAGGCATTTTTATGATAGATATGATATGATAGAGGTTTACATGAGTGGTATAGAGAGGGTAAATAAGGAAGTGCTATTTACTTCTCATAATAAAAGAACAAGGAGCCACCAAATGAAATTAATAGGTAGCAGGTTTTAAACCAAACACAAGAAAGTTGGTTTTGTTTTTTTTTTCATGCAACACACTGTCAACATCTGGAACTCCTTGCCAGATGGTGTTGTGAAGGCCAAAACTATAACGGGGTTCAAAAGGGAGCTAGATAGATTCATGGAAGATAGGTTCATCAATGGCTATTAGCCAGGATGGGCAGGAATGGTGTCCCTAGCCTCTGTTTGCCAGAAGCTGAGATTGGGTGACAGGGCATGGATCGCTTGATGATAACCTCTCTGTTCATTCCCCTTGGGGTACCTGCCATTGGTCACTGTCAGAGGACAGGATACTGGGCTTGATGGACCTTTGGTCTGACCCAGTACAGCCGTTCCTGTGTTCTAAAAATCTGCATCTCAGATTCCTAAAGAAACACATTCAAACTGAAGAAGCTTCTGGATATATTTGTAGTCTTACTCAATTCAGAGGTGAAAAATATCTATGAAAATGCTAGGTCAAACCCACAGTAGAGACAGATTAGTAAACCATAAACCAATTAATTGTTTTTGTTATGGTGGAAGTTTTGGGAACTATTTTAAATGATCAAGTATGGAAATATTTGGAAAAGCACATTTTGATATAGGATACTGCCCCTTGAGTTTTGAAAAATAAATTGTCTCATTTTATTAATGTATTTCAAATCTTTGAGTTTATCATTGGACCAGGTTTCCTGTGGTGAAACTTACTTAGAAAATAAAGAAAGATGCTTCAGTAAAGAGCTATATATAAATAACTAAAACAGACCCATAATATTTTTATGCAGGTTTCAAAAGGAGGGGCAGAAAGCGACCAGGGTTGAACTGAAACCCACCTAGAATGTTGATTTCACTCACAGGGGAGTATTCTACCCTGCCTGTGTAAACACTCAGTTTGACTACTGCTTTTCTAAAAAGCAGGAAGTTCAAAGTATTCTCTGGGCATAATTAAGCCTCTCTGTGCTGGCAGACATCAGAAGGCAAAGGAGTGAGGCCGAACTTGGAATCCAGTTTGTTCAACTTTTATTTTTCCCCCTGTAAGGGTGTTCACACACTGTGTGTTTTAGGTATCTTGAGAGTTTAATTGGAAAGACCTTTATTAATGTGACTCTTTTTATAGACTTGGTGACTCCAATATGTCTCTGATCCAAATCCACACAAGTCAGTAGTGTTACATATTTGACCACGCTTGATAGCTGAATGGTTCATTTTGTAACTATTTTCTATCATGTGAAATACTTTGGCACAGGACAGAGACAATCACATTTTCGTATAGCAATCTACCTCTCTATAGCTATATATTTGTATAGACAGATAGATCTCAACAAGTGAATGAATTACTCTATGGAGTATGAATGAAGTGAATGAAGTGAATGAATTACTCTATGGAAATTTTAAAAAAGTACAAAGTTTACAAGATTTGAAATCAATACCTTTGAAATATGAAACAAAAACTTTATCCATTAGATTACACAGGCTTAATTTAATATCTATGGGACTTTAGTTTTATTGTGCTATGGCCACTTGAGGAAACCTATTCTATTAAAACAATGGAAAGACATTGAGAGTGATTGCACATTTCATTTAAAAGATGAATGGCTGAACTATATGATTCAAAATGTTTTATAGTTCATACTAAAATCTGCACACCTGAAATTTACCGTGTATATTACTTCAACAAAAATATGACCCCTCTCCAAAAAACCCTAGATGTATATTTATATTTACAAAAATGTACATTGTGACATTATCTGATTAAAATATGACCATATACATCATTGTGGCAACCACTGTTATATATTTGCAACAAATCTTGTATAAATGTGGCTTGTAAGATCTCTATGAAAAGGTTATGATTTGCTGTTTATGATTATGCTATTTGTATGCATGTATCGTTTTTGTATTTGAAGTTATGAGTATTGGCTCTATACTTGGATTTCAAATGTTTGCTCTTGAGGTAACACTCACAAGGTAGTTAGCCAGCAGATCTTAGAGTGACTATTCAAATAGAGTGGTCCATCAAAATACCATTTAATTGTCAATGAACTATGGGAAATGGGAGAATTTTCTGCTGTGACTAGGCAAAATGCATGGATATGTGACTTGCCAATGTGACTCCAGCCACCATCTTGTTATTGTACTTTTCCACAGTAAGAACAATGGGATTCTCTCCACATGGCAAAAGCTATAAAAGGCCCTGGAAAGCTCTCCATTTTGCCTCTATCCTGCTCCAGCCTCTCGACTATGAAGTTATACTAATGGGAGCATTTTAACCAATGGACTGAGGACCCTTCAATGGTTTGGAGTAAGCCAGAGACTTAAATTAGCAGTATATTCCATCACTGCTACAAGTCTGCACCAAGAACTTTGCATTTATTATATGTATCCTTTTACCAATTTTAACTCTTGGCTTTTTTTTTTATGAATAAACCTTTAGATTTTAGATACTAAAGGATTGGCATCAGCGTGATTTTGGGGTAAGATCTAACTTGTATATTGACCTGGGTGTGTGGCTAGTCCTTTGGGATCAGAAGAACCTTTTATCCAAAGAACCACTAATCTCTAAATCTAGTGGTTTTGCTGGTGATATAAGAACAGGCATACCTAAGGAAACAGCTTTTATGACTTCTTGTTAGCCAGTGTGGTGAAACAAAAGTTACTTTTGTTGCTGATTTGGTATATCTTATGGAAGAATTACCACCAGTTTTGGGTTGTTTGCCCTACTTCTCAGCAGTTTGTCCTGAATTTGGCATCTTCGGTTGTGACCCACTGAGGCACAGTTACATACATATTAAAGTATTTTTGTACATGATGTTAGAGGGAGTACATCTGTATAAAAGCACTAAAAGATTAAAGCTCCACATATTCATACATATGTTTGTGTGTGTGTGTGTGTGTGTGCGTGTGTGTGTCTTAGAGTCACTATCAACTTTAGGACTGGTGAACTAGTTTACTCCCTGCACACACCGTCTGGTGTGCCCCCTTGTGGCTGAGTGCAGCATAGCAAACTCTTCTTCTCTAGGGCCCCCTGCTGGCAGCTGCTACTTCTTGTGACTCAGCCCTCTGGACAGTCACATATAGTCCTGTCCCTCCTGGGAGAATCAGTAATCCAAGAAACAGTCCATCAACCTCATGTTGGAATTTTGGTTTGACTCTAGATTCATTAGTTCTCACCTCTAATATCGGGAGTTTCAACAGTCCTTATCTATTGACAGAGGGGTTCCACTCTACCTTTCTCCATGAGTTGGTAGGGGAACTCAGGCCCTCCCTCTCCAGTGGGTTCCATTTCCAGGATACTTGAATAGGTTCTCAAGGCCTGACTACACAGACCCTCTTCTGCCTCCCTGGACCACTTCCTACCTTGCCCTGTCTTAGGCCTTTCCTTCATATGTCAGAGATGGGGATGGAGTGCTACATGTGTCAGAATTCAGGCTTTCTGGCACCAGCAATCCCTCTCTCTCTCTGTGGCGCCCTTCAGTGAATCCAGCTAAGTCAAACTCCAAGGGAGGCTTGTTCTGATCACTTAATGGTACAAAGTTCTTAGTATTTTCATCAACTTTAGGCAGCCTTTTATAGAGTCAGAGTTAGTAGTCAACTAGAACACAGCATGGGAAGGCCAAGCTGACTTGAAATTAGATGATGGTTTCTAGCCATCAGAAGAGTGAAAATCTGGAACAGCCTTCCAAGCGGAAGAGTGGGAACAAGAACCCTAACTGGCTTCAGAACTGAGCTTGATAAGTTTATGGAGGGGATAGTAAGACTGCCTACAATGGCATGTAGTCGATCTGTGACTGCTAGCACCAAATATTACCAACAATCAGTGATGAGACACTAGAGGGGGGGATCTCTGAGTTACTACAGAGAATTCTTTCCCAGAATTCTTGTATCTGACTGGTGGGTCTTGCTGACATGCTCAGGGTCTAACTGATCACCATATTTGGGGTTGGGAAGGAATTTTCTCCCAGGTCAGATTGGCAGAGACCCTGGGGTAGTTTTTTTGTTTGTTTGTTTTTTGGGTTTTTTTGCCTTCCTCTGCAGCACTGAAAAAGTTCAGAAACGACCAAGCCCAGCCTTGAAAAGGGGGTCTGCGGTGTCCATTCCACAGGCTGCTCCTCAGTTCTTGCTGAAGCATACTCAGTACTTTGTTCTGACTTCTGACCTACGCAGGGATATGTGACCATGGATTCCTTGGTGCTAACTGGCAAAGGCCATAGTCGGTACCTAGGGTTTTACAGGGATCCCTGATTGGGATGTATGTGTAACAGTTCATTGGTGATTGTAACAGTTGTGTTCAGATAATATTTAAGGAATTATGTATCTATGCTGAAAATTATGTTCTTAAGGTCTTGGAGTTAAAGCAGGTCACCAAGAAGTCACATACCTTGAAGATGTTCCTTTCTGACAGGAGGTAACTGATACCTATCCCCTGTCTGGCCATTTGGGTATTGTATGCCTAGTTGCATACTGAGTCAGTCCTGAGTAAAGTGTTTGCAAAAATCTACAAGAGAAAAAAACTACAGGAAGAAACAAAGAGCAGAGAGGTACCTTGTTTCTGAAAAGAGATAAAAGGATTGATCTGGTATATCTTTGAGTGCAAAGGGAGACACTGAGTCCTTCACCTAGAAGAAGTGACAAAGAGTCATGTGGCACCATAAAGACTAACTAAAGTATTAGAGCATAAGCTTTCGTGGGCTAATACCCGCTTCGTCAGATGCAAGCCTCGACAAAGTGGGTATTAGCCCACGAAAGCTTATGCTCTAATACTTTAGTTAATCTTTAAGGTGCCACAGGATTCTTTGTCACTTCTGCAATTCCATACTAACACAGCTACCTCTCTGATTCTTCACTTAGGAGACACATTGTCTGCATGTTTGTCTCCTGACTGGAGGGTCACAGCCAGCCTGGCTGTAAAGCACTGCAAGGGTTTTAGGTGAGCAATGTTTTACAAGCCATGTTAATTGTTAATTAAGTCTAGGATCTAGAATGTGTTCTGATGTTGTTTCATATGTAACCATTTGTTTCCAATACTTCTACTTGAATCTTTAGCCTTCGTAAATAAATGCGCGCTTGATTTCACTATAAACATATTTAGGTGCTGTAAGCAGAGCAGTGATCTGAGGTGAAACAGCAACAAATCAGTGAATATTGTGAGTGTCCAGCGTCCCCGCTGTAACCTGTGAACTCAGTTTAGTGCCATAGCCATATAAGCATTGTCTGGAGGAAGAGAGACTTAACCCAACTTTAGGATGATTCATTTGTGTTCATTCCATTTGTTTCTGTTCACTGACTGCCGAAGAAGCAGAGAAACTTTAAAGTGACCTGACCAGGAGGGCCTAGTGAGAGGAAAAGGCAGACCATCACAGCAACCACGTGACCATCAACTGGAGGTACCCAACGGAGAGAGAGCAGCTATGCCCAGAGACAAGGAGATACTAGTGGTGAATCAGCCAGGGCCAGTGCAAGGATATTTTGTGCCCTAGGCGAAACTTCCACCTTGCACCCCCCACCCCCTTGGCACATTGGTTCATTGAGGGGCAAATCCTAATGAACCTTTATAGACCCCAGGGACCAGCTGTGCCCAGGGGCTGCTCCCCATAACAGGTTCCTTCCTCCCCATCCCCTGAGCTCTCCTGTAGAGTGCACAGCCCCCCTGTGAGCCCTCCCCACCCCGGCGGCCTCCAGCCCCGAGCTACGGGTCCACTCACTGGCTTTGCCAGTCTTGGGCTGCTGCAGCAGCTTCTACACCATGCCGACATCCTCCATCTTCACTGCTTGCATCAGCTCCTGGTCCTTACCTGGACCCCGAGCCTGCTCTGGGAGGGGCGGCAGCGGCTCACACGCCCAGGAGCTGCAGAGCTCGAGTGCGGCAAGGGGGGGAATCGGGGGATCCACGGGGCTGGCACCTGTGCTGCATCTGCTGCAGGAGCCCCAGGGGGTGGGAGGCACCAGGCCACAGGCCAGGCAGGAGGGGAAGGGTTACCACATTCGAACTTTCAGAAATAGGACACTCCACGAGGGGTATAGCCACGCCCCTGATCATCAGGGAGTTATTTAGTTCTCAGTGCCATTGTGCACGCTATTCCAATTGTTTTAGGTGATACTGCATGTGGTACATATTAGCCCCGCGGGCAGGGCACTTTTTGGCACCCCCAAATTTGGCGCCTTAGGCAACCACCTAGTTTGCCTCGAGGTTGCAGCAGCCCTGGAATCAGCCCCTTCACAGTATGTCAAAGATGGAGCCCTGCCTGTGTCATAGCTGGGGAAAGAACACTGAATATGTTAGAGATAGGAATGGAGCCCTGATATGTGCAGTGCTCTATCCCCTTCAGGACTTATGCGGGACTCCTTCACCATCTCTGATGAGTGCAGAACTCCCTCACCATCTCTGTATATGTAGGGCTTGATACGAGGTGCAATGATTTCAAAGTGATTGAAAGAATTGATTTTTAATCATGAGTCAAAGATGTCTGGGTGTCCCCAGCTCTATCCTCTGCCTGCTCAGCCAACCTGCCTATATGTTTAACTCCCCTTTTATGTGAAGAACTCAAAGGGACAGAAAACTGTTTTCTGTTCATAAACATAGGATGTTGGATTCTCCTAGCTTGGCTATGGATCTGGTGCTTCCTTGCTTATTGACATAATAAGCTACTCTGGCTGTGTTGTCTCACATCACTAGAACAACTCCGTTACTTGACTCTGTGCTTTGTCCTTTTAAGTCACACCTGATTGCTCTGAGTTCAAGACAGTCGATGCTGTGTCAAGCCTCCTTGTCCATCCGTGACCCTTGTATGGATTTGTTCCGTCAATGAGCTCCCCGTTATTTGGAACTACCATCAGTTTTCAATACAATTCTCTCCTGTTCTGAAATCTTGTGGTTCTTTGAGCATCTGCTGACATCCAGCCACCAAAATAGGGATTTCAATTCAAGGCTAGGGTAGATAAGGGCAATGGTTCTTGTGAGCTGAAGGAAATCAGTAACTGCCAGAGAGGACACCTGTGAAGTCTTGACCACAGCAGGATGCTGATGTATGATATCATCATATCAAGGAACATCATCGGGGTCCTTTACAAATGAAGTTGTGTGATTGCTGACTTGATGTATGGTATCAATCATCCAATGTATCCTGTCCGTTGATAGAAAACTCTGTGGGTAGCCTGATGTCTGATGACTCCTATGTGCAGCATGGACTGCTCTAAAACCATCTGTCCCTTCGTGAAGCTGATAAACTCCTACTGTTCTAGAATTTGGGCTGTGCAGTGAGTTGCCTCTTGTGCTCACTAATATAGATGGGCCTAACTTTGCACCTAAAACCTTTCTTAATTTTTTTTTAAAAAAACACTAAATTTAATTGCTGACTCTGATCATACCCGTATAAAACTCTTCAAATGGCAACAGATGAGGCTAAGACACAGTTATGTAGATGGAGATTTAGTTTTTCAATTTTATTGTATCCTCATTTCAAAATGTTGCATTTCAGGGTGCACCCACCAAATCCTGTTTACCAACATTAACCCTGATACTGGAGCTACATGTTTTTCGTGCTAAGATTTCCTGGGCTGTATCCTGGGTTCTTAACACCAGCCCTACTGGAGCTGCTATGAGCACTGATATGTGCTATATTATGGGAGAACATATTGTGTGGAAGTGAACGTAGTCTGACATCACAGTTAGCTGGGAGGTCAGACAGAGTCAGCGAGATGATGGATAGTACTTCAGGAGCATTCTTGAAATGCAGGAGGCAGCAGGGCAAGGACAGTTCATTCACAACAGATGGGACAGACTTGATCCATGCTGCTTTTGGCATGGAATCCCTTGGGTGGACCAGCATTTCTGATACAGAGAACTAGCATGGTGTGGTGTGATCACACCATTATGCAGATCTGAGATGACCAGCAGTGACTCCAGAACTTCTGCACCAGGAATCAGGTCTCCATGGAGTTTGTGAGGAGCTTGCCCTTCTCCTCCAGCAGAACAGCATTTGATCAAGGGAGGTGCTTACTGGTCAAAGAAACAGGTTGAGATTGCCCTCTGAAAGCTGGCTATCCCAGACTGCTGCAGCTCTGCTGCAAACCAGTTTGCCATCAACTGTTGGGGTTGTGGAGGTCTGTGAAGCAGTTAATGTGGTTTACTTCTGAGTATTGGGAATAAGAAATGTACCTGAAACAATGACGGTGAATGGGGTTCCCTAACTGCACTGGGGACATAAATGGAGCATGTGCCTGTAGGGTGCTCACCAGAAGAAGCAAGTGAATATGTAAACCAGAAGGGCTGTACTGGTTGGTTATATAGGGGTTAGTGGACCAGAGAGGCAGGTTTATGAACACTGGCACTGGAAGTACAGGGAAAAGGTGTGTGACACTAGGGTGCTGAGGTGATCTGTTTGTTGGGAAAAGCCTCCTAATAACATTGTTATGAATTTGATGTTGGTGCCCACTAAGATTTTGGGGGACCTGCCTACCAACTCCTTCCAGGGCTCATGAAACTGTACCCTGACATCAGGGGGCCCTGGCAATCACTGGTTCCGTTACTCACTTAGCAGTTGCAAGATGGCCATAGTGTGTGCATTTGGTAGGCTGAAGCCAAAACAGCACTGCCTAAAAATGCATTTAAATACCAGCGTGATCAGTGTGGTCCACATGATCATGGCCTGCTGCACCCTGCATAATATCTGTGGAGTTAAAGGCAATTGTTTTTGCAGGGAGTGGGCTCAGAATAACTAATTTCCAAGAAACTAAAGTGCACCCATCAAAATGGCAGTCAAGGGGAAAAAAGAATGCCCACATTCCATAAGCACAGGGTAATCCATATGAGATCTGAATGAGATGTGTAGCTGTGTGTAGGCATGGGGGATAGGGAGCTGTTTTCATCAGTTCTTCTTCTGCTTTTACTATATACATGAAAACTGTGACTTTGATAGAGGCTGCATGTGATTTTAGGTTGCATGTGCTTGGCATGCTTTTAAGTGCTTATGTGCTTGAGATTTTGTGACTCCCCCAAAGCTTTCTGGATCTTCCTCTTCCTTTGCAAGCACACACAGCACCACCTCCTCCAAAATGAGCAGTGTATTAAACAATGAATCAAAGCAAGCCAAGAGAAAAAAAAAACATGCAGCACAATCACTGAAAGGGAAACAGCTGCTGTGTTACCAATCTAGCAGAAATGGAAACTTTGGAACGGCACAGACCAACTCCTGAAACCTATGGGCTCAGACTAAGAAGACTCAGCATGAAAAGGATATGGAAAAAACAACACATTTTCAGAAAAAAAAAGTAATCACACTGCTTCTCTTAAGGAAAAATGATTGAAGAGGACATTGTACATTTAAGTTAGAGGCAAATTATCAGAGGTGGGGATGGAACCTTGTCTGTCAGAAATGGGGATATATCCTTGCTTTGTGACAGGTTGTTAGCGGGTCTGCTTGTACCAGTGACAAGGAGGGAACAATTTATATATCAAAGCAGGAAAGGAGCTCTGTTTATGTCACAGATGGGGACTGAGGTTTTGCGTATGTGTGGGGGTGGTTGTAAGGAGTCCTCCATAGCTCAAAGATGAGGATTGTTCTCTGTGTATTTCAGAGGTTAGGATCCAGCTTTCATATATATCTATGTTTCTGCAAATATATATGGTTGTTAGGTAGTTCTGCATATTTCAAAAAATATGGATATGTCTCTGATTATGAGTCCCATAAAACCCTAGCTCTATCAGTGACAGAGATATAGTTTTTGCTTTGTCCGTGTCTCTCAGAACTCTGATTAAGAACACGGACCTGCCAATGCCAGAGACAGACATAGCCTAGCTACATGGGTTTATCATGTAGTCCTACTTATACCAGGGATGGATGTGGAGTTTTGCAGATTTGGGATAGAGTTCTTCCTATGATAGAGATGTCTGTCTCTGCAGCCCTGCATGCATCAAAGACAGGGATGAAACTTCAGCTGGGTTAAGGGAGAGCCAGGTACAAGTCCTTGCTCTGAAAACCACTCTCATACCTAGGGCTCTTCCTCTCACTGTCATGGTACCTAGGTCAGAAATTAGGGTAGAACACTGGATATGAGAGTGATTGTCAGAGCAGGTTCAAGTCCTCAGATTAGCACTCTACTACTGGGGGATTGGCTATTTGGGGGAGAGTCTCTATTGTATTTCGAGGGGAAATTCTATGTTGGACCTGGGAAACCTTCCCAACAAAGTGTTGGTTTTGATGAAAAACCTACTTCTGATTCGGAATGTAACAATGTTAAAGGTAGGTAAGACTGTTTGAAAAGCTGCTCTGTGTATATGTCAGACACGGGGAAGGAGCTCTGACTGTGTCAAATGTGGACATGGAGTTCTGCCTATATCCAATATAAGGATTATTCTCTTCTTGTATGAATAGTTTTCCTGGAGCTTTGTGTCTGAGCTAGGGGTGATGGAGCCCTAATTATATTAAATGCAAAACCTAGCCTTGTGAAACAGTAAAGGTTGCTCTCACACATAAATATGAGAAGTTAGCCACCTAAGACTACATGCCTTCTACTCTTTTTCCCACATCCATGCATGTCAGTCACCAGTACTACAATCCACCCATGCCACAGAACACACATAACTACCTTGGCACCCTGGGGATATCATCTATACAGTGTTATATAGGTTATTGTACTATGCTCATCACTGTAGTAGGTGAGTATCTTCCAGTGGTGACTTAAGCAACAGGACTGCTTAATGGCACAGACCAACTCCTGAAACCTATGGGCTCAGACTAAGAAGACTCAGCATGAAAAGAATATGGAAAAAACAACACATTTTCAGAAAAAAAAAGTAATCACACTGCTTCTCTTAAGGAAAAATGATTGAAGAGGACATTGTACATTTAAGTTAGAGGCAAATTATCAGAGGTGGGGATGGAACCTTGTCTGTCAGAAATGAGGATATATCCTTGCTTTGTGGCAGGTTGTTAGTGGGTCTGCTTGTACCAGTGACAAGGAGGGAACAATTTATATATCAAAGCAGGAAAGGAGCTCTGTTTATGTCACAGATGGGGACTGAGGTTTTGCGTATGTGTGGGGGTGGTTGTAAGGAGTTCTCCACAGCTCAAAGATGAGGATTGTTCCCTGTGTATCATGTGTTTTGGAGTCATGCTTCCAATACCTCCTCTACCAAACTATCCTTTACAAATAAGGCAAAGTACCCCTTAGTCTTCTTTTCTGTACATACCTTTCACCATGATGGTGTACCTCAGCACTATCAGTTTTTAATGTTTGGTATACTAATTTGTGTATTTGAGGGAAGTGATTAAATCTTCATTATATAGAGAATTTAAGCTGTTTAAAATGTTCTGACCCTGACATGACAAGGGCCAACTTAAAAAAGAAAGTCTGTTGCTAAGTAGCAAGAACTACAGAATATCATGGTAGGCTGTGCATTTCAAATAGTAAATAAGGAAAGGATTAAATAAATGATTAATAATATTCTTACAACCAAACAAAGGTATCAGTGTTACATCAAAGACTGGTCAAAACATTTCATGTATATGTTGAAAAGCCAGTATGTAGCAATAATCTTCAAAATTACACAACAAAAGAGTGGTATTGAGAAATGAATTTCCACAAAGTCTTGTTAAATGCTTGATTAGAAGAACTGTACACAGAGAGCTGATCCATTCTCAAATTAAAAAGAATAAAAGGATTGCAAACAGTGACTGATACTGAGAGATTAAAGATGTATAAAGTTGTTCCATCTTGCTGGTGTGGAGCCCAATTTAAGGGGTTGGAAAACATACGATTCAAATGCCTTTATATTGCCATATAATGGACCGATTTTACAAAAAATCACCAGAGAATGGCAGGAATGCAGGATACTTCAATATAGACATTTTTTCCTAATAAAGTGAAGTTGCTAACTTCAACCTCAAACGGAAGTGTCACTAAATACAGCAGTAAACCATGGCTATCAAAAGGCCTTGTCTTAAGCATAAGGTAGAAGAACTTACATCTTGAGTCCATATTTTAATCATCAATAAGGACTTAAAAGCATGTTAGGTTCTCAGGTTTATGTTACATTCAGAGAAATTCACCTCCAGCTGGACAATGTCATATATTAGGATGAACCATGAATGTGTTTCAGTCTTGACTAAGATGGAAAACTGTTCATTATTGCATCCCACATACCAACCACTTCCTAAAAGAAGTAGGTTTTGCCTGCAGGTCTTCCAGCACTGACCAGACATAATCCTGCTTGATAAGAGGCCAAGACCCTCAACCTCTAGATCAGAGACTTATTAACCTCCTACCTTTCTGATGTAGACAGTCTACACAAATCTATACTGCATTACTGATGCACTTGACACAGTGATGTTAACCAAATGATTAAATGGAAAGTCGCCACAAACAATTCTGACTCCATGTTATACTGATGTTATAGCTTTAATTATATATTACTTGGAAGGTACTCCTTAAAAATGTGTACATTTGTTACATTGCTAGCATGGGAATATGTTCAACACAATATCTACAATAAAGGAAGTTTTATGTTTAAGGCATAAATGACCTTGTCTTTAGTGTAAGGTAGACCATTTTGAGTCATTCATATTTTATCAGGAAAAGGACCCAAAATTGAATTGTAAGGCAAATTAAAAATAGCACTTTTAATATATGTATATTACTGCACTGTTGGTCACCTTTCATACAAATATAATTTCCATCTGATTAAATCATATCCGTATTAGTCTAAAATCTGAATGAACAGCTATAAAAGACAGTAGCTGAAAAAGGCTATTTCCTTTAACACAATTCTTGATTTCAGACTTGTTAAAGGTGCTATAAAAAGCACTACTTAAATTAATTTTCATTTATCAGTAATTTACATATGCAACCTGTTAGAAATAAAACTTTCTGATAGCTCACATAAAAGTTGAATTAGTAACCAACAGCACTACACTAATGTCTGCAATTTAATATACTTTCTTAATTGGATACCACTATACCAGTGGACATTTTGAAATATACAGAATTCAAATTAAGCTGGCAAAATTTCAGAAACAGCTGCAAAAGTTCAGTGTTCAGTTTTAGGAAATGGCATAACAGACAAAACTGAGACTTAAAGAGCTAACACACACAAGAGAACTTTAAAAGAAAATGTTACATTTTACTAACTTCTTATATTTCCATTTTAACACTAACAACATAGAATTTTGAGAGAATTCTGACCTTATAGGTTATGGGGCATATTCTCAATTAACACTATGTCTTGGGACACATCACTTAACCTCTTTGTAGCTCAGTTTTACAATCTCTGAGGAGGGAATGACAATATTTACTTACCTTTGAAAGCTCGTTCAGAACCTTGAAAGAAAGCTTCTTTGTAATTGCATAATTTTTATTATCCATTATTGGTAATGCTGTTGAGTATTTGTATTAGAAATTATTTGTGTGATCTCACAAACTGGGGACTGTAAAATCACTGAGTGACTAAGGGAGCTGGAGCAAGCATATCAAACTGATTAAAACTCAGGTTTAGCCAAAATTATTGTGAGATTGTAATTGACAGTCATAGAAAGGAAATACAGAGTCCATGACATTCAACTGAAGATTAGTAAGTTACATATTTCATTACACTTTAAAATGAGTTTCAGCTTGAATTGTGTAATTGCATTATCTGCTATGTTTAATTGACTTAGAAATAAGAGTCACACCATGCTAGATTTTGCTGAATAACAATGTAACAGAGACCAGATCTCATATAGAAACTATCCTGCACTGGCAACAAGATAATTTAATAAATCTTTCCAGTCTCTAGTTTTTATGACGTATCCAGCACAGACATTGGTAAGAAGAAACAACATACAAACAACAATCAAAGGAGGTAGATAGTGAAGATGTAGCTTTTAAGCAAAAACAGGAGGTACAGAAAACAAAACAAAAATCTGCAGAAGAATTTCTTACCAGTACAGAATTCAAATAGACTGAACTAGCAGATAACTACTTTCTGCCAACTAGAGAAGACTGGAGCTTTAAGAACTGTGGGAACTGCATGTCATTACTGCATCTTAAGTCCTGGGACACTATGTGTGGCAAAGTTCAAAAACCGTGATAACCATTTGCACTTGGAGGTGGGTTGGAAATTGAACTGAAGAATGAGGTGGGGCTGGATGGAGCTTGTGAACACACAAGACCTCCTTGCTGCATTAAATTCCATAGTTTTGTTGCTGTATTTTATTGCTATTGTTCAACTCAGATGAAAGACTAGACGAATTTAAAAGGCATGGTTGGCTGATTGGATTTGGGGAGACATTTTCCCATTAGATGTTTTTGGGACAGGATCTGGGTCTCTGTTTCCATCATCCAAAATAGAACTGTTTTTTCATTTCGGTGGCAGTTTGAAAAATTCAGTTTGGGACAAATCAAATCTAAAAATTAGAGTTTTGGTGACTTAAGGAAGTCTGTTTTGAGCCTGTTCCAGAGCAGGGATTTGAAGCTGGGACACCCACGTCCCAGATGAGTGTCCTTGGGCTAAGGACTATAAGGTGGGAGTGGAGAAAAGGAGAACAGCATCAATAAAAATGCAGATTTGTGTGAACTGAAACAATGTGTGAATTCAGGATGATTTTGAAGAATTGTGTCTGCTGGAATAAAGTGGAAATATCAAAATGAATCCTTTCAGCATGCGATAAATGAAATTTTGATTTTTGTTTAACACAGACAATATAGAACTTCCCTGTGATAGACCCAGGCCAGTTAGGTAGAGCAGAGTAGTAGAAGGCAGATATTATGGCCAAGGGATGAGCCGTTTTCTGTTCCCTGAGTGACCAGAGCAGGGGCTGCACTAGAGCAAACAGGAACCTGCTAGAACCAATTAAGACAGGCAAGCTAATTAAGACACCTGGAGCCAATGAAGAACATACTAGAATCAATTATGGCAGGCAGACTAATCAGGACATCTGGTTTAAAAAGGACCTCCCATCAGTTAGTGGAGGGTGTGCAAGGAGCAGGGAGTGAGGAGGCATGCTGCTGGAGGCCTGAGGAGTACAAGCATGATCAGGCTTCAGACAGATGATAAAGAAGTTGATGAGGGGAGGCAATGGGGAAGTAGCCCAAGGAGTTGTAGCTGTCACACAGCTGATACAGGAGACATTGTAGACAGCTGCTATCCACAGGGCCCTGGGCTGGAAACCAGTGTAGAGGGCGGGTCCATGTTCCGCCCCGCCCAACTCCTGATCGGACACAGAAGTTGACCTGGTCTGTGTGCCACATCAGAAGGGAAGGTCTAATTTGGAAAGGGATCTGGCCTGTCCCCGACACACTAGGTGGTACAACAGAGATTGTGGAGATTGTTCTCCATTTCCCCCATGATGGCCAGTTATGAGGTTAGCTGAGTGAATGGCAGATTTGAATGGCAGGTCTCTAGCAGAATCGGCCAAACTGAGGGCTGCCGTGAACCTCTGAGGTTAGCAAATCCTCCAGAAAGCACAGGAACCACCAACTCAGACAAGAAACTTTGTCACATTCCCATACTGTTTGTACTGTAACCCTGTGCACCTTAAAATGCTGCTACTATAGATCTCTGTCTGGATGTTCCCAGACAGCTTTCAAGCATGCACGGAGTGTCTGTATGTTAAGCAACTCTGACTCCAGTATCCTGCTTGTTACACCAGCTTTGATTACTACTAGTTAAGTGACCCAATATATCCCAGTCCTGAATTTCCCCCAAAACCATCTGCCCTGAAACATCCAGCCCTCTCTTGAATGTTAAATTGTGTAATAAAGTCCATTGCTCCTTTAAAGAGACAAAATGACAACAATTTGTTGCTTTAACTAAAGTTAATCATCATGTTAGGTCAAACACTGTCCTTGGTTGATTTAGAATAAAAATAAAACACTTTTTTTAAATCAGAATTTTATCCTTCTCTATGTTCAGTGTCCCTACGGTAAGGAGAGGGACCATGGACTCTGTTGATGAAGGTACCATGCTCATTTCTTCCTGAATGGGGCTTTCTGTAATGCAAACTCTCATATACCTGCAGCCTCCAACATGAATGGTCACGGGAATGTGACTGCCAGTTGACTATGATTACATCTGGATGGATGCTTTGGCCTTTCCTTGTCTGGAAAAAATCTGCTTACCTCTCCCCAGACTTGTCTGTGACAAGAACATTTTAGGCCCATATTTTCTTCACATTTGTACAGTCTGTTGGGCATTTACTGTACATTTACCATGCAGGAACATTAA
This sequence comes from Dermatemys mawii, assembly GCA_007922305.1. Lineage (NCBI taxonomy): Eukaryota > Metazoa > Chordata > Testudines > Dermatemydidae > Dermatemys > Dermatemys mawii. The sequence goes on from ML677347.1 coordinate 3,655,280, forward strand.
TGATCAGTCTTATTGGGTTTCTAATACCACTTTACACAGTGACTCCTATTGGATATTCTTGATACATAACTGAATTAGGGTATATACAACTGGTCTAGCCAGTGGAAACTCACTACTTCATACCATTGAGCTCGCCTTGCCCTGTGGCACTGAGATGTTCTTCGGCTCACAACTTTATATTTACATAGATTTTCATCTTCAAAGCACTTTTGAACATTAACTAGCTAATCCTAAACAGCCCTCTGAAATAGGTAAATAAGTAGTATCATCTCCATTTGATAAGGGGAATACTGAAGCAAAAGGGCTGATTTCCTAAAGCCACAGTGGAAATTAATGTAAAAAAGTGGGATTACCAGTCAGGAGATCCTGACCATGGGACGTGTGCACATTCTTCTGTCTCTCTAAACCACACCACCCTCTCTTTTTCCTACTTGTAAATGGAGTTAATAGTTGTTGATATAATTCCCGCCTCATTTCACTAGAAATTATGGGCTGGATTTACTGGGTGGAATTCTGTGCTCCGTATTTTTTGCTGGAGGTCAGTCTAGATAATTCTAATGGTTCCTTTTGGCCTTAACATCCAGGAGCTGATAAGCCTCTTTCAGAGACATGATGCCATAAAGAGGCTGCACAAAATACACTGACTTCATCACTGAGGCGGGGAGGAAGGAATTCTAACAACTGAATACAGAGAACAGAGAAAACCTTGTTTTATTCAGAGGCAGGGCAGTGAGGTGCAAACTTAGAAGTCTTTTAGAGGTTCAGGTAGAGTCGGATGGGCTAGTGGTAAATGGGCATGGTACCATGGTTTGGGAAATGATAGGTGGCAGACAGACATGAGTAATGAAACTGTACCTTTTACAGAGCTTTAACAGAAAATGAGGGTGAAATCCTGCCCCTATTGAAATCAATGGGAATTTTACCATTGCCTTAAATGGGGCCAGAATTTTATGCTGTGAGGTTATGTACAACATTGACCGCCTTTCTTAGGATTTAACAAAGGAAGGAAAATTAAACCATGACGCTTTTCTTATTCGTTTTCCTAAACCTGCAAAATTATGTTGCTAAATGGCTCTTTCAATGAAAGAAGGCATCTACTATTTGTTAAATAATCCCATTGCACAATATGAACATGAAGAGTAATTCAGAAAAGTATAATGCAGTTGGATTCTTTATCTTCAATGCTGTTTCAGTAGATTAAATAATTAACATATAGAGACATTGTTCACCCAGGGTGGCTTAGAGGATAAAGTATTGGACTTGATTTCGATCCAAGTCTTAACTCAGCTGAGTCCTTCAGGAACTGTCATTTGGATAATAAAAACTACCAGAAAGAAACAAAACCAATTTACCCAATAGCTGAGACAAAAGAGAGAACTTACCAAATAGTGAAACTAGGGTCTGTAGGCTAGAATCATTATGCTTCTATATTATGTGTACCATGGGAGTACCTACAGGTAGCCATCAGGGATCAGGACCCTGTTGTGCTAGGAGATGTACATATCTATAACAAAAAGACAGCACCTACCCACAAAAAGCTTTCAATCTAGAGTAATAATATTACTCACAGATTGTACAATGTGTACAGTATAATTCTATCTCCACACAGACTGTACTAATGATTAACAAGAGACACACTAGTAGTATGAGATTATATTCAGCATATCATCTCCCATGAGAGTGCCCAAATGGTCAAGGATTTAAATTCCTCACTAGCTTTTTAATACATTCATCTAGCATGTGCACTGCACTGAGTTTCCCCAATAGGTGGTGCTGCTGGGATCTCTCACAGATGCACAAATATCCACACATCTGGACTCCCATCCAGTCCCTCCACCCCCTTGCTACTTACATAAAATCAAATCCTTAGTGGATACACTAAAAAGTAACATTCTTCTGCTGACAGTGACAAATACCTCAGCATGTGAAGGACTCCAAATAATGTCACATCACACCATCTTAAAGAAAATGAGGCAAAGAATTTCAGCATGAGCTGCCTACATCAGTCCATTCTGAAAAGCATTGAACACTTTTTCATACCTAAACATCCATTATCATTCTGCATCCTTGAATGGCTGTTCAATGGCAGGTGAGTTGTTTGTGCTGTACATAGGGGTACGGGTTTACAGACATAATTGCACATTCTTTAGGAGCATGTAATTTCATGGTTCATTATTGTCTGAATCTTAGAGACTAATCCCAGCATGATGAATCTAAATATGTAGTTCCAGGTGTCTGAAAAAAATCACTTGACCTCTTTTACTTGAAAGATGTTACTTCTCACAAATTCCATCATGGCTAATAACTGCTGTCATCTCAGAGATCTCCCTGTTATGTCTCATATTAAGGTTGTGGAACTGTTCAGACAGAGCGTATTATCTGAAGTGCTGAATTATCAGTACTCTCCACAATCTCCTCTCTTTATTCCATTCGAATAAGGGAGGAAAGATGGGTTTGTTTTTGGAGTACGACTTGGAAGATCTGGATTCAGTTTGGGGCTCTCCAATAGACCTCTTTTGAGACCTTTGGCAAGCCACCTAAACTCTGTGCCTTGGGTCCTCATCTGTAAAATGATATGGTACTTCCATTCTCCAACCTATTTTCTGCCTGCTCTATTTAGGTGTAAGCACTTCAGCACAGGGCCTGTCACTTAGGTGTTTGTACAGTGTGCTACGTTGCAATGGGACCCCTCAGGTGCTTTCATAAAACAATAATGAAAGTGGAGTTTATTAGTAGTATCTATCATTACACAAGTATTTAAATACAGTAACTATCAATATTTCTTCCCAGCAGACTGAAGTCAATTGTTCTATTTGATCTAAGAAGGTTTTGTTTTTTTAATTATTTTTATTTCTTAATTTGTCTGAGAAGCATAATTGAGAGAAATAGTCATTCTTAGCTGTCCATAATCTAATTATAGTTCCTATTTTTCTCCCATACACTATATCTATACAGCTCAAATGTTTGGGCCAAATTCTCAAACACTGATGCTGCAGTTCTCATTAACTTCAGTTCCCATAGCTGCGTGCTCATTACCTCTGAAAAAATATGCATCATTTGCTTCGCATTTATATTCCCTGTTGCAATTCACATGTCTCTGTCTTGATTCTTTTGCAGTAATTCATAGAATGTGTTTTTATTTACACTTTCTAACTGCCCTGGAGGCTTGAGTACATGCTTCCCTTTATTGCCAGCTACAGAAGAGACACACTGCTGAAAGAACTCAAGAGAAGACTCTGTGCAAGAACACAGCTACAAACAAGTTAGAGGATGGGAACAGCGGTACATAAAAGGTTGATTAATACCATGTCAGCAAAACATTACTAAAGAAAAGATGTTCATTTATTAGACAACCATTGAAAAGCTCTTCAACAGAAAGATGGCATCTTACCCTGCAGAAAAACATAGCTTGTTGGTATAGAACAGAACATTACATTTATATTCTATGCAGATGCTATAGGCTGTGCCCTCAGAAAGAATGGATGTTTTTTCTAAGGAAAAGAAGGTGGGCAAACTCATTTAATCATTTGAGGTCATTATGGATTGCAGACCACAGAAAGGTTGACCGCTGCTGCAGGAAATTGACCAATATATTTATACAACTCTGTCAGAGACGATACTCATTGCTTGAATTTGTCCCCTGCTGTTACTCTCTGCTAAAACGTTGCCTGCCTCCAGACTACCAAAAAAATCAGTTTTGCACTTGGGTGAGCTAAAAAAAACCAAAACCAATTCAAGTGCAGTTCAGGACTCACTTGCTTGGCTGTTGCAGTAAAACCAGTATGCATAAGGGAGGCTTCCAGGACTTTCAACATAATGTTCTCTATTTGCAAATTATTTACCTTTGAGCAAGGAATTTTCTCCTTACATTCAAGTTGTGGACATTGTTTAGCTTTAATTCCTTCCCTCCTTTTTTTCTAGCATCTCTTATACTCACTGGACCTGCCCTTTAGCTGTACCTCAACCTACCTTTTAGTTTTCCAAGCCCAGTTGGCACCATCAGCAAACAAATGTTAACCTCTTACCAGCACATCACACTATTAACATATAATCCCAACGGAAGGGCGGAGCGAGATAGCAGACCTGCCTCATGTCCAGAATAAGGGCAGGGAAGGACAGAGACAATAAGACTCTCCCTCCCCTACTTCACTGGAGCTGCAGTCAGATGCCTGAGAAAGCAGAATTTTTTAGCATTTTCAATTTCTTGCAGACTTCCATTAAATCCATTGAAAAGCAAGCCTTATGCTCCACATTGGGACTGAGTCTGTTCTGTGGGTCACTCATTTGTAAATAAACAACACAGAAGGAGAAAGAGAGCCTGAACTGTTCTCCCCCACCAACACCCCCCTGCCCGCCCCAACTAGCCTGAGTGGAGAAATGCGTGAGAGAGAAGAACATTTCCAGCAGCCAGAATGTGTGTGAGACTCTGCCCTTTATCTTAACTCACAGACATTTTGAGGAACTATCAAACATGGCAACCAACAGCTTCCTCTCCTCCCCCATATGCTAAAGATTCCAAGGATTAGTTAAGCAGCATATTGCCAGAAATAACATTTCTAAAAGGTGCAGCCAAGATGTGCATAGTTACATCTAAACTTAAATTCATCAAGGTGTGATTTATATCCCCATCTCTTCCATCTATATCTTTAGTGTCTGTAAGTTTGTAACCCCTCTGGGTCAGGGTCCACCTCCTAGCCATATTTATACAGTACTAAGCCCATTGGGATCTCTTACCATAATAGAAATATTTACTGTTACAGCTCACCAAAAAATTTCCCATGGGGTGTATTTCCGTCAGAAAATGCTGTCTCGCCAAAATCTAATCTACCTGTTAGATGCAATCAATGTCAACAAAGTTTCCTTTAAAAAAATGAAAAGAAAAAGGATTTAGATAAGGGTGAAATGTTTCATTTTGACCTCATCAGAACAAAATGTTCTGATTTTTCATTTTTAAAATTAATGGAAAGCCGTTTCTAAAGTCAAAATTGGAGCTACCCACATTATATCAAAGTGGAACATTCCGATTGACCCAGAATGAATGAAATGACCCAGAACAAAACCAAGTTTCACCTCAGAGTTCCAAGTTGCAACCAGCTCCATTTTCTAGCTAATAGAATTGTACTGCACTGGTAAGGTGCATTTTACCATCTGAGCACTTTAAGTTGATCTCCTGCAAAATGGACAACAGTCCTTTCCTGGGCAATCACAGCTGGGAAATCTTTACGTTCCTCCCTACCATACACATAAGCACACTCAGGATGCCAATTTTCTCCCCAAATGTCTCAGAGCACTACCCAGTAAATGGATTTCCTGGCCCAGCCGACCCTTTCTCCCTGTTTTACAGATCAGTTTCATGCTGGGCTTCTTCCCTGCGTCATATTTTACTTTAGCCTCAACTAACCTTTTGCACTTCTGCATTTCTCAATGAGAACCAGCACATCCTGGTTCTGACCACTAAATCCCCCTGTATCAGAGATGAGGCTCATAAATGGGAGGACTACAAAGAGTTTAGGACCTCCCCGTTCAATTCATTTTCCATTTTACAATGGGGCGGCAGCTGCTCATGCTTTCACCTTGTGTAGTTGACACAATGGAATGGTGAAGCCCAACGGCCATGAGATCACTCTGCCGAGATCAGGCATCTCCTCTCCCATGCTCAGAAGCTTAGCTTGGAAAGGTCCAGCACAAGTGTAGAAATTTGTATTAGTAGAGCTGTGATTGCTCCTCGGAAGAGAACCCTAGCCATGAGGGACAGGGCAGAAGAATAATGGTTGACCTAAGACCTTAAGTATTAGTGTCATGAAGCATGTGGCAAACGTTAGGGTTTTGACAGATAAACAAAACCCTGAATGCAATAGGGAATCAGGAATATCAAGCATTTTAATAGCTCTGCACCATCGTTTTGGGTGACCTGCACAATGGATGGCCATACCTTTGTCCATCCATAACAAAAATCCTGGCGTTATCGCTGGATAGCTAGCTAAGGGTGCACAGAGCCCAGGGATAGCTCTGCAACAGGCACTCAGGCCCAACACATTTCTGTAGTTGCCCATTTATGTTTAAGCCACTTTTCAGCTTCAGAAATTGCTCAGTTTTTTGTATTAAAACTGCCCGCATCAGCTACAACCAACTCCTTCGTTTTGAGGGATTTTACAGGGCAGGGCTTCCCCCCAGCTTCCAAATACACTGACCCACTAAGTCTCCTTTAATTAGATTCCCTTCCCACAAACATAAGCAAATGAAACAAGCAGTTTCTAAGTTCGCCCTTCTCAGCCAAATCCCTTCTTCTGGAATAGGAGCCCTAGGGCTAGATGCCTGAGCTCCTAGCCCCTTACTCCAGGGTCTCACCACAATAGTTAGTAGAAGAGGTGGTGCTAGCCCACTGGGGGTCCTAAGCAGGAATATTTTGCTCTCCCCCCAAAAATACCTACTAAAAAAGGCAAATAGGGGGCCCCTTGAATGGCTTGGTGCTCTAAGCAATTGTGTCGGCCTGGTCTACATCACGTCAACCTAATTATGAACCTAATTATCATCATGTCAACCTAATTATGTCCGTGTGCACACAACAGCCTTGTCCTGCCCATGTAAGTGCCCTACTACACCGATATAATAATTCTACCTCCATGAGAGGCATATGTCCCTGTACTTAGGGCAAGGCAGCATCTGTGTAAACACTGCCTTATTTACATCAACTGTTGGCTGACATCCAGCTCTGAAATTGACAAGAAAATTGGGCAGTTACCCCAGGCTCTCAGCAGGGAGGTGAGAAGCCAGGGAGTCTGCCCACCTGCTCCCACTGGGGAGGCGAGAAGCCAAGAGCCCGGGGGTCAGTTGCGCTCCCTGGCTCTCACCCCCTATGCTGCTCCTCTTCAGTAGCGGGAAGTGCTACTGTGGAGGATGTGCTCCACCAACAGAAGGAGGGTAGTGTGGACATCAACCACCGCAGTAAATTAACAACAAAATATGGGCCTGAATATTAAAAGTTTGTCTGCATAAAGCACCCTTGTTTAAAGCAATAGCCCTCCCACATACGCTAAAGGAAGGGGAGGAAGAAAAGAGCAGTAATTACTGTGGTGACTGTAAGTTGACTTAACAGGTTGACTTAAGTCTGTAGCAGAGACATGTCTTTAGTCTGCTTCTGGCTATCCCTGGGTAGTAGCTGCAGAGAAGTGGATCCCTCTCCAGACAGAGCTTGCCCCAACCATTCTCCCTCTTCCTACAGGCTTACAGGCCTTTTTAGCCCCTTTGATTTGGCTCATTTGGGCCAACCTACTCTAACACAGAGGAGCTGGACCATGTCTACTCACAGGGACCAGGGGAGTTTTTATTTATTGCTGGGCTATTGTTTGTAAATTGTAGCCATTAACGGGCAGCTGAACTGAAAAATAGCCAAGCTCCGTCTCACTGGGCTCAATTCCATGATGGTCTGGGCATAGTGTGTTTGTAAATGAATATCATTGCACCTGCTTTGTATGAAGGTAGTCCTAGGAATTACTGAAGTGCTGATTCACTGACATAATTTAGTTCTTTGGTTATTTAGTTTCTTCAGCTCGGTAAATGGGTATTACTGGAGAATCTCACCCTCATCTGCCTAAACATATTGCTACCTTATAAAATAAACCCTTATAGATCAATTTCTAAATCATGATAATTTTGCAGTGGTGAGCAGGTGTTTATAGTAGAGGACGGGGGTTCATCGCAACCACTGAACTTTAGTCTGAGCTGTGGTAGGGGCTGACTTTATGATTGTGGGGAAGCCAAATCACATCTCTGTGCCTAGGATTAGCTATGGACCCACATAAGTGTATTTTAATTTTTTTGTTCAATTCCTATTTAAAAAAAAGAAAAATGCCATTTTGTCTTCACAGAGAAAACTTCCATACCTTTACAGTCTAGACAGCAAGGTGATGTTTTATTCCAGAGTGACACAGTAAATAGATATGTCTAACAAACATGACATCCCATTCTTCTCCAAGCCTTATACACCCACTTTACATTGTTAAATCATTTTTTCCAATGGATTGACAAAAATTGGATCTAATCAAATGTTAAAATTAAAATAGTCTTTCCCAAATAAAAAATTCTCAGGATTTCAAGCTATATTTTAAAAGAAATATTTACAAGGGGGCTCTATCCTTGGCCACTTTTGCATGTACATGAAATGTAAAGAGGAAAATAAATCTCAAAGCACAAATTTAACTGTCATTTCTATTTGGCTCACAAACCTGTCTGTCTGCTGAGGATCTGTGTCCTTCTCTCCAAACTAAAATCTTCGCTTGTCTTTCTGGCATCTCCTTGTGGATTTCCAGCCATCAGCTTAAATGCAACATGGCTAAAACAGAGCACAGTCTTTGGCTCAAAGCATCTTTCATTCCTCCTTTCTTGGCTGTGGAGGACACCACTGTCAGGACAAAAAAAATCAAGACCTCTCTGTCTCCCTCTCATGAACATTTTTGAGATCAGCTCACCCTCACAAAGGTGATTAGCACAGTGGACAGAGCACACACATAGGACACCCATGTTTAAGTCCCTGCTCCAAATCAAGGACATGAACCTGGGTCTCCCATATCAGTGCCCTAACATGTATCATCAATTAACAAGACCAGTACTACACACAGACTTTTAAACAGTCTCCTGTGTGTAACAGGGTCCACTGGCCACCTCTCTTCCTGGGGCCTGCTGGCTGCCCCAATAAAGCTCCAAAAGGCCTCAACGGTGCAATATCCATGTCTTTATTTACAAAAGCATTGCCCACCAACAGTGTTAAACTATATACAAGCTTACCAGCCTACTTAGCTCCTTTTACAAACAGAGTCAGCCCTCAGCCAAGAGCCTGACCTTACCCTGGCTACTCTCCTTCCTTCTGGCTCCCTCTCAGCCTTTCTAGCCCTTAGGCTAACAGGTGCAGCCAATCCACAGGGCAGGCATCAGGCTTTTCCCAGCCCCAATCTATTTCCCCTGATTGGGGCTGGCTGAGCAGGGGCTACTTAGGTGCCTTTGTAGCAGCACCCTGCTACAATGTGATAAAGATTCTCTTGAGGAACAGATGCCTGTGGTTGGCCCTGTGGGTGGACATGTTCATGAAGGAGCTAGCCTTCAGAAGAAAAGCTCTGTTATCATGGGCTTTTTATATCCTCAGTAGGCAAATCATGTACCTTTATCTAAAAATTCTCCAGAATGTCTTATTGACAAAGTCAGTGCTGAGTGTGTGTCTGTCCCTCAGTTGGGCTGGGAATACCTCCAAAATTGCACCCACATCTACCAGTTCAGATTACACACTGGGGGCAAGGACCAAGGGGATGTGTGCGGAATAGGAATGGTGAGAGGTAAAACATGCCCCTAACTGACAAGTCTTGGGAGTGATAGGCTGGAGTGAAATCTGGGGCACGCCCCAAATCCCGTATTAAAAATGTAACACCAACCTGAAGAGCCGAGTAATATGAGTCCCTGGCCTCTGGTAGGAACCCCACCCCACATCTCTTCTCTGAATACTGCTACATCATCCCTGCCAAAGCTGACTTACCCCAGGGGCCTATAAAAATATTTCTGAAGTGCACGTGGAACAGACTAGACTGCATCAAATTTCAGGTACGTAACAACATTTTCTTTGGGAGGACACTCCCTGGCACACCCGCTTACAATGAGAAAGGGAAATGCCAGAGATATTTAAATCCTCTTCCCCCATTACCTATACAGACCCAGACACCTCTCCAGTCCTTCTCTAATCTAGTCAATGCTACTTCAATAGTTCTGGCTGCTGCAGCCATTGCACTTCTAGCACTGACAATTATGGCTATGTTCAAATCCTAAGCTTTGGCAAGCAGTCCTGATAGCCTGGGCTCTCCAGGGAGCCTGAGTCTCAGGACAAAAGGCTGAAGCTAGGAAATTCTGATTCCACCTTCAATCATTTCACTTGATACAATCAGATGTTGTGCTGTATTATCAATATACTCTGCATACTTTTCAGGAATCACATATGAACTTAATTTAAGGTTGTCTGTCAAATTTGTTTACTTAAGTCTGAGTGTTTTTGCTTAAATAAATTCAAATCAATAAATATGTTACCCCCTCCTATGTGAAAACACACACATATCTGCTGCAAGGGGTTTAGCACAAGCTGGCAAGAAGAACAGGACAGGAAATGGTTTTGATTTTGATTTTAAAATTTTCCTGTCCTAGAACGAGACAAACAGTCAAAATCTCAAATATCTGTGAACCGACAATTAGAAAAAGAATTTTGGACTGGGTAAATCATAACATTTCATTTTAATCTTTCAAAATATTTTATTTTGATTTTGACCTTTAAAAAAGTATTTTGACCTCTGATTAGCTCTAGGGTTTATCACACACTAAGGAGGAAATTTGCGGATAGCTCCAATTCAGGCAATGGACAGCACATCCATGAGCCATAACCAGAAATGTCCGAGTCCACAACAGTGGCAAGAATGCTCAGCATCAGTATCACAGACATTAAAGGAACCAGGGTGATGTTGTAACAACTGCCTGTTCCTGCTGTGGCTCTTCTTCTTTGCATAAGCAAGAGACTAAATTTGTCCCTGGGTGTTTTCCTCTCTCTCTCTCTCTCTTTTTTTTTTAATTGAAGTGAGAGGATGCTGCATCAGCATGTGGTCTGCAAATGGAACGTAATTTCTTTAAATTTACCCTGTAAATAAATACTAGCTGGGTTTATTTATGGCCAAAATTGTCCACCCACTTTCCCATAACTGGTGACGTTTCTGGAGATTATCATAAATAACTGTCCTTTAGTATTTATTGTGCTTCCCAGTACAAATGCTGCTCAGGGAGAAAATCTGTCAGCTCTGGTCCTACTGAAAGTCGCCCTTTTACACATTTCCTTCAATGGTCTTCTGACTTTTTAAATTTTGGTTTACAGCTTTATATCTTTTTTTTGTTTTACAGCCCCTTGTGTGTAGAAGCTCCTGTTCTGTATTACAGTCACTGTCTCCCTCAGGCTCCTCTGACGGTGTCTTAATCCAGACCTTCATCTCTCATTCTCGCCATCTTTTTAATCTTCCTTAAGATTCAAGCAAGGTTTCAGTTTATTTGATGGATATGCATAAAAGCATGCATAGAGAATGAGCTTGCATCTTAAATGATGATGTCTGCAAAGAGGTCATACACAACTATTTTCACGAACACTATGAGCTAGAAGAAATATTGAAGGTGTGGTAGTTGGAAGGAAGGAGGCATATGCCGTTACAACACTCAAGTGAGGGGCAGAATCGTGAGGCTTGCTGAACATATACTACACACGGGAATCTTCTGAGAAGGAAAAAAGGGGACAAATGTGTGGCTGTTTGGAGGCCTGGAATTTTAATATGGTCTATCCAGCAGAGAAAGAGGGACATGCTCTGTTCTGTAAGCCCTGTTTCCAGGTCATGATTTCTAATGTCAATGCACTGCAGTAAGAGACTTGGAATAACAGCAGTGTCGTGTGACAAAAAGGCAATTTGTTCCAGTCTACAATCGGGGATGTCCTGGCCTACTGATAGAATTAAGGTTCTAGTGAATAGGCATGCAGAGAAAATTAGACATAGGGTAAAGATGTCAAAAGTGCCCAACTGACTTAAGAATCCAAGGGTGTGCTTACACTGCAGCCAGAGGTGTGATTGAAGCATGAGGAGACATACCTATGCTACAGCCTAAAATAGCAGCAAAGCATCAGCATGAGCTGTAGAAGTGCAATGGTGACTTAGACCAGTACTAGCCAGCACTGAAGCTCATTTCATGGTGTCATCATTGCTATTTTAGCCATGCTAGCTAAATCAGAGCTGGCGCAGGTCTGCAACCCATACTGAACCTCCAATCTCCCTAAATCCTCATCCTCAAAAAAGTGTCTTAGCTCCTAAATCTCATTGAACACTAATGGGTTTTAAGTGCCTTTGAAAATTTTACCTAGGGGTGAAGAATACAGGTCTGACTCAGTAGAAGAGTAAACCAAGAATAACTCTACTGCTGCACAACTGGTGGAAATGAACTCAGGATCACAGCCATTGTCATCAACACATAGGTATTCACTAGAAAACTGACTCTCTTTGCTGTACCTTGATCACTATAAAGTCCAGGCCTTATGAAAGCAGAATCCAGTCTCGTCTCTCCATATATGCCCTGCTGTACTGGCTATTCAAGTTGTATTTCAGTAGTATGTCTAGTTTCAAATATCTCTATGTATGTCGGAATAGGGACGTATGAATCATGCTACATTATTTTCCCATTTCAATGATAGAGGTGCTCCTGGTGTATTTTTTGATTTTGTCTTGAGACAATTTTTTTTCAAAGTGATGCTGAAACATAATGCTTCTCACAAAGGATTAAACAGAAGTCTATCAGTCTCCCTGTCATTAGAAGGACAAAATGATGGGTTTCAGATGAATTTCAATCAGACAGGAAGTCACCACACAGTAGATAGTTAAGCAAAATATTTTTGGCAAGATAAAAAGTTCTGCACTTTTTGTAACATTTAATCCCAACAATAAGTAATGACTAATCAGAGTGACTTTCCTTTTCTATTATAATTTGAGACTAATCCTGTGCTCATGGAAGTCATTTGATGCTTTAAAATGGTCTTCAACGGGGCTCAAGAGTTGGCCCCGTATTTTACATTTGCAAAGTGCATTTTACCTCAAGGATCCCAAAGAGTTTCAACACACTGCACACACATCACAGCTCTGAAATGTAACCATCTCTAGGGCAGAGGATGGCAGCCAGGTGAAGAACTGCAGCACTGTGCATTGTGCAGCCATATGAGGAGGGGGGAGGCCATTTTTGTCCTTTAAAATGGAGTAAACGCCTATTTTTACGGTAAGTATCCATGGATCGTTAATAGCACCCTCCCCTGCCCCAGCTTCTAAGTAGAGCACAAATGGAAGTGCCAAAGTGCCATGGGAAACCTCATTCCTGAAGTATTTCCAGACCACATTTGCAAACCTGTTCAGAAAAGCTTCTGATAAATATCCAAAACTTTTGAGGTTTCCCTGCCCTTGGCTGGGCAACGATTGGTGGAGGTCTGCTGCTGTCTAGGCCTGATACTAATGGAGGATAATAAGGATGCTATTAGTAAGTTCCTCTACTATTTTTCCTTGCACACAAGCACTCTGCATTTCCCTCATTACATTTTATTACTCCACGTTTCACTGCAAGTGGATGCTAAGAGGGAAACTATTCGGTCATAAATAGTAAAAATGCAGAAGTCTGAAAAGACGACAACATAAGCAATGGGGAGAGTTATGTTGTGAGAACAGGCCACAAACTTCAGATTGTTCAACTTATTACCAACAACAGCTGTGCTGAAAAAATGAAAACTAAGATATGAAAAGGCAAATGAGCCTTCCACAGATGGTCTCTGAAAATCTGGGAACAATTAGAAGAATTGATATTGGGTTACTCAAAAAGGAGCATCGCTTTCATCCCATACCTTCAACCATTGCCTCTTTGATTTGTATATTTTGTATTATATTGCATATGTGATTCTGGCAGTTATGGTATGACTTTTCTCCTACTGAAGAGACAGTAAACACCTTCCCTCTGGATGACTAGCTTACAGGAAACATCCTTCATTATGTTCTGCTATGCAGAACATAAGGTGAAGGGGCTCACTAGCCCAAGCAATACTAATTTTCCCAAAGGGACAAATCTCATCGTAGTAAGGAGTGTAGCCAGAACTCGGACTTCCTGGACACCAGCTAACACAGAGATGGCTGTACTGGTGGAGCACTACAGGAATAATAAATACTCTGCCTTAAAATATTCCTGAAGGTATTATATTTTTCGTAGGTATAACTCTAGCCACCTCTGCCCAAGCACTGCACCTCTCCTATTCAAGCCAGGCGTGTGCCTCTAAGGACTGGTCTACATAACATAGTTTTTGTACTGCTGTAGCTATATCAGTTTAGAAACCAACAAAACTAAAGCCATAGAACCTGCCAGTGTGGATGCAATTCTACTGATATCAAAGGGCATGTCTAGACTGCAATTAGACACCCATGGCTGGCCCATGCTCACAGGGCTCAGGCTGCAGAGCTGTGTAATTTCAGTGTAGACTTCTGAGCTCAGGCTGAAGCCTGGGCTCTAGGACCTTGCAGGGTAGAACTGGCTGCGGCTTGAGTCAGCCACTGCAATTATATTCCTAATTTAACTGCATGCACAGCAGGGAGTTGTATGACTTTCACTTTTGGGGTTTCTCAGTTGATGTATAGCCTGAACTGGGTGGGAAATGGTTTTCCCCATCCCGCCAAACTGAGATTTTAAACTTTTTCTGTTTTGCATCAGGACAAAATTAAAACCATCTGAAGTTCTTCTGGGAAAAAAAAAAGGTGTATGAGACCACCCCACAATAGCCAAGAGCTGGTCGTTAGGCCACTTACTTGAGATAGGGGAGAATGGCATAGGAGCGAGTCCAACAATGACCTAAGAAATCTTTCCTAAAGAGAGATAAATTGATACAGTCTCATAAAAAGTTTTGGTTTTGATGAATTAGCATTTTTTGAAAAAAACTGGTTTTCATCAGAAAGATTCCCAATTGGTTCTCATTATAGAGGTATACAAACAATCTGAAGACCAGCCCTAAAAGGAATAATTTGTCTCTGGAAGTTTAATGACAGTGTCTAGTGTAAGTAATAGATGAAAGGACAGATTCAACGTCTGAGTAACACTTCACTCCCATTGACCTCGGTGGGATTACTCACAGAGTAAGATACTAACATGAGACAGTAGATCAGAATCTGATCCTTAATACAGGAAACAGGTTTATTTCTTCTCCTTGTGATAATGCGAGTCTGTGACGTGATCTAATATTTCCACTGAAAACCGGCTTAACCATAGAATTTTTTTAAGTTGTATTAGGATTTTTGTGTTATGGTGAATTCAACAGAAAATATAAAACCCTGGTTTTTTAAGGAAGAATGAAGTGATTAAACATGACAAAAATCCCTGTACCGTACAAAGAAGCAGCATAAAATAATGGAAAAGAAGAATAAAAATTAAGACTGTGACCCTGCTTTTGTTGAAGTTAACCCTACACCCATTGAACATCATATCTGAGTGTTTTTCACACACAAGCTACTTCCCTCAGGAGGACCCTACAAGCAGCTCCCTGCCATGAGCCTAATGAAAAAGAAATACATTGAACTAATCCTGTTAGTGACCAGGGCTGAATATATTTGAAACCACTGTGTGAACGAGCTCTCCCCTGACAGCTAGCTGGGGAAGGGAAGAGGCTTCAGGACCATACTGTGTTTACATGAATGCATCCATCTGCCTAGGTATCCAGCAGGTAGAGTTGTGTTGCCAAAATGATCAACTTTGGCTGGTGTTGGGTTACAAATCACTTTAGTACTGAACACAGGGGTAAAGTATATATGAATAAAGGGCAGCAGAACTGTACTTTTCTTGTCCTGATTGAAGGAGTCACGCTCAACTGGAATGAACTTGCTAAGCAGGGTGCTCAGATCCCAGATACTTGTGAAAAGATGAGGAGGTGGCGACAGGTGTCCCTGCTGGGAGTGTGGGCTCTGCCTAAGGTGACCAAATGTCCTGATTTTATAGGGACAGTCTCAATTTTGGGGTCTTTTCTTAAATAGGCTCCTGTTGCCCCCCACCCCCTGTCCCAATTTTTCACATTTGCTGCCTGGTCACCCTAGCTCTACCTGAGAGTCCTAGGCATGGTTTGATTGGCTCCTCCCCTGTGTTCAAAAAGAGTTAATTCAGGCTCCATGAGGAGTCTCTTGTTTGGTTAGCTCGAGCTGAAATCACTTGTTGTGGGACAGCATTTCTGCCTGATCTGCTTCAGCAATGAAGTCCACCCACCCAAGAGCTGAAAATCACTGAGAGCTGGAATCATTAAGAGTTGGATGGAGCCTCAAGAGACTGACCTGCAAAGGCCATAGTAGAGAAGTAGGTGGTGGCAGGAGATAACAGTGTGCAACGCAGCGGCTGGCAAGGCGAGCAGTGGGCGAGGAGGGGGTGAGTGCTGGGCGGGGCAAGTGGCTGGCAGCTGCTAGGCAGGACATAGGGGCAGGGAGTAAGAGGGAAGCAGAAGGGCGAACGGCTCCAGAGCAAGTTCTCAGATGGCAGAGCAAGCAAGGTGCCTTCTCCCCACCCAAACTCTCTGGTGGGAGGTGAACTCACCCAGATGCACCACTGAACTCTGGATCGTCACTGACCAAGGACAATCCCTATGAGTGGGGTATGGTGAGGGAGCAGAGAGGGGCACATTAAAGGAACTTTTGTTTGTAGAACTCACAAACCTGAGGCAGAAGACACTGTCCAATGTACTTTGGAGTGAGTATTTTACTCATGATTAAATCCTACTTGCATTGTTTTTCCTAATTAGTTGCCGCTGACTTCCCTTCTTTCATTAAAAGTTTATTTTTACACTCACAATCTGTGTTTGCTAGAGGCAGAATTTGAAGGTCAAGAATCTGATTGTATAGTTCTTGTGCATTCACAACTCACACAAAGGCAGAAAGACTAGACCCCAAATGCACATTTGCAGTGAAGACCAGCATGAGTAAGGGTCCAGGCCTGATCATCATGACTTCTATAACCACGAGAGATTTCTATTTACATTAATTCATATTTCTGCATAGGGTATTTATTCAAAAACCATTCAAAAGGGTGCAGCAGAACTTTTAATCTCATGGAATGTCATTGACCTCCATGGGCATTCTGCATGTGGGGGTGAAATTCAACTGCTGTGCAAAAGGCCAACTCAAGACATGTATACCTTGTAATTCCTACTTAAGCCCTATCCTGAGGGCATCTAGGGGGAAGGAAACTTAACCCTGGTGCATAGTCCTTGCACTGGCTCTCAGCAAAGGGGTGAATTTCAATACTGGAGCATTTTGATTACATATGAATAACTGGGAGGTGATTATTGAACCACATGAAATTCCTACCTTAAAAACGACAGAATTGCGTAGTCTAGGATCATATTGTTGGCACCGTAGGCTGTAGTATCACCAGCCAATTGCTCCTTTCAGTTATGAATATAGGCAAGGCCCTGTGTTCTCCATGGCAAGATGGGTCTACATTCTTGGATACGCTCCCTTCCCCCTGGTTTCTGCGACAGACTGAAAATTCCATGGCAGCTTCGTTTAACCTGAAAGAGATGCTTTCAGTGACTGGACCATGAAAAAGAACAACCCAAACAGTTCAGTGGCTTTCCTTTTATATCTTCATATGAAATTCTAATAACTTTATGCTTAGACTCTGGAATAGAATTCTACAGCAAAGGGAGAGATAACACTGCAAGTCCTGTGGCTGCAGCATTATGGACCACACAGAGCCCTTGTTAAGAACTATGCCATCCAGAGGAAGGCCCCAAAGCCCTTGCTATTGGAATCCCTAACAAAAATCAACACCTCTCCCAAAAACCTATTCACTTTAATGGGCCAGAATCAGGTCCACATTGTCTATCACTAGAACAGCATCACATTCCATAGTACTAAGTAGTCCCCACCACCTAAGAGGTGTCATATGATGAGAGGAAATATTACACATTAGTTAATGTGAATATGTGTTACTAGTGGATGGAAAGCGGACTTTATAAGTGTTTGAAAGCTTTCAAAAAGCACAGACAACTTTTTTTGCTGAGATAGGAGGAGTAGGAAACTTCTTAATCAATAATTCAATGTGCTATTTCTCAGAATTAATCCTTTTCCTAATGACTTTTTCCTCTGCCACTCATATAGACTCAGAAAAGTACTGCAGAGTACATGCAACTTGCCACTAGAGCAAGACAGAAATTCTGCTTTGCTTCTCAAAATGGTAATGTTGGAGCTGATCCTGGGAGCAGCTGCAGATTCAGTCTCTACTACAAATTAGAGGAGCCCCATGGCTGTTGGAAATTGTGCTTGCCATGGCATGGCCCCAAGAGGCCGCACCAACAACTGAGGATTTCAGGAGGGCAGTGGTGCTCTGTCCACAGGTTCTTTTCCTCCTCCTATTGCCCTTCACCAGGACTGGGGTCTGGCACTGAGATGTAGTTGATGGCTCTGCATTTCCCAGTCATTCCCATCGTGGAAAGGAAATCTCCACATAGCCAGTTAAACCAGCTTTCCTGTTGCTTTCACATTGCTAGAGGGGATTGCATAGGGGGAGTCTGCTACTGGAACCCCAAAAGAAGTGAATATGGTGAGACACTTTACAGATGAAAATGGAGGTCAAATAGGCATGAAAACAGCGGAAAATGAAGTGGGTGATCTTCATGTTACAATCCTCGTACCAGTACAGGAGAATCTTATCTGTGGCATCCTATACACGAGAGAAGGAAATGGCTGATGTAATTGTCCATATCTGCACCTCTGCCCCCTCTTGAGAGGAGTGACAGAACAAGACACGAAAAACTTTGTGTCTCAGGGTTCTCCCGATAACACTGAGGATTGCAAGAAAGATGTGGAGAGGACTGGACGGAAACAGATTTTGCAGCTAAAACCCGGCATCCCAGCAATCATTAGCTAATTACAAGGAGCTGTCTGTCTCCAGTGGAATACATGACCACTTTCCCTTGCAAGCAGTCAGTATTCTTTGTGTGCAATAATATGGAGCCACTCCAGAAATATACTTAATCCCCTGTGGCATTTTTGTCAAGCCTTTCCCTCTTTATGGAGACACATTTATGGATCTGTTATTAGAAAAAGAGAGTTGCTTACAGCTAAATTGCAGGGTCTTTAGCTTCCTCAGACTCTAATGTAGCACCCTCCTTCCCCCACAAGCCATTACACCAACATTTAAATACATGCATGAATAAAACATTGGTGAAATTTGAATGTCTAAAAATTTACATATATCAGAGTTAAACCATATTGTCTCTGTTCCCAATCTGGCATCTAAATATCACAGAGAAAGTAAAATTTGGGATGTTTTTTACTTGTTTATTTTGTATTTCATTGGTGTCCTTCTCCCTTGTTTGGGTCTTTCACACAGCATCTGGGGAATGAGACGGTTAAAAATAAAAGGAATGTGTGGTAATAAAAACCAGCAAGAAACTAGCAAGAAGCAGTAGTGGCAAACTGCTATAATAAGTGAGGGACAGGCAAAGGCATTACACTTGAAAATAGGAAAGCATGGTTCAATTCCAGCCTGAGCCACAGGTTTCTAGGTAATTTGGCTCGGTTTCTCTACTTCAGCTCCCCAAATTTAAAATGTGGCTAATTCTACTTTCTTTCTCTCTTCTTTTTGTCTGTCTTCAGGGAAGGGAATGCCTTTGGGTATGTCACCACTTTGACCTGGAGGCATACATTACAATGTGAGAAGACATATGCATGCTAGCTCTTGTTGAGCTGGAGAAAACAGAAGTGTAGCCATAGCAGCACAAGTGTCGTGAGGGACTATCCACCCATGTATCATCTAAGAAACTTGGATATGGATTGTTCTTGGGGCAGCTGGCCCCCCTGCCACGGTGGCTATACTTCTATTTTTAGCATGATTGCTCAATCAGAGCTAGCATGGGTATGTCTCCTGGAGCTGGAAATTATACCTCTCGTTTGAAATGTAAATGTACCCTCAGACAGTAGGCACAGACCTAGCACAGTACATCACCTTGTACATGCTACTCCTATACAAATTAGTCATTTTTAAAATTAACTAAAGTTTGTGAGCAATGTCCCTTTAACTACAAACACAATTTAGTATTAATATCAGCACTGTACTTGTAGCATTCTTATTTTACTCTCTCATCTCCCTGAAACTCATCTTATTTTCAGTGTTATTCTGATTGTAATTCTTATATCTTTTATTTGTCTATTCTCAGTTTTCTCATCCCCATGTGTTAAATATTTATGTCTTTTTGGCCTCCAGTATGATTCATAATTATCACTACTTCTGCTCTCACAGAATATAAAAACACACCTGCATGGATATTATATGGCATTGATAAAGTCTAAAGCAGTGACTTGACACTCAGGAGGGGAAAGCGCAAGTGACAAGGCATCATTCTAAACCTCCATTACCTCAATCCGTACCTCAGAGAAGAACTAGAAAGGAGGCTTTGTACACATCACTGTCATAGCTGCTGTTTGCTAGCAGTAGGGCCACCTGGGAAAAAAGCAAGAAATCCTTCTCATAAAAATATTTAGACGTTTCAGAATTTGATTTTGTTCCGATGCAGAACAAAACCAAGACGTTTTCCACCCATGGTTTCAGGAAAGAAGTGAGGCCATAGAAAACTCAGTAGGGATATGTGAGATGTAGGTTCAAAGGCCTGATTTGCATGAAACAGAGCAGGGGCTTCAACCTGGATCTCCTACCTCACAGGTAAACACCTTAACCACCAGTCAAGGAGGGAGAAGGAGGCAGGTCCTTCCATGGAGAGAGGTGGTGGATAGAGACCTAAGAGGGCATTCCTGGAGCAGATCAAAACAGGCTGAAAGGTGCAGTTATACCAAAATGAGAATGCCTTTTCTGGCCTCAAGCTTTCACCACTCTCTGGGCAGAGACCCACATCCCTCTCCCTTCAGAATAAGGGTTAAAGCTATGGCTCCCTTGCCATTCATTGCAATTCTTCCCAGCAACTCTGGCCAGAAGCCCAGCCCCTATGCTTGACTTTCTCTTCAAGGGCGATGGCCGGGAGCATGAGAGATTATAACTAAACGACCAACTCTATCAAAGCAGAGTACATTTAAGGACAAAGGCATCAAGAACAAAAACAAACAATAAAAGGATCTAAACACTTTACCAGTAGCCCCCTTCTCTCACATCAGTCTTGGAGGGACTCAGGCAGGTTCTGTGAGGGTTGGTTTCCCCCATGAAAAAAAGTCAGTCATTCGTTGAGTCAAAATGAAGCCTCGCCCCTTGTCAAGTTAAACTCAGACTTTTATATCAAAAGTCATTTCTGTGTCAGGTACTGCTCTGAATCAACTTATGCACACCACCTCAGGGGGTGGTACTTCTCTGGAGTGGTTTGTAGTCCCAGGGTCTACCACAGTCATCCTCCTCATAGTGTTACTGATTTCTAGGGAAGTTGTGATAACAGTCCACCATAGAGTGGAATACAATCCCTTGCTGACAATGATCCATAAATTTAATATAAAATTCCCCAGAGATGCTGGATATGGTTACAATGCCTGTCACACTGCTCAGCTCAGCCTTCTCTATCAATTGCCTGTCTTTGTTGTCTCTCTCATCCCTCTGGGACAAAAATACCTGGCATTGTTTCAACTAGCTGAATAGCTTATTTTGAATGAAAAAAGGCTATTGGTGGCAAAATGGCCTTCTAAAAAGATTTTTTGGGGGTTATTTTTCAACAAAATTATCAAATTTGTTATTGATTTTTCCCCCTTTCCTCAAAACTGGGCTTTGGGTAAATGAAAAGTTTTTTATGTTCTCAAAATTTAAAAATATTTGGAAAGGTTTTGAAAAAAATGGATCCACTTGACTCTGAGAAGCTAGAGCTTTGATTTATTTTCCGCCAAAAACACTTTTATTTTTCCCACCAGCTCTGGTGTTGAACCCAAATAGTCACTTAGCTTTCACCTCTCGTACCAGCCACTAAACTTGACTCTGAAAGAGCCTCAAGAACCCAGTTGTTATGTGTCATTCCAAGAGTCTCCTTTGAGGGCCACTTCTGCTAAGGGGTTGCACGGTTTCAAAGTTCACCCTAGGGTGAGCCAAATGCCCTGTAAAATCCACCCATTATTTTTCAAATTGCTTAGTGTATCTCACCTCCACAGTGCATACATGTATGTTCTAAAAATAATGCAAGTAGATACAGCAATATTAACACTTTTGATCTATGCAACTGCCATCAGATGACACCAGCTGGAACAGGATAAACAACAAAAAGCAAACAAAAAAGGGTCCAATACCATAATGGTCCCTTGTGACCTTAAAGTCTATGAATATTGATTATTATACATTAAATCCTTGAATAATTTAGGACATTATTATTTCCGAGACTGCTCCTTATGCCTCGTCACATTAAATAAAATCAAGAGGAGCACACTAGTTTTTGCACTTCAAGGTAGCATTTCTCTTGTCCACTAGTAAAGTTTTCTCCATATGGGGTCCTCTGTTTTGGAATGGACACCTGCTGGCACTCTTCCAGATGCCTATATCTCAGTAAGGGTTAGCACACAAATTTCTTTTTGATCAGGTTCTCCTCACCCTGTGGGTGTTGACATCTGGCATTACTCTCCCAGTGATTATTCCTTCTATTTTGACGTGGGCCGGGGGGCATATGGGAGTATTTTTGAATAGTGTGGGATGATGCAAAGCCATAATATATTCCATAATTTAGGGTAAAATATCCTATTATATTAAATGGCCACCAGCTCCAGCACTATGGCAATGGATGCCTTTTATTTGTGCAATCAGTTAAATTAAACATAAATTTCTCTGAGACAGTCGATTCCTTAGGGGTGTGTCAGTAGAACCACTTTTCCTTCAGCCCTCCACTTGGGATGAGCAGCTGATTTTTCTTTTCTCTCCATGCTAACTAGTGAGTGTTATAGGTCAATTTCTATTTCGCACCTCTTCTTGAGTTTTCTGGGACAGGACGGTAGGGCTGCTATCCTCATCAGGTAGTCTGGAGTCAGGTAATAGGTTTGTTACTCAATAAGAACCAGAATCTACTGCTTGGTCACACTGTGCACTGATATATAATAGCACTTTAAGCATGAAAAAAGCTAGGAGCAATGAGCTTTGTAAGATCCCTGATCTTACCAATTGCATTGTTAGGTATATGTTAATTATGTTTAAATAACTTGCATTTGGGCATATTAGGTGACCATAACTGTCTATCACACAGTACCATGGCCAAGGTTCCTTCACCAGTTTAACCTGTGACAGATACGTCAGTTTCCTGCATATCCTTGGGTGACCTTATTGAATTACATTTGAGTATCTTTGGAGTCCATTGTATTAAATGCAAAGATTATGTATTATTGTGGGCTGAGATTGTGTGTAACCACTCTAGGTTGGGGGAGATGAGATGTGAGACATGGGGGTTCAAAGGACTATATTGTGTGCCAAACAAGAATGGACTTTTGGGACAATAAGTGTGAAGTGGATTCCTGGGAAATACTTTAGGAGGGGTTAATGCAGGTTCTGGCCCACAGAAATAAGGTCTCCCAAAGATATGCAGGAGATTGCCATGTCGGTCACATAAACTAACACCACTTTTCTTGTCCCAGTCACATTCAAAATCAGTTTCTGAGCTACTTTTTTAACTTCTCCAGCTGTACATACAGGAATAGGTAACAGGCACCTTTTGTTTTAAAATTAATGCAATCTTTTGAATCTTTAGGCTTTTTCATTACTGGGTGCAGACTACAGGCTGCACCATCTAATTAGCTTAAGATGTTCTACCAGAATGTTCCCTTTAAGAAACTAACAATAAGTAACTAGAGCGAAAAAGAAGCAGGAAAGGGCTAGGAGCATATAATTCAGAACAACAACAACAAAAAATGCCAAAAGAACAGCAATTTATTTGCCAAACGTGATATTGTTTAATTTGAATTTATTCCATTATTCAAATAAGATTGCTTAAAATGAACTTGGGCTGATGGTTTCTGTGGAAACAGGGTCAGAACGCTATAGGTAGTCAGCATGCAGCCATCAGCTGAGAGGGAGAGCTCTCACTTGCACAGTTCAGTTGCTAGTTGCCTGCTGAGATACCTGTACGAGTGTCAGTTTCTAAAAGCAATCCACTGTATTTCGGGGGTGGGGGGTAGATGTGCAAGAGAGGGAGGAGACACAATTAAATATAACCCATCTAAGTTTGATTTATACAGCTTTAAAACACACAGCTTTTCCAACCACTTTAAAATTAAATTTTACTAAGCAACATGTCGACTATATTATTTGGTGATTATCATATGCTTTATTCCCCGGCACTGCACTCTAGTGTTCGGGGGCTCTACCAGGTTAGACGTGTTCACAATCGGAAAACATAGTAAAGGTGGTTGTTGTGTGTCAGTGGAGTTCCCCTGCCATCCAAATGACTAATCATACTGTCTTCACAAGACCTGTACTCCGTACGGCCAAGATATTCAAAAGTAACTAGTGATTTTGTGTACCTCGATTTTCATGTGACGACCATGTGATTAAAGGGACTTGATTTTCAAAGGGTGGGTGATCGTGCTCAACGCTTACTGAAAATCAGGTCTCATGTTGGGGCAAAAATGGGGGCTCCCCAAATCTCTAGTCACTTTGGGGGCTGGGAAGGCAGGGTTTGGGGGGAAGAAAGTAGAATGTCTGGAAATGACCATTGAAGGATTCTAGTCAGTTCCTCAGAACCATATAATTTTTCATCACTCACTAGCCTCCACCAGCAACATCCTCCTGGCCATCCACATTTCCCACCTTTACCTAAACTCCCCACCTCCACTGCTGGAGCTGAATCACAAACTATTTTAAACTTTGCTCTGCACACATGTAAAAAGAGCTCTAGTTCAGTGTAGCCTGGGTTACAACCATAGATGACAGGAAAGGGGAAGAAAACAAAGAAAAGAAGAAACACAGGCTGCATCTCGTCCCTTTAATGCACGTGCACATCTTCAAAAGGACTTCTACTCTATGGCCCTATGGACAGTAGTCAGGAGCAGAGCTTTCTTTAGCTCGGTCCAAAAAGGAAAGCACTGTAACGAAAGCAGGCCTCACAGGAGTGTACATACTGGCAAGCATATCCTCTTCCTCTTTGCCTCCCCCAGCTTCTGTAGGGGATATTATTAACCAATCCAAGCCCTTCAGAGGGGTTTGTTTTATTTGCAAACCACTTTTCCCCCCCATTTTAAATCTATACTTTTCCGATCTCCTGGGCTGACACAATAGTGCTATACACAGATCACGTTGTAATGGATGCTGCTGCTTTCTATTTGCCTATGGTTTATTCTTCTCCGCCCAATATCCATCCTATCCTTTAATATTCAGAAACCTCCCTTACTCAGGAGCTTGTCAGTTGTTTGCTTTGAGACACTACAGCTTAATATCTGCCTTATGTCTCTGACCTTTACTCCCAATGGGATTTTTGAATATTGCTGTCTCTCGAGTCCCTGCCTCCTTTAAATTCATCTTAAATGCCACTATGCCTGCTGCTCCTCTTTGCCCTTTCATGTTTCTATTCATCATCCCTTTAGCAAAAGGGTGAATGGCTCATGGGAAGTACGAGATGGATAGATGGTACAAGGGTGCAGATAGCCCTATGTTGCTCCGTAACCCTTATTTATACATTTCTCATCTGTTCCCTGGAGAATTTATGTAACTAGGCTTGGGTGTATTTCACATGATATTCAAACCTTCTGAGATGTAACAGGAAGTAGTAGTAAAAAAGTAGGCAATTACACAAAAAATGGGCAGCTCGTGGCAAAACTGAAAGGGAATTTCATTACCAGCTTTTTTCCATCATATTAGATATCTTTCTGAAAGCCCCAGCTCTTGGAATCCCATGGAAATATGAGAATCTGGGCATTCATTTCAAGAAATTATGGTTCTAGCCCTGAAGAGTGCAGAGAACAGATTGAAAATATGACCTCACATGTAACAGACTCAAAAATTAAATATGTTTAAAATCTTCTTGACTTTTAAGCCAATCTCATGTTTTTAGGGGGCATGTTTCATGGTTTTTGAACATTTGAGGGTAGCAACACCATTCCGCTCTATGAATATAGAACTCTCTGGCACTAATGGCACAGGGAGTACATCAGAAGGAAGGAAGGATGATGGCCTTGTGATTAACACTTTGGACTGGACACAGGAGATCTGTGTTTTCTTATCTACACCAAAATTCCCATCACCTTGGACAAGCCTTGGACACTTAGGTCTTGATTATGCAGGGGCATTTATGCATTTCAGTGGGACTGCTTATGGGAGCAAAATTACACGTGTGCATAAATGTTTGCATGATCAGCACCTCAATATGTCTGTGCCTCTGGCTATGTCTACACTACAGAGCCGATGTCAGCATGGCTAGACAGGCATATCCCATAATATAGATATAAAGCACATGCTGCCAATGTAGGAACACCACCTTCTTGAACATTATCTATGCCCACAAAAGCCCATTTCTGGTGGCAGAGTTGCATCTACACTGAGGTTTTTGTCAACATAGTGCTATTACTAGAAGGTGTGGCTTTTTCACAGTTGTGACTGACATATCTATGCCACTATATGTTTTATGTATAAACAGGCCTCTGTTTCCCTACTGGGAATGGGGATAACTTCCCTTCTCAAAGGGGTATTGTGAGGACAAATTCATTTATGTCTGTGATAGGCTGAGGTTCTTCTGTGATGGGATCTAAGTATTTTTATGTAAGAATCTACATAGATAGAATCACTCAGAATATGAAATAAGGACTGTGCCTTGGACTCTTCCTATGTTATCATTATGAAATACACAGTATGTATTATTTACATGGTGCAAAGATCATACAATACAGTAATGTGTCCAAAGTTTAGGGGTTCCAGTTTATTTTGGAGAATCTGGGTATGACGGTATCTTGGTACAGAAAGCCTAGGAATGCCAGTCAAAGTGTGACAGTCTAGTGGAGTATAGTAAAACACAATATAAAACAAAAACTCCTGCCACAAGGTGGCAGCAGTTTATTAAATGGACATTTTATTGGAAGTCAGATCAGAAATGGTTTGGTTTGATCAGGATTTTAGAGCTTATTAGGAGTTCAAAAATAATCGTGCAGCTATATTTCTATAGTATTGTTATTCTGCAGGTTGGGTTACACCCAGTAAAGTTGGTATTTCATCGGTGGACAATCACAAATCTTCTCAAACTTATTGGGTATGTAGGCTACCTTCCTTTTAGGCAAAATAAAAGAGCAATTAAATCTTTCTTTGTTTAGTGGGTAACTAAAACAAGAGAAACCACCATCAAAAGAATACACTGAATGCAAATGCAGGAGACTGGTCTTGATGTAAGGCAGACAAAGAGAGGAGCAGAATGCCAAAGAAACAGCAAGAGAAGCAGTTGTGGCATGAGAAAGAGAATGTGGCATGAGAAAGGGCAGAGTGCTGGCTGGAAAAGCAATCTTGAAATTGTGAGTGAGGAAACTGACTACTGGTAAATTCCTACTGTGGTCAGAGAAGCAGGACATAGAGTACATTCATTGTCAATAAATAGGATTGCATTAAAGAACAACTTGACTACTTTTTTAATTTCTCACCTTAATGGAAACAACCCGTAAGACCCTGAATATGCTAAGGCCAAACAGCAGTAATACTATCCATAAAGCTAATATGACATGAGGGAGAGGAGGGAAGAACTCTGTACTAGAGTTGCTGACTTTTTTAAATTTCTGTTTAGACAATTGGGGAGGGGAAGAGGGGAAAATATTAACCAAGGCACTGATCCTTCAGTAATACTGCACAGGCAGAGCTCTGTGCCCATCATAGCCAGTTGCAACGTAAGGGCTCAGATACACTAGAGTCCTTCCTGCAGTCTCTCTGAGTTCTACCTGGCTCTCTCAAATCTGGCATTGAGAAGAGTTTGTCTCAATTTTTGTCTTGAAATAGTGTTTTGACAGAAGATACTATTTTTAGGGGGTCAAAATAGAAGTGTTTTGAAAAATGTATGCTGATTTTGACAAAATTTCATTGCAGGAAAAAAGCAAAAAAGAGGATGTTTCAATATTATTAAAATACTATTTCAACATTTTTCAGTCAAAGCAACTTTTTGAAACAAATTGTGTGTGTGGAGTAATGAAGTGTGCCCCATCCTTGCCCTGACACCCCAGTATCCTCTCAACCTCTGTCCAGAAGTGGCAACTTTCTTGAATGTATTCACATTCCCATCACTAATACAGTTTTCTGCTGTAAATTATTAATTTCTTACCCTTTCCTACAGGGTCAGAGAAGAACAGCACTCATCCTGAAGATTTCAGAACTAATGGGCTTAGCTATCAGAGGTTCTCCCATTTGTCCTGGGTCATCATTTATACCACTCAGCTAATGTTTAATTGGTTCATTAGCCCTCCCAGACTTATCATCTAATTAGCTGTATATTCCCCAGTCAGCCTTTTCTAGAGGAACTGACTGGTGCCTAAGTGATCAAAGTCCTGGGCCACCTGTTAGTTTCCAGCCCTCTCTCCCATACATTATATATAGATAAGGTCTAAATCAAAACAATGTTTCCATTGACCTAAAATGTTTCTATTGATCTCAAATGAAATGCTTTTAGAATTTGTTTTATGAGACAGTTACAAAAATAATTGGGTTTGTTTCATTTTGGAACAGAAAAACTTTGAAACAGTGAGGTAGCTAGGGGAATAGAAAGTATGGTTCCTTCCCAGCCCCAGCCCAAGCAGGCATGTGTAAAAGTAAAAGTAAGTAAGTAAGTAAGTGTGCGTGTGTGTGTGTGTGTGTGTAGGAATAGATAATGGTAAAGGGATAATGGGGCAGCTGGTGTAAATTTTTAGCTCTAGAGCAGTGGTTTCCCAAACTGGGGTTCATGAACCCCTGGGGGTTCGTGAAATGTTACAGGGGGTTCTCAGGGAAAAATATCCCTAATGGCTGACAGAGCTGTCCCTAGGGTCCCCGGGCAGCATGGGGCCAGCAGCCCAGAGCCCCTGGACTTCCAAGAGCTAAGCAGATCAAAGCAAGCATATCTATCATACTGAGGAGATTTAAACTTCAAGACTCCTTATAAGAAATAGAAAGGGAGGTGGATTTTTTTGATGTTTTTAAAATTAAATAGGCAGCTAGTATTGTTTTTAAAATTATGAAGAACAACTTTAAACTTTGTCGTAATGTGCATTGTTTGCCCAGATTGCTCAAGACCCGAATGCTTGTGTAGGAGGAACTTTTTGAGTTGGCTTCTTAAATACCTTCATGCTGTTTCACATCTGACACTCCTTGATGAAACATAGGAGCCTTTTCTTATAACAGGCTTAATCAAAGTGATACAAGCTATGAAAAAGAGATCTTGGAAGAGTGTTGCCGTTTTCATAATGTAATAAAAATACTATAATGGTAAATAATAATGAATAATACATAGTATGTAATAAGCATGTCATTAAAACAAATTTTATATTTCCAATATCACTGCTTTTATAATTTATACTCAGATAAAGGAGAAATCCAGGGAAATATTCATTTTTTAGGAGGGGGTTCATGAGACTTGACATTTTCGTGAAAGAAGTTAACAGGTTGTTAAAGTTTGGGAACCACTGCTCTAGCGTGTTATTTAAAGTCTTAATACATTCTGGGCAGGAGATACATGCCCTGTAAATAACTGGAAAGTCCCTTAAATTACAACTACCTCAATGCAGAGAAAAGACCCTAGTTACTAATTTTAAAACTGTTTTAAATAAATAACAAATAATTACCAGAATAAATAAATATTTTTTAAAAAAGGAAACTGATATTTTATACTTCTGGATTGGAGGTTATCAAAGCACTTCAGAAACACTACTGAATTCATCCTTACAATCACTCTGTTGTGTAAGTATTATTACCTCCTCGTTTTGAGGGAATTGAGGCAGTAAGGACTCAGTACGTGACATGTTCAAGAGAAAACAGAAATTGTTTTGTAGTAAATGGAATAATATCACTAAATAATTTACCTGCCTAACTTTTCTTTGCTGTCAGTTGATGACAAAATGCAGGATGATCTAATATGGTGTGTGTTCTTCAGCTAGCTCTATACAGGGAAACAGATCTCTTGAATGGAAGGCCATCCTTGAGATTCTGATGTAGATGGAACTTTAACTTCCGCGGTAAGGAAAAAGAAGATGATACAAAAATACAATCCAGCTTTTAAACAAGCCCATTTGTTCTGCATAAATATGGACTCTGAAAAAATAAGTACGAAGTACAAACAATTTATAAACTACTCAGAATATACATTTGCTTAAAAATGCTTTGGGAATGATTGAGAGCTCTGAACTTCTACACCAAGATCTTCTCTGCTAATGCCAGTGTGCTCTCTCTCACTCAGTGCTGAGCATTTCCTGAGCATCCCTGATAATACATATGTTCCTAAGCCTCCATTAACTTTCTCTGTGCAGCGGGGGTGCTTGAACAATGTATATAGAGGAGGCTACTGAGAGCCATTGAACCAAACTGTAAGCCCTGTATATGATAGAAGCCATTTCAAGCAAGGGGGTGAGGCAGCACGCCCAGAACTGCTAGTTCCAGTACCTATGCCAAGCAGCCTTTCCCTGCTTGACTACCTAAGCTTTAAGCCTCATGACTAATTTGTAAGTTCCCTCTGTACCTAAGTGGACATATCCCAGCTGCATCCCTTAAGACAAGCTGCAGACAGTCATACTGGGCTCTAAGGAAATTATCTTAAACACACAGGGAATTCTCCTTTGAGAGCAAATTCACTCTATGAGATTCTTGGAAAAAGCTCCTAAAAATCTTATCCTAGCCCACTGAAACCCCCATGGGTCTCATATTTACCTCCTCCTTATTCCATCATTGAAAAAAGTGGATGAAAAATGTGGCATCTCAACAGTCCAGATTGACAGGAATGATAATACAGGAAGAGGGGATATACATTAAATGTATTCTGCAAAAAATGCAAAGAGCATGAAATCACCATGAGGCATGAATGGAATATACATTCATTGTTTGTGGGGAGAGAGAAATGGGTGGAAATCAAGCACTAAAGGGAGAATTCACACTCCAGGATGGAAAAGAGAATGCAAAATGTGGCTCTGCTGGGGACAAAACTGACAGCCTGACTTTCTAACATGCTTAGTCTTCATCATTGATAAAGGCAACAAAATGCAGCTAAATTCAGCGTCACACCTTATTGTGGATTTTCTTTCTCTCCGTGTTTTCCCTGATGCAAGGCATCTGTCTGGATTTTTTTTCCCTGAACATATGCTGTAAATCCAAGTCTAAACTCTCTAACTAGTGAACCATATGATTGTGAAAAACCAAGACTCCTGGCAGCTTTCAGCCAACCACTGACATGAAAAAAGCTGCGTGGTTTGTATCAGTGCTAACTTGGAAATGCTGTTGAATTTACTAGGGATGCAGCAATTCCCTTAAACAAACTCTTCAGACACGAAGCTGTAAATCTGGTCAGATTGGATGAAAATGATTACACTCCTGGATACTTAACATGTGGCTTGGCTTCTGCCTCCTCAGAGGCTTTTCTTTTGCTCACTCATTCATTGCAGCTCCTGCCACCTTTCTGAGCCACTCTCTGAATTCCTAGATCCCTTTCCTCCTCCTCGTGCACACAGGTTCACTTCCACCGCTGTCCAAGATACCTAAAATCCTTTGACTCACTTCAGTGGCCCATTTTCCTGAGATGAAGAGGAGAGAGATGTGTAGGAACTGCGTGGAGCCAATCTTGCCTTTGAGTTCCCTTGTGAGCCTTTGGATTCCTTGCACAACTTTTGCAGGGCAACTGTGAGCTCTGAAGGTTATTTCATTTCTATAGCATTACTATTCCATCTCGTCTCACTGTGTCCTTCTGCCTACCCCTGAAACTCTTTAAACTGTACTATCAGGCTGAGATTACTAGAGGCTGCCAATATTGCAAATGACCCATATCAGGTAGATTGGAGAAGTGGAGCTACCTTGTTATGGCTCTCCAGAATTAGAGCCAAAGCACTGGAATGGTGATTTTAGTCCCTCACTGCCACAGCAAAGCAGCTCTCTTGAGTGACCTGCTCCTCTAACTAGCTTTGCTTGCATAGGGTTCCTTTACATTAATAGGGCTCTGCAAGGGTGCTGGAGCCCGCCCACAGAGACAGCTGCGGGATGAAATGTGTATTCTGAATTTTGTGCCTCTTTCTAAAGCTCAGAAATCTAACACTTTGTTCTTCGGTTATTGGATAACTATGGGCAGTTATTTACCAAGGAATGCTGCTACATGTCTGGCAATTATGTGGCCACTAAAAACTTCAGTGGTGCAATAAGATCTCTAATGATGGACACAAACTGAATATCTATCCAGTCCCCCTTAAGGATCGAGCCAGAGACTGACCTGGGTGGTGGTCTTTATGCAAGAAAACTGTGTCCCTTTGGGATTTGCCATGATGTTGGTGATGATTAAACCTACCTCTCTACACACACACAGAAACATTCACACGTGCTGATACTGCATTTATGGACAGGATGGAGGCAGATGGAGACTTTACAATCCAGCTTCTAATAGGGCTAAGAGTGGTTACTGACTCTTTAAAATATTAAAATTGTAAAGCAAAAAAAAAAAGGTTAAAACAAAAATACCAGAGAAATAGCCACGGAAATCATCTGCTTGATGTTCATCAGAAGTGTGATATTGTTATTTACAGAAAAAACCTCTCACCTATCTTTTCCTCCTGTGTCCTTCATATTATGGTCTGAACATTTTAACAAACAGAACCCTAAATAAATAAAACATTGTAATATTTTAGCTGCTAAACACCCAATGGAATAATGTGCTTATAAAAAGTCTGACAGTGGGACTATAATTGAATGGATTTGAAACCCATTAAGAACAGATCTTTGATTGAATCTGCTTGTTTCTTTGGAGAAAGGAGATAGAGGAAGGGCTGCAGTTCTGGTAGCACTGTTCCCCCAGGCAATTGGGATATAGCCAAAGACACAACTTTCTATGTGATAGAGACCAATGGGACATCATTAGGGGATTTGCACTATAGCATCACTGTGGAGGAATCATTCCAACATTAGAGATTCAAAATCAATGGGAAAAACGGTGATTTCAGGAGTGTCTTGGGGGACTAGAATTGGGATTCAGTTTATAGCACCTTCCTAGGTTGCGGTGCTCTTATCCTCTATGGGACTAGGATATCTTATTCCATTTGATCATCCTTTTATGGCATTACCCAATAATATGGCACTTGAGGTTTCTTTTTCACAATTGTAAGAGACTTGCCTTGTGATTCGCCCCTGACACACCCACAGGACAATACTGGCAACCTTTCCAGGCCACATGCCCTGAGAGAGTGAAATGCACATGCTCTAAATACCGCTGTACCTCTGGTGAACCCTCTCAAGATTTCAATGTCAGAGTCCCAATCAGTGTAATTCAACATAGCTCAAATGCTGTCGATTTACCCTAGCTGATGATTAAATCTGTAAAATTGCTTTTATTGGGATTGGATCAGAGGAGGAGTCAAAACATTCAGTGAATCTACAGCATTTCCTTCAGATGCATACTCTTACGGAGTCTGATTTTATTACTAACCATATGGGTTGTGTGGTTTTGTATGTTTGTTTAAGCAAGTGATGTTGTTTACAATATTTGATCTCTGTTTGATTTGCTTACACTTTTGAGATTAAATTGCTTGGGCTACATTGGGCCAAATTAAATAAATGCACAAATAAAACAAACAAATAAATAAAATGTATAAACAGGAAGTGGTTTGGGGAGACTTGGCAGCTGCTGTATCTTGCATTACACCAATTAAGTACAGAGAGTTGAAAATTAATTAAAAATGTTGACTGGTGTGACTAAGAATTATAATTATAGATACTGTTTGTGGATGCCCTGGAAATGAAGGTTTACCATTTACCAAATGAAGGTTTTCTTCTGATCTTTTATATTTTCAAGGATATACTTTGCATTGTAGCATGACTATCTCTTCGAAAGAAGCAACAATGTTAGATAGCAAATTACAACTAGCAAGATCAGATGATCTAGGAGTTTTATTTTATCCTGTCCATTTTTAAAAAGCCATAGAAATAGTCAAAGATGTTAAAGACCATCCAGTCCATTTTCTGAGGGACAATGCAGTATACTTAATATGTAAGGTATGTAAGTGTTCTGGGTGATTAAGGGACATGCATATTTAGGGCTGATCCAGCACAGAGGGCCAAGTTCTCCAGTCACTTATATTCCTTGCAGCTGGGTTGAATTAAGTATCTGAATTAACTATATTGTGGCTCTGACTGGTGTATGAACTTTGGTTTAAAGAAGTCCTTAACCGAAGCTCTTTCATTCTCAAATATGGATAGATTGTTGGTGCACCAACACACACAACAAATATTTCCAGCTGAACAACTTCTTTGGAGGGGTCATCTTTAGTGTCATGGCAACCTGCTTCTTAAACTGGAGTCAGGTCTTTGTCCTAAGAGCATCTTTTTCTGTCAACAGTCTCAGATGCTCCTTGACCAGCTAGCAAAATATGTCAGGCGACTTGTAACTAATCAGAGAGCAATGTCCTCTCAAAGGCTGGTCCAGGGCTTGTTTCAATCTAGTTTTCCCAGATCATGTCTGGTAATCTAACAATCAAAGTTTTACCATTTCAGGCCAATGCCTGCTTCATAACCTTCATGCTAACATAAGATGATACATTATTAGCTACAAGAAGAAGCTGGGATACCATAATAATGGACATGTACCCTGGAGTGGGGTCAGGAGTGGCACCAGCTTTTTTGCCGTCCTTGTCGGCAAAGAAAAAAAAAGGTGAAGAAGCTGCCGCTTCCAAATTCCTGCCAGTGGCATTAAGCTGCTGCCAAATTGCCACCATTGATCTCTACTCATTGAGTCCAAAGATCTTGCCAGATTTCTATCCACCTTAGAGTCCATTCATCCAGCCCATGCTTGTTTAACTTGCTGGCAATAATACTGTGGAAGACCGTATCAAAAGCTTTGCTAAGGTCAAGATATAGCACATCCACCTTGTCCACAGAACCAGTTATCTTGTCATAGGAGGCAATTAGGTTAGTCAGGCATGACTTGCCCTTGATGAATCCATGCTGACTGATCACTTTCCTCTCTTTTAAGTGCTTCAAAATGGATTCCTTGAGGTCTTGCTCCATATTATTTCCAGGGACTGAGGTGAGGCTGACTGGCCTGTAGTTTCCTGGATCTTCCTTCTTCCCTTTTTTAAAGATGGGCACTACATTAGCTTTTTTCCAGTCCTCTGGAACCTACCCCGATTGCCATGAGTTTTCAAAGATAATGGCCAATGGCTCTGCAGTCACATCAGCCAACTTCTTTAGCACCCTCGGATGCAATGCATCCAGCCCCATGGTCTTGTGCTTGTCCCACTTTTCTAAATAGTTCTGACCCACTTCTTTCTCCACAGAGGGTTGGTTACCTCCTTCGCATACTGTGCTGCAAAGTGCAGTAGTTTGGGAGCTGACCTTGTCTATGAAGGAAGAACTTGACAAAACCATGCTGTTTAACTGAAATCCCCAGGATTTGTACTTTGTAATATGCAGACTAATTAATAGAGATGCACCTTTAACCAAAATCTGTGATCTGAACACCTTTGGAATTTGGAGAGATTCAGAAACCAAACCTGATTAGGGTCCTAAAGGACCATCTGTATTAATTAAACATGTTGAATTATTCCTCCATGCATTCCCAGTTTTTAAAAAACACAAAAAAATCGGGGGAAGGGGACATATTTTTCTCAGTTAGATGGCTTCTGCTGATGTATGGCATGTTTCTTAAATGCTTGCCTTGTCACCTGCCCTGGAGCCAGGGAACATTATCAAATGTAATTCTTACAGGATTTACTATGATGAGATAGTCCTCATGACTGCCCTTTTGGAAAATATAAAGCTCCCTAACGTAAATCAGTCTTACTGCAGGTAATATGCCCATGGTAGTAATCCTGTTCTGGTTGAATGGAATTCTTCACATAATTCATCCCTGCAATAATTGTACAAGCATGGATGAGACACCAGTTTTGAAGATTCTAAAGCAAAATGTAACTCTGACCTTGCACAGTTGTGACTAAGGAGGTGGCAATGCTACAAAGTTTAGATCCATATCAATCATTTCTGGATTTTTGTTTATTGTTGTTTCTTAACATCTTAACAAAATGACACTCATGCTAACAAGCTGTCCAAGAAGATCATTTGTTTTGATGATAAATTACAAAGGAACAATAACACTGGTGCATTCTTAATTCTTTATCATGTAGGAGTAAATTTGTTATTAGAAGGATACAATGAAGGCTTCTGTTTGCCTGTAACATAAATGTAGGTTTCTAAAGGACTAAAGCATCACTAAGTGCCATCCTTATTCAAAGACATTAATTTGCCTGGGTAATTGTTACAGAATATAAGCAATCTTTCATTGCACAAAAATGTTTTGGCATAAGAATAATGTGAGTTACAGATGTGCTTATAACACAGTATTTGAATGGGTAAAGAAAAATTAAACTGATAAGAGGCTAATTAAAATGGGCCATTAGAAGGTGGTTTCAAAATAGGCTCAGTAAGTATCTTAAAGAGAACATGAGGAGATGATATTAAAGTGCATTTTTATCCTCCTGCAACCTCATCCAGTATCAGGTTGTTAATTCATAGTACAACACAGCTAACCTAGTTATGTGTCTTTGTCCAACAAGCAGAATGTTTGCTTTGTTGAAGCAAAAATCCCTACATGAAAATAATATTATAATCCATTTAGAAATATCATCTAATCTCTCATCTCTGGCCATCTAGCCAAAGTTGGTATGAGCAGGGCTCTTTGGTAATGTCTTGAAAGAGAGAAGTCAAACTAAAAATACTGTAGAGTATTATCTGTTGTACCAATAGCATTTTGGGAATGGAAATATTCCTTGTGCAAATATGGCATTCTGGCTGTACAAGTTCTTTCCTAAAAGTACTTCATTAATAGTCATCCCTGTCAGAAAATGGCATCGAATCCACAATGGAAGGCAGTGTTGTTTGGAACTAGCATGAATAAAATATCCACAAACATGACCTGCAGGACTCCATCTGTCTATGTCCCCTTTAGTCAGAAAAAAATGAAAAGTGTTGGGAACTTTTTTGCTGCTTTATCTGATGCATGAAAAGTGGGGGGGGGTGAGGGAGCTTCTCTCTCTTTTAATTTACAAATACCAGGTCTTCCCTCTTTTTCACTGCGGGATTCTGTGGATAACTAGCAGAATTATGGCCTCACAAAAATCTGTAACCTGGGAAACTGAGAGAAGAAATGTTTAATCCAGAGGCTTTAGAAACTGAAGTCTTTTTGTTTTGTTTTCTGATTTAGTTAAGGCCTCTGTAGCCCAGACTTGTAACAAATGTCTTTGTGTCAGATTCACAGTCCCTCCTCTTTCATTGGGGACCGAGAAAGATCCCACTTCAGTTTTCGAAGGAACCCTCCAGCCACAACAAAAGTCAAGAGTTGATAGTCCTGATACTTTTAAGTTTAAATAAAGCACTAAGTAAAGCCAAACCAGCCCCTATCTTAAAAAAAAATGTTGAGACTGTCTTTACAAAACTTGTAGGTGCTATAAGAAGCACAAGCAAAACAATTTGTTTCCTTTGAAGTTTACCTTTTAATGTACGCACTTTTACAAACTTCTGTATCCAAACACCTAAGTATTTTAGCTTGGAGAAAAATTCATAGACAAACATGGTGTTTGCCAAATGAATATCAGCCATGTCACTGACTGTATTACTGGAAGTCGCTCAAGTACTACAGTGGTGAGGGCCATATAAGAACCTATATAGAATTACATCAGATTTTGCTCTTTGAAAACTGTCACTAAAACCCAGTGTTACTGTAGCTGTGTTGGTCCCAGATTAGTAGCAAGAAAAACCTGAAAAAGGGCTCTGTATGAGCTTGAAATTTTGTCTCTCACCAACAAGAGTTGGTCCAGTAAAAGATATTAAGTCACCACCTTGTCTCACCAAAAACAGTGTGATTTTTAATTAATTCTGTGAAGATACTAACCAAACAATTCTAGTGAATAGTACTTTTTGAAGCTCTTAGAGAAGGAGAAAGTGATGAGGAACGGTCAGGATGGATTCACCAAGGCTAAGTCATGCCTGATTAACTTAAATGCCTTCTGTGATGAGATGACTGGCTCTGTGGATGAGGGAAATGCAGTGGGTGTGTTATTATTTGACTTTAGGAAAGCTCGTTATATGGTCTCCCATGGTATTCTTGCCAGCAAGTTAAAGAAGTATGGGCTGGATGAATGGACTATAAGGAAGATAGAAAACTGGCTAGATCATTGGGCTAAATGGGTAGTGATCAATGGCTTCATGTCTAGTTGGCAGTCGGTATCAAGTGGAGTACCCTCAGGGTTGGTCCTGGGGCAGTTTTGTACAGTTTCTTCATTAATGATCTGGAGGATGGCGTGGACTGCACCCTCAGCAAGTTTGCAGATGACACTAAAGTGAGAAGAGTGGTAGATACACTGGAGGGTAGGGACAGGATACAGAGGGACCTAGACAAATTAGAGGACTGAGCCAAAAGAAATCTGATGAGGTTCAGCAAGGACAAAGTGCAGATTCCTGCACTTAAAACGGAAGAATCCCACGCACTGCTACAGACTGGGGACCGAGTGGCTAGGCAGCAGTTCTGCAGAAAAGGACTTAGGGATTACAGTAGACGAGAAGCTGGATGAGTCAACAATATGTCCTTGTTGCCAAGAGGGCTACTGGCATTTTGGCCTGTATAAGTAGGAACATTTCCAGCAGATAGAGAGACGTGATCATTCCCCTCTAATCGGCTTGGTGAGGGCTCATCTGTAGTACTGTGTCCAGTTTTGGGCCCCACACTACAAGAAGGATGTGGAAAAATTGGAAAAAGTGAAGCAGAGGGCAACAAAAATGATTAGGGGGCTGGAGCACATGACTTATGAGGACAGGCTGAGGGAACTGGGATTGTTTAATCTGCAGAAGAGAAGAATGAGGGGGGAGTTGAGAGCTGCTTTCAACTATCAGAAGAGGGATTCCAAAGAGGCTGGCTTCTGTGGGGAGGGATATCTCAGTGGTTCAAACATTGGCCTCCTAAACCCGGGGTTGTGAGTTCACTCCTTGAGGGACCATTTAGGGATATGGGACAGAAATCTGTTGGATGAGTTAAATGGGGATTGGTCCTGCTTTCAGCAGGAGGTTGGACTAGTTGACCTATTGCTATTCTATGATTCTTACTCATTGTGTAGATTATTTGTGAGTGGCTTGTTGCAAGTATTCAGTATTTGAAATTTAATTTTGTTTTAATTTTGAGTGGACCCACAGCTCACATAGTAATGTGTCTATTTCCTGATTGGATAAGCACAACTCTCACTGGATTTTTGGATCTAATTTGAACATCAAAATTCATTCTGATTTATTAAGTATCTCCTGGGAGAAAGCCAGGCTTATACGCATACCACCATGGTGTGAAATTCTAATTGTCTGAGGGCAGTATTTCTTTTAGTGACCAGAATGTCTATTTTGTTTTTCACCAGGAGTTTGATTCAAACATTGCTATATTTTTTTACTCATATTTAGCCACCATCACATGCTGTGTTGGAGGATGCTATTTTATTGCCTAGTGCTAATGATTTTCTACCTAATTATACCAGGTCTGAATGTATATGTGCAAAAAGTGATGGGCAATTGGTCAGTCAGTGGTACAGAAACATAAAATTGCTAGCTGCGATGTCTCTCTTCTCGCTGGACTGATGAACATTCTAGAAAAGAAGAAATAAAGTGCTGTGATACCAGGTAAAGTGATTAAAATACAAGCAAGTAGAGTGAATACTTTGATCCACTTAAGATTGGGTAAAAAAATCAGAACGCAACTGGAGTAGTAAATTGTTTAGGATCCTGAACAATCAATATTTAATCCAAATATAGTCCATATATCTATAGTGAACACTCTGCTCATCACTGAATGATTTTAACTAGGCATAAGACTAATATAGTCATTAAGGGACATTTCAAACCTGCTCACAATTACCTGACTCAAGGTAACTAACTGAACTCAAATACTCCTGGGGTATTTCTGTTCAGAGTCAATCTTTGCTTTAATTCTATCTTTGTGTTATTACTCAGTCTTAGTTTTGTTACTTTTTATGCCCAACTGCCAAGGTCCCTCTGAAACATACAACTTTGTCTTGCCTTTGAAGACTTCATAACTGTCTTTCTATAGCTTCCACATTAATCTGAATTATTGTCAATATGCAGCATATATTAGATCCTATTATTATATTCTTCATCCAGAACTTAGCCTTTCTACACCAAATACTGATTTTCTAAATTAAAAGTAAATCCTTACTAAAGAAGAATAGCCTTGGCAATACTCTTTCTCCGGCATATCACTCCAGTGGTGACTAGCACCATCTGTATAATGGACATTGGCCCTTGTCCTGCAACTGGATCTGTTCGAGTGGGGCCTGCCCCCACACAGATGGCAAGATTTGAACTGTGTTTAGCAATAGAGGGGGAAAGGACAGATGTGAAAAACATCCACCCTGGAGCCACTGGCTCCCTAGTTAGTGGACAAGACTTACAAAAGCCTCTTATACTCTGGTACTAAGGCTCACTCTGATTAACAGTCTCAGCAGACAGGATAAGATTTTCAAAGGTCATGAAAACTGGGCTCCCCAAAATCCCTTAAGAGCGTCAGTCCACAGTAGACCATCGCAATATTGGCAGGGCAGTGAGGGGACCTTGCAATCCCATTCCTCATGCTGTACCCATTCTGTAGGTAAATACACTCAGTCTCCAGGACTTTCACTAGCACTAAAGTCTCTCTCTTTATCCCTCCTTCTCTCTCTCTCTCTCTGACACACATATAATGCATTTGTAAAAGCCACAATCCATATGGCTTCAGTTAACATATACGCTGTAGCCACTTCCAGCAGAAAGAACCCACTTAGTATTAATTATAAAATACAAAGATTTTAATTGCTTGATTTTGATCTAACCATCAACCATAACTTAGATCTAAAACAATATAATGCTCATCATTCTTCTCGACTTTCATTTACTGTGAAGAAATGGTAAAATGTTTTCATGCATTTATTTCATTGCTCTTGGATGCCACAAATTATCCAAGCATTTTGTCGATACTTTGCTGCCATAAGATTGCCCATAAAATCTTGAAATGCATTAAAGGGCTTTAATAAAAATGAAAATGTATCTGTACATGTGAGTTTTAATCAATTATATTTTATTCTAATGCTAAGATGGGCTAGCTGAGCCTTGAATGTTCTTGGAAATATAAAATATATCAGGATTTTTGTGCTATAACTTCCAAGAAGCTTGGACAACCACTAGGCTTCTGTTGTCACAGTGAGAAGTGTGACCCTCAAAGTTTTACTTCCAAAAATGCCGAGGCATTAGAAACATTAGACCCAGTCCAGAGATCTTTATTCATTTCTCTTGGCCCATCCCTACACTACAATTTATGCTGACTTACGTTACATTGGCATACAGCCACTGCAGTTAGTACATTGCTTGAGCACATGCATATTTGACTTTTTGTCAGCAGTGTGTATATTCCACTGTCCAGAGCACTTTTTGAAAATTTTGGCAATGCAAGGGTCATGCATGGATGACTGGGAGCAAGGAGTTTGCATCTGTTTCCATCCCATAATGCTATCTGTATCCCATAATTTTTGTACCTTTGATTCAAAATCCCAGAAACCTGTGGTGTCCTCCTTGCTGTCTGCCCTCTCTGACAGAAACGGGCCTCGCACAGCTGTGAACTATTGTCAGGCATTGCAAGCACCGAACACAAAATCCTGCAGTGCTGCAAGAAAAACCAAATGACCGGGGAATATAATGATTCCTTGGAGGACCGACAGCTGTGTGACACAGCAAGAAACAATTCAAGGTTGTTGGTGACATTCACAGAGCAGCTGCAGATTGTGTCATGCCACTTCTGGGCCGGAGAAACAAGCACTGACTGGTGAGACTGAATCATAATGCAGGTTTAGGATGATGAGCAGTGGTTGCAGAACTTTTAGATGTGCAAGGCTGCATTCCCGGATCTGTGCATCTAGCTCCTCACCACTCTCCAGGACTGGGGCACCAAATGAGAGCTGCACTGACAGCAAAGAAGCAAGTTGCGATCACATTGGGGAGACTTGCAATGCCAGATTGCTACCAATCAATCAGGAATCAATCTGGAGTCAGGAAATTCTCCGCAGGGGCTGTAGTGATAGAAGTGTACAGAGCCATTAGTGATCTCCAGCTACTCAAGACTGACTCTTGGCAATATTCAGGATATAATGGATTTGCAGCAATGGGGTTCCTGAACTGCATTTGTCAAGGGTGATTCACCACTCTGGTACTTTGAGTGCAGATGGTGGGGGCCTGCAAGGATTCTGAAAATTAATGCTGGCCGCTCCAAGCTGGCATTAAGCTTGCAAGGTTATAGCTTCTCTTTGACCTTGGATAGGTAGATGCTGCCATCACTCAAAATGAAAAAAAACCCCACCTTTGAACCCAGAAAGGTACACTTGGGAATTCCTCCCTGTGGTGTACCCTCAAGCCCTTTCACCCTCCCGCTCCAGGGATGAGCTGAGAAAGAAAACAAAGGAAATCAGCTGTTGACACCACATAATTAAACAAAATATGCACAAACCTTTTAGGACACAAAACCCCAATCCTGTTCTTAAAAAATAAATTTAAAAAAAAGAGAAGAAAGAAAATACATCTGGAAAGTAGGCTATTGTTAGATTTAAAAAAGAGAAAATATAATAATTAAGCATCACGAATGGTTTTCTTCAGGTCCAGCTTAAAGGTTACAAGTAAAACAAAAGTACCTGGGGTTAGCACAGAGGTGTCCACAAGCCACAAGGAAATAAAAGAGATAAACCTAATCGCATCTTCCTAAATATTCCCTGATCTACTTACATATCTGGGGTTTCAGATAAGTAGTTTCGAGGTATGATTTGATGATTTTCATACCTGGTTTAAAGCTTCTTACAGCATTGCTGTTCTGTGTCTCCCCTCTCCGGAGAACAACAGAAGACAGAAAAAAGGGAAGTCTTAATAAAACTTAATAAATTAAGAGAACAGAAGTTATGAAGGGGAAAGAATATTCACGTCCATTTCAGGTACATATACACCTACTCTGGCTATCACAGGTCAATGTATGTGAAGTTATGATTGTTTTTAATAGCTCCTGGAGTGGATTGGTAGAGGTAGAATAGTGACCTTTGATGCCAAATGGAATGTTGATGGGGGGTTTAGGGAGATACCAATATTGACTTCTCAGTGGGCTGCAGAGGGAGGCAACCCTGCGATTGTTGAACCTGCAAGTCCACCAGAGTCTGCAGCATCTGTGTTTGCTGCCTAAGAAGCACCATTATGTCCTGGTGCAGCTCCATCTCCTTTTCCTGCTGGGACTCCTGGGCCTCTCTTCCCCGTTGGCAATATTTATCCTCCAGGCCCTGTGCTTGAGGATCTCATTGAGCATGTTATCCTGAGTCCTCTTCGTTCTCCTCCTTATCTGGCTCAGGAATGCCATGGGTGTGGATGGGGTTACCCCACTGGCCACAGGAACAGCAGCTGAAGATAAAACACACAGAGGTACCATTGTCAGTGTATTCACTATAGAAAGAAAAAGTTAAGATAGTGAACTCATTCCCCTTGCTCCCCCGAAATTTTAAGCACTATATTATCACTTCTGCTTGGGACTGCTTGTGCACAGCGTCAGTCACTGCACAAGACATGGTGAGCATGGCCCTGCAGGGAGTTGTGGAAACGATGAGAGAATCACTCAGTTTCATAATTCTAGTACTCGAGGGCAATGGTACTGAATACTGGGGGAAACTTTTGGGAAAGGGGGAGTCTTTACATGAAAGATGGGCTCCACCTCAAGCAGAAATGGAACCAGATTGCTGGCACTTAAAATTAAAAAGGTCATAGATCAGATTTTAAACTAAGGGCTGGGGGAAAGCTGACGGCTGTGGAGGAGCATGTGGTTCGGACAGAGGCATCCCTTAGGAGAGGGTCTATCAATGGAGATTGGATGGACATAGAGACAACAGATGATAAAATACAGGTAGGATCTGATGAGAAAAGTTCAAATGTAAAAAAAGTCCCATTCAATTACATCAAGTAATGGCACACTGCTAAAAAGTGACAAGTTTTTAAAGGACTTAATGCTAAATTAATGCTAAAAGTCTAAATAAGATGGGTGAACGAGAGTGCCTCATATTAAATTAAGATATTGATATAACAGGCATCACAGAAACTTGGTGGAATGAGGATAATAAACAGGACATAGTAATACCAGGGTACAAAATATATCACAAGGACAGAACAGGTCGTGCTGGTGGGGAGTGGCACTATATGTGAAAG
Organism: Dermatemys mawii; assembly: GCA_007922305.1. Classification (NCBI taxonomy): domain Eukaryota; kingdom Metazoa; phylum Chordata; order Testudines; family Dermatemydidae; genus Dermatemys; species Dermatemys mawii. The sequence goes on from ML677347.1 coordinate 3,699,212, forward strand.
AAAGTGTAGAATCAAATGAAGTAAAATTCTTAAATGAACCAAACTATACCATAGAATCTCTATGGACAGTAATTCCATGCTTGAATAACAAGAATAGAGCGGCAGGGATATATATTACTAACCTGACCAGGATGGTGATACTGACTGTGAAATTCTCAGAGAGATTAGAGAGACTATTAAAATAAAAAAAACCCTCAATAATAATGTGGGATTTCAACTATCCCCATATTGACTGGGTAATGCCAGGACAAGATGCAGAGATAAAGTTTCCCACAGGGGGAGCGGCAATTCTTGATTTAGTCCTAAATGGAGCATGAGATCTAGTCCAAGAGGTGAATATAACTGGACAGCTTGGTAATAGTGACCATAATATAATTAAATTTAACATTCCAGTGGCAGACAAAACACCACAGTAGCCCAACAATGTATCACTTCATTTCAGAAAGGGGAATTAGACAAAAATGAAGAGATTAGTTAAACAGAGATTAAAAGGTACAGCACCAAGAGTGAAATCCCTGCAAGCAGCTTGGAAACTTTTTAAAAACACCATAAGAGAAGCTCAACTTAAATATATGCCCCAAATTTAAAAAAAAAAAAAAAGCATAGTAAGAGAACCAAAAAAAGTGCCACCATGGCTAAACAACAAATTAAAAGCAGTAAAAGCAAAAAGGCATCCTTTAAAACATGAAAGTTAAATTCTAATGAGGAAAATGGAAAGGAATATAAACTCTGGCAAATAAAGTGTAAAAATATCAGTAGGAAGGCCCAAAAGAATCTGAGGAACAGCTAGTCAAAGACTCACATAGTAATAGCAAATTTTTAAGTACATTAGAAACAGGAAACCTGCTAAATGACGTGTGGGGCCACTGGATGATCAAGATGCTAAAGGAACACTCAAGGATGATAACGCCATTGTGGAGATACTTAATTAATTCTTTGCATCGGTCTTCATGGCTGAGGATGTGAGGGAGATTCCTAAACCTGAGCCATTCTTTTTAGGTGACAGATCTGAGGAACTGTTCTAGACTGAGGTGTCATTAGAGGAGATTTTAGAACAAATTGATAAACTAAACAGTAATAAATCACCAGGACCAGATGGATTCACCCAATTTTGAAGGAACTCAAATGTGAAATGGCAGAACTACTAACTGTAGTCTATATCCTATCATTTGAATCAGCTTCTGTATCAAATAACTGGAGAATAGCTAATGTGATGCCAATTTCTGAAAAGGGCTCCAGAGGTGATCCCGACAATTACAGGCTGGTAAGCCTGACTTCTGTACTGGGAAAACTGGTTGAAACTATAGTAAAGAACAAAATTGTCAGACACATAGAGGAACATAATTATTGGGGAAGAGTCAATATGTTTTTTGTAAAGGGAAGTCATGCCTCACCAATCTACTAGAATTCTTTAAGGGAGTCAACAAGCATGTGGACATGGTGGAATCAGTGGATTCAGTGTACTTAGATTTTCAGAAAGTCTTTGACAAGGTCCCTTACTAACAGCTCTTAAGCAAAGTAAGCTTTGTTGGATAAGTAGCAAGGTCTTCTTATAGACTGGTAACTGGTTAAAAGCTAGGAAACAAAGGGTAGGAATAAATGGTCAGTTTTCAGAATGGAGAGAGGTAAATAGTAGTGTCCTTCAGGGGTCTGTACTGGGACAAGTCTTATTAAACATATTCATAAATGATCTGGAAAAAAGGGGTAAATAGTGAGATGGGAAAATTTGCAGATGATACAAAACTACTCACGATACTTAAATCCCAGGAAGACTATGAAGAGCTACAAAAGTGTCTCTCAGAACTGGGTGACTGGGCAACAAAATGGCAGATGAAATTCAGTGCTGATAAATGCAAAGTAATGCACATGGGAAAACATAATCCCAAATATACATATAAAATGATGGGATCTAAATTAGCTGTTATCACTCAAGAAAGAGATCTTGGAGTCATTGTGGATAGTTCTCTGGAAACATCCACTCCATGTGCAGCGGCAGCCAAAAAAGTGAACGGAATGCTGGGATCATTAAGAAAGGGATAAATAATAAGGCAGAAAATAGCATATTGCCTCTATATAAAACCACAGTATGCCCACCTCTTGAATACTGCACGCAGATGTGGTCGCTCCATCTATCTATCTATCTATATATACATATATATATTGGAATCGGAAAAGGTTTAGAAAAAGAGCAACAAAAATAATTAGGAGTATGGAATGGCTTCCATATGAGGAGAGATTAAAAAGACGGGCATTTTTCAGTTTGGAATAGAGGCGACTAAAGGCGGATATGATTGAGGTCTATAACAAATGAAGGGTGTGGAGAAAGTAAATAAGGAAGTGTTATTTACTCCTCCTCATCAGGAAGAATTAGTAGGGGAAGCAAAAGTGGATGGGAACCTGGGAGAAAGTGACCATGAGATGGTTGAGTTCAGGATCCTGACACATGGAAGAAAGAAGAGCAGCAGAATACGGACCCTGGATTTCAGAAAAGCAGACTTTGACTCCCTCAGAGAACTGATGGGCAGGATCCTCTGGGAGAATAACATGAGGGGGAAAGGAGACCAGGAGAGCTGGCTGTATTTTAAAGAATCCTTATTGAGGTTGCAGGAACAAACCATACCGATGTGCAGAAAGAAAAGTAAATATGTTAGGCGACCAGCTTGGCTTAACAGTGAAATCTTGCTGATCTTAAATGCAAAAAAGAAGCTTACAAGAAGTGGAAGATAGGACAAATGACAATGGAGGAATATAAAAACATTGTTCAGGCATGCAGGAGTGAAATCAGGAAGGCTAAATCACATTTGGAATTGCAGCTAGCAAAGGATGTTAAGTGTAACAAGAAGGGTTTCTTCAGGTATGTTAGCAACAATAAGAAAAGTCAAGGAAAGTGTGGGCTCCTTACTGAATGAGGAAGGCAGTCTAGTGACAGAGGATGTGGAAAAAGCAAATATACTCAGTGCTGCTTTTTTTTGCCCTCTGTCTTCATGAACAAGGTCAGCTCCCCGACTACTGCACTGGGCAGCACAGCATGGGGAGGAGTGACCAGACCTCTGTGGAGAAAGAAGTGGTTTGGGACTATTTGGAAAAGCTGATGAGCACAAGTCCATGGGGCCAAATGGCTGCATCTGAGGGTGCTAAAGGAGTTGGCGGATGTGATTGCAGAGCCACTGGCCATTATCTTTGAAAACTCATGGCGATTGGAGGAGGTCCAGGATGACTGGAAAAAGGCTAATGTAGTGCCCATCTTTAAAAGAAAAGGAAAGGAGGAGAATCCGGGGAACTACAGGCCAGTCAGCCTCACCTGAGTCCCTGGAAAAATCATGGAGCAGGTCCTCAAGGAATCAATTCTGAAGGACTTAGAGGAGAGGAAAGTGATCAGGAACAGTCAGCATGGATTCACCAAGGGCAAGTCATGCCTGACTACCTAATTGCCTTCTATGATAAGACAACTGGCTCTGCGGATGAGGAGAAAGCAGTGGATGTGCTATTCCTTGGGCTTGGTTACACTTGCAGCTTTATAGCGCTTTCAGTTATACTCGCCTTCGGATACAGCTCCAGGGAAAGCACTCCAGCATGTCCGCACTGACAGCCGCAACCACACTGGCATGGCCACATTTGTGGCACTTGCAGTGGCACTGCGAGAGGTGCATTATGGGCAGCTATCCCAGCATTCAGCATGCTTTTCAAACAAGGGGGGTGGGTGGGATGGAGTGTATTGTGTATATGTGGGAAGGAGAGAGCAAGCCGATTTTTGGAGTGCTGAGAGTGTGTCAGCAAACTGTCTTTTAAATGCGGATCCTCCTAAACTTCTGCTTCTCACTCACTCACTCACAGTAAACATTTGCTTTGTTGATTTGCCTAGTTGCAGATAAGCTCTGAAAACGTACTTCCGCATTCCTCCAGGAGAGTTCAAAACAAAGGGAAGAGAGGTGAATTGACTTAAGTAGATTAGGGGGCGTTTCCAGAGATCACTCAAAGCACAGTATTGTTACTACCCATTTACAGTGGAGCTAAAGCGTATCACCCAATACGCAACAGCTGTTAATCCTCTGGCAAGGAGGAGTACCAGGACTGCTACAGCGGACTAATAGCACTCTATATGCCCTGCCAGTGTGAACAAATAGTAAGGTAGAGTACTCTGGGAGGCTTTATTGCAGTATAAAGTGCCAGTGTAACCAAGCCCCTTGACTTTAGCAAAGCTTTTGATACCGTCTCCCATAGTATTCTTGCCAGCAAGTCAAAGAAGTATGGGCTGGATGAATGGACTATAAGATGGACAGAAAGCTGGCTGGATCATCGGGCTCAACGGGTAGTGATCAATGGCTCCATGTCTAGCTGGCAGCTGGTATTGAGTGAAGTTCCCCAAGGGTTGGTCCTGGGGCTGGTTTTATTCAATATCTTCATTCATGATTTGAAGGATGGCGTGGACTGCACCCTCAGCAAGTTTGCAGATGACACTAAACTGGGAAGAGTGGTAGATACGCTGGAGGGTAGGGTTTGGATACAGAGGGACCTAGACAAATTAGAGAATTGGGCCAAAAGAAATTTGATGAGGTTCGACAAGGATAAGTGCAGAGTCCTGCACTTAGGATGGAAGAATCTCATGCACTGCTACAGACTAGGGACCGAATGACTAGGCAGCAGTAGATCCATAGTATCTTCCTTCTAAGAGCTTCCTCATCTGTTGCAGGAACTACTCAGAAAAGCCTGCAAAATGAAAGTCTTTATACCTCCCCACAGGTAAACTCCCTCTGTTAGCCGCTCTGCTGTTTGCTGCTCAGCTGGTTCGCAGCTGACTGCCTTTTTATAACAGGCCCACTCAAGGCCCACCTAGAACAAAGTCCTCCCAATTCACACTTTTCAAACAAACAATCAAACAATCAAGCACATGGTCAAAGTGACAAACTGTCCCCACAACAGACACTCAGATACTCACCAACACAGTCCCCCTAATGCAGCACTCTGTGTACCTCTTCTTGGACAGATCCCAGGCAAAGTCCCTCTGTTAGCTCTCCGCTGTTCGCTGCCGTGATTCAGTACGTGATCCAGTATGACCCCAGGACCTTTTCTGTAGTACTCCTTCCTAAGCAGTCATTTCTCGTTTTGCAGAAGTGACAAAGAGTCCTGTGGCACCTTAAAGACTAACAAAAGTATTGAAGCATAAGCTTTCGTGGGCTAATACCCACTTTGTTGGATGACCTCTATTCCCCATTTTGTATATGCATCGATTAATGCATCAGTTAACATTGATGAGAATGGTGGCAGCACTATGACTTGAAGTTTATATGACATTAAAACTATGTTACTCCAAAACACATTGATGAGAGAAGTCAAGATTAGCTCAGGGAACTTCAAAACCTACTCTTTCAGTTTATTAGAAAACAAGACTCCAGACAATGTAGTTTATATATATGTGTCTAGAAAGAAACAAAGCCATTTCATGTGTTGCTGCCATCCGTACATAACATCTTTCAAAGCCGCCATCGAACCCTGAATTATCTTTGACTGAGTACTTACAATGAAAACAGCTTCAGGTTTGTGGCTTAATGAATGGCAGATTAGTTCTGGTTAAGAAAGAGAAGTAACCTGCCTAATTGCTGTTCATGACTAAATTCGGATTGCATCAGGTTCATCTTAAAGCAGCAACACCACTGCTTTCTTAATATGCTATAAAAGTTTTTGCTTTTGGGTTAGATGAAACTCCCCATCAATCAGCGCTATTAGCAACAGTATCCATATCTACATTTTCTCCCAACACTCCGTGCCATAAGGACTGAGATGAAGAGGCATCTACCTGAAACATGCCTCTGCTTGGCCTTTTACTGCTGCAATGCCTCAAGATCATTTTCCCACAACCACCTCTTCCTCTAATTCCTCAGGTTGAACTGCTATCCATTTCACTGGGAAACAAAACCTCAAGCTGCAGCAGAGTGATCTGTGGGAAATGGAATTGTTAAAAAAGTATGAGTTTTTTCCCTCTCCTTTGTTTTTTTTTTCCCCCTTGGCAGGGGATGATGTGGTTGCATATAAAAACACAACTAAACTGGGATCAGTTTCAAGAGTTGCTCACACAGTGAAGTTTTTTAAATATACTTTCTTATGTAGTATGTTTTCAAACCATTTAAAGCATAAACATTTCAAGCATAAACCTCTTGCAAGCACAAGATAAAAATATTGCAATGCACATTCCAGTTGAGATCAATTTAAATTTGCACACAATAGTACCATTCTAAATCTATACCTGTTCAGACATACTGCCCATTGTACATTAAAAAGAAAAATGAGTTCCTAGTGGGCAGGCATCGGCAGGGGGGGGGGGGGGGCTAAATATTACATGAGCCTACAGAGTTAAGTACCTGCCCATCCCTGGAGCTCTCTCTTCCTTTCTGAATTAAAGCCCACAGGTTGGGCCATTTTTATTTTTTTTCGTGGCCATTTGCTTGTGTTGCACAGGTTCCAGGATGTTTTCAAAGAAAGAAATCAACCCAAAATGATTTCAAGAGATCATGTCAGAAGAGATTGAAAACCCTATATTTTGACCTAACACACCTTAGTGCAGGGGTTCTCAAACTGGGGGTTGGGAATCCTCAGGGGATCATGAGGTTATTACATGGGGGATCATGAGCTGTCAGCCTCTACCCCAGAGCCCGATTTGCCTCCAGCATTTATAATAGTGTTAAATATATAAAAAAGTGTTTTTAATGTGTAAGGGGGGTCACACTCAGAGGCTTGCAGCGTGAAAGGGGTCACCAGTACAAAAGTCTGAGAACTCCTGCCTTAGTGGTTAATAGCCAGATTCTAATTAGCATGATATTCATTCATTTTAAATCATGATTTTTCTCACTAAAGTGTTAAACTAATCTCTTCAGAGCATAAAAATAGTGCATGTATTTTATTTCTCTACACATCTGATCTTCCTTTTAGGTGGATGGGGATGGGGTGGATGGAAAAGGACTTAAACAAGAGAATCTATTGCTAGCTGAGCTTTAAAATCAATAGCTTTTAGTGGTTAAGAGAAAAAGCACAACCCTTTATCAGACATTCCTATGTGATTTTTAAAAAAACAACTGATGTATTCTATATTATTATTACATATTAATGTATTTTTACATCTCTTAATTTCTTCAATAATCACGACAGGCTTTCACTTACTGTTAGATCCCACTTTATGTGGAAATTATCCATTGGACTGATGTTTTGAAAACTCTGAAATTTGTTACACTGCAATGGCAATAAACAACAGCTGTAAGAAACGAAGTAGATGCTAGTAAATTCATCAGTGAAATGCACAAAATGCTAAAATAACAATAATAGTTAAAAGTTATATATATCATATATATTTCATTTTCTTCTCCACCTCCTTCTATTTTATCTTTAGCTTAGTATTGAGACATTTGAAAGTGTCATTTGGGATATAGTCACGCAAAGAAAGTGCACAGTCTGTTTCCATCTTAAAAGGCTTACTTAAAAATGAATGTAGGGATATATATAGATATATATATAGATATATAGATATACAGCCTTTGTAGCTTATTGTACAAAAAGGTAATCAAATAAAGCAATATTAAAGTCAGACACTGGACATAAAATACACATGATGCCTGAACAGTAAGATAATGGACTCCAGGGAAGCAGGACAATACAAAAATAAAAGGATTACTATAATTCTCTTAGCCTTATCTATGTTGTCCGATAAAGTACAATAAAAGCACATGTTGCAAGAGGAAGCTCAGTTTAATGTCTGACATGATTATCTTCACCAGTTTGTAGCCCTTTTCCATTAGATTGATCTTTTATTCTCAATCATTTGTATAGGTGTCCATAAATTCCTTCTATTCTGACAGCATCCTAAAATTTAAAGATGACCTGTAACAGATAAAGTAAGAGGGGAGACATCTTGAGTGCTGAGAGCAGGTCAATACCAAATCAAACCATTCTGTGAAATCTGATGCCATGATTCTGCTGGAAGGGAAGAAAGGTTGTTTTGCTTCCATAAAAGCTCTGCAAAGTGTCAAGTGCAGTTGTGGTTTGTTTAATTTCAGCTTCCCCCACTCAGTCACATAGTCTAATTTTCCTTACTATATAGATTTTTTGTGTTACTCTGCAGATAGCATCATAGAATAGAATATTAGAATCATAGAATATCAGGGTTGGAAGGGACCTCAGGAGGTCATCTAGTTCAACCCCCTGCTCAAAGCAGGACCAATCCCCAGCTAAGTCATCCCAGCCAGGGCTTTGTCAAGCCTGACCTTAAAAACCTTTAAGGAAGGAGATTCCACCACATCACTAGGTAACCCGTTCCAGTGCTTCAGCAAACTCCTAGTGAAAACGCTTTTCCTAATATCCAACTTAAACCTCCTCCACTGCAACTTGAGACCATTACTCCTTGTTCTGTCATCTGGTACCACTGAGAACAGTATAGATCCATCTGCTTTGGAATCCTCTTTCAGGTAGTTAAAAGCAGCTACCAAATCCCCCCCCTCACTCTTCTCTTCTGCAGACTAAACAATCCAAGTTCCCTCAGCCTCTCCTCATAAGTCATGTGCTCCAGCTCCCTAATCATTTTTGTTGCCCTCTGCTGGACTCTTTCCAATTTTTCCACATCCTTCTTGCAGTGTGGGGCCCAAAACTGGACATAGTACTCCAGCTGCAAGAAACCTCAGGAGGTCATTTAGTCCAGTCCCCTGCTCAAAGCAAATCAGTTTGATCTGAAGTGAGCTAATGCCCTTTGAGGAAATAGAATGTATTCCTAAAGAGACCAACACTAGGTTTTCTCTGCTTGAGTTTCCATGAAAGTCACCACGTAGAATATGGGAGATAATTGCATTGTTTTATGAATATTGTGAGTATTTCTATTCATTTGAGATGATGGTGGGACTTGTGCCATGGAACACCAACAGTTAATTCCTGCTATTGCTCTCCTCACTGCCTCTCCACCCCTGGGAGTCAGAAAACATCTAGCTCAGTTGCCAGTACTTAACGGTTAATACAGTGAATACACTACTGAAAGTTTCCCTCCAATCCCTCTGCTGAGAATCACGAACTGGACCAACCAAGTTAAGGGGTCCCAGGACAGACACAAGAACTTTGAAATGGGTAAAAAACTGCCTGTGAACTCAGAAAGGGAGACACTGGCTGAGGGGCAGACTGAGTCTGAGATTGCAACGGTGCATGCTATGTCACCCCATCCCAATAGGGAGGGGGTGCTTGACACCAGTGAGGTCTACCTAACCTTAGAAGGATTAGTTTAGGTAAGATAATATGCATATAGGTCTCTTGTTGTTTTAACCCTTTTCCACTCTATTTTTATGCTCCTATGGATAAATAAATAATCCTTTGTGTTAAGATGGCTGTTCGGTGTCACTGCGTTTTCATGATGATGGCAGCCCCACAAAGGGAAGTTTATAACAGGGACCAAAACCCAATCAGATCTGATGAGGACATGCATCTGATATATGGATTCTGTGAGCTGGGAACCCCTTCTGAGAGTGGGGATGAATTTCAGGATTCCTCACTGAGAGAAGTACAGGTGCAGGGCCTGTGACAATACTGTGGGGAGAGCTGGGTGGGAGGCAAAAGGTACAGTGCACCCTGAACCATAACAGTCACTTACTCAGATTCTTAAGGACCTGCGAGCACTGTCGGTTGAAACCTCTGAATTAGACCCATGTTCTTCTTGGCTGGTGAAGACCATCAGTAAGACAAATTATTACTAGCTGCTAGCTTCTTTTAAGGAAACAATCATAAGGCATCTGCTCAAGAAATTATCTTTAACAATTGTCTTGCTAATCATGTACCTTTACTAAATACTAGAGAGCTGCACAGTTTGCTTCTTCTGTAGGCCAAGCTCATTGCACATAAAAAGGCTCCATACATCCTTCCATTCTCCACCACAAGCTCCTTGTGTGTCACCATCCCAAGTCCTTCTATTTCAGGTAGTCCCTGAAATGCACTATGTGCTCCCTCATGCCAGGATGTCTATATATCCCCATTTCCACCATACCATTCTCCCCTCCCTGCCAGGTGCTCTGTGTACCTTTCCATTCCCCCTCTCCCTTCATAATCTTCTGTTTCTCTCCTCCCACCCCGCATGCCAGGGGCTCTATGTGTCCCCCATTGTCACCTCCCCCACAGTAGGAAATGTGGGCTACAGGGTCTTTGGTATATTGGTGATAATTATCTGTATCTCTCCATCTCATCCTATGCAATTATCCAGTGAATAATGCAGTAAACGTTTATAAATGAAAATAGGCCTATTTTCTAATAATGTGTAAAGGCTGACTTTATGTACTTATGATTAATGTCAGTGCATCTACCAATAGAATCTATAATCTTCCTGAATTTATAAATACCCAGATACTTTCCAATCTTACTTAGATCCCTTGTGAAATAAAGTCATAGAACACTCCAAACTCTAAATGATATTCCCAGGTGGATGCCTTTCACTAGTAGTGCTGCTTTTTGAGACAAACTAGGAAAAATGTCATCTTAACACTCCAGAAAAGCAGTTAGCTGAGTGAGCACATTCTGATTAACAGTGTGACTAGGTCTCTACAGAGAAATTAAAATGATGAGGTGGCATAAACTATGTTTAATGATGAAAGAAGCTCTCCCTGGTGCTGAGATGGCCTCATGTTGACGTAATGTTCTGGCATGACTAAGTATTTGGGCAAGGGCACAGGTTTTAATTTTAATTTCCCAGAAATGGTTGGATATTTCCTTCACACACTTATCTGTACATTTCTAATGTGCCTATCATCATAACAGACCATTTTCTCCTCTCTTTTCTTGGTTAAGAGTTATGGATGTAGTTCTCTAACATATATAAGATACAGTCTAAACTTCTCCGTTCTGGGGCTTGTCTTTATTTTTATCTTAAAGAAGGACAAAATGCAAACACTGGCCTAAGCTCTCTCTTCAAGCTTGGATCTTCCTAGGTTTTTCCCCCTCTATGACCTCATCTCCCTACCCTCTGTCATAGAAAACTGTTCCAATAGTTTTTATAGCCTCTTTAGAAATAACATCAGGACTCCTCATAACTATCTCTGCATCATTACATAGTTCAAGAACCTGATACCAGAAATAACCTAATAGAATAGCTCCACATACCTAACTTGTGTCCTGCAACGTACCACCCTATTAAAAGGACTTTTGGAAGACAGTCTGTTGACAGTATAACACCAGCCATATTAAAGTCTCCTATGGGAAAGGCCTTTACAAAGAGGTGTGTCTTGCATTGCACTCTATAAGCCCTAAAAAAATGAGACAAAACCACACCCAGTTCTTCAGTGGTGTACATTCTACAGCTGGGGGGCCTGTTGGAAGACTCATTGCCTTCTGTGGCTCAACTGGACTGAATCATAGAATATCAGGGTTGGAAGGGACCTCAGGAGGTCATCTAGTCCAACCTCCCTGCTCAAAGCAGGACCAATCCCCAACTAAATCATCCCAGCCAGGGCATTGTCAAGTCTGACCTTAAAACTTCTAAGGAAGGAGACTCCACCACCTCCCTAGGTAACCCATTCCAGTGCTTCACCACCCTCGTAGTGAAATTTTTTTTTCTAATATCCAACCTAAACCTTTAAAAAAAAAAAAAAGAATTCTAAATTACCCTCACTCCTGCTTAGTCTAACCTTATTGAGCCATAATTCCTGAAGACAATTAGACAAACTTATACTTCAGAACTTTGAGTCATTCTCATATCCAACTCTTTCTGCTCTGATTGATACCATTTCCTTATATCAGCTATAGAAAAGTTAGTGTGTTTAGCTTAATCAATGAATATGCTCAATGGAGTATATTTGATATGTGTGATAAGATAAGTATGCGGTGAACTAGGTGGAATCAAGTACAACATTCTGGTTATGTAGAGTGAATAGAATGCCTAAGTGATAAAGTGACAAAGAGTCCTGTGGCACATTAAAGACTAACTAAAGTTTTAGAGCATAAGCTTTCATGGGCTAGTACCCACTTCGTTGGATGCATGCAGTGGAAGTATCCAGTGGCAGGTATAAATAGGTAGGCAAGAACCAGGTGGGAGATAACAGGGTTAGTCCAATGAGGCTGAACCAGCTTGTTATCTCTAATCAGGGAGGGTGAGATGTTCCTCTAGCAGCTGAATTGGAGGTGTGAATAGCGAGAGAAGAGAAGCTGCTTTTGTAGTTAGCTAGCCACTCATAATCTTTGTTCAATCCTTGATTGATAGTATCAAATTTGGAAATGAATTGCAGCTCTGCAGTCTCTGTTTGTAGTCTGGACTTGAAGGTTTTTTGCTGCAAAATGCTGACCTTTAAATCTTCTATAGTGTGTCCAGCGAGGCTGAAGTGCTCTCCTACAGGTTTTTGTATAAGTTTTGTATAAGTTTTGTATCACTTTTGTATAAGTGATAAAGGAGGCAGCATTTAATGTTGTTCATTATTTGTATCACATAGCACTCTCAGTGTGCTAGATGCAGTACAGTCACAAGACAAACACCCCTGTTCCAAAAAGTTTTCTGTCTAAAAAGTGACAGAGTCCTGTGGCACCTTAAAGACTAACTAAAGTATTAGAGCATAAGCTTTCGTGGGCTAATACCCACTTCGTCGGATGCTTGCATCCGACGAAGTGGGTATTAGCCCACGAAAGCTGATGCTCTGCTTGCATCCGACGAAGCGGGTATTAGCCCACGAAAGCTTATGCTCTAATGCTTTAGTTAGTCTTTAAGGTGCCACAGGACTCTTTGTCACTTCTGCAATTCCAGACTAACACGGCTACCTCTCTGATTCTGTT
>ML677347.1:3712379-3892980 GCA_007922305.1 Dermatemys mawii
ACAAAGAGTCTTGTAGCACCTTATAGACTAACAGATCTTAGGGATCATGAGCTTTCATGGGCTAAGACCCACTTCAGCAGATGAATGTTGTAGAAATCTCCAGAGGCAGGTATAAATATGCAGGCAAGAGAGCAAGGTAAATTTGATCAGGGAGGGTGAGGATTGAATTTACCTCGCTCTCTTGCCTGCATATTTATACCTGCCTCTGAAGATTTCCACAACATTCATCTGATGAAGTGGGTCTTAGCCCATGAAAGCTCATGATCCCTAAAATCTGTTAATCTATAAGGTGCTGCAAGACTCTTTGTTGCTTTTGCAGATCCAGACTAACATGGCTACCCCTCTGATACTAAATAAATAGGTGGTGCTTCATGATGATTGGTCATGAACTGATGAACGAAGTCTAACAACACAAAGGTGTTTGCTTGTTTTTTATAGCAAAACTATCCTAAGTTACTACAACATGTCCTGAACTTGCCACAAGGCCACTATTACCTCCTTATTCAAATTCCCCCCTATAGTGGTAAATTATTTTCAAGCCCAGAGGGGAACCATAAGGAAGAATCTGAATGCAGCCTTGTGTGATAAACTCAGGAAGGAGATTTCCTATACAGAGAGTGACATGGAAGGAGGGTGGATGGAACAAGAGATGGGGGGAGGATACCTTATGAATTCTAATACCACAGATTCAGTGTGTGACCTTGAGTAGCGGGTAAGTCATTTAAAAACAGAACTTTTTAAATTACCTTGGATTTTGGGAGCCTCTGTTCTTGAGTTTCCATCCTGAGACACTTTTGCCACTCAAAAACAGAAAAATCTAAAGTTAGTGGATACTCATGCCTTGAGCTGATGGGGAAAATTTTGATGAGCTGTTTTGTTTTTACCAAAAAATAATAAAAAAAAAAATTGAAACTGTTCACGAAACAGGGTCAATTTCAGTGAATCTTCAGAGTTCAAAATAGTTCGAAAAACATTTTGAAATTGTCAGAATGTCCCATTTTGTTTTTTTGTAGCCTGAAAGTGTTGGGTTTTGACTCAAAACCACTTTTCATTTTGAAATTTTGGTAAATTTAGATTTAAAAAAATGCTAAAATAGAAACAAAAGGTCAAAATCAAAACAAAACATATGGATTGACCCAAATTTGTATTTTAGCACCTTTTTTCAGTTCACTAATACCTTGTGAATTCACCTGGATTTATGCAAAATATCCATTACTCATAAGTAGCACCTGAATAGTTTGAATAATTATCAGCGTATGAGTTGTTTGCTTATGGTCTGCTTTGAGTATTTATTATTCCTTTTTTGAGGTATGTAACTGGTCACCCAAGTCACATAGCATTGTTTCTGCTCCCTCGTTAGAGTCTTGAAACTTTTCAAAACTAGAGAATAATGATAACGTTGTAGCAAACAGAGTATGTTTCTACATGAAAATACTAACAAATCAGGTGGTTCTGTTTTAAAAAACTATTCACCAAATTCTAATCAGAAAAGACAATAAGAATACATTTTGAATCATGTTTTTTTTTATTGGACATACTATTTTAACCTTAAATGTATGGCTGAATTTGAATTTTGGCTGAAGATATTTTATGAGAGTATTGTTACCCACATTTTACTGGTGAGGAACTGGAAAGAAAATAAGGAGAGATTAAGGTCTAGATGTTTGCAATGAGAGCTGAGCAGGAAACAGTTTTCCTATTCCACAAATATACACACATTCACAAATTCAAAGTGTTTGTGTGTGTGTTTGTGTGTGTGTATGTGTGTAATTGTGTGATAGGAAAATTATTTCTTCCTCAGCTCTCATTACAAACATTTAGACCTTAATCTCTCCTTATTTTATTGCCCAGTTTCCTCCCCAGTAAAATGTGGGTAACAATACTCTCATAAAATATCTAATGGTTCTGGTGTAAAAAACTCTAGAACTTCTGCAAAGGCTTTGTTCTCATGTATCCAAACCATATCCAATGAAGCATGTGATATCTTCAGCCAAAATTCAAATTCAGCCATACGTTTCAGGTTAAAATAGTTCGTCCATGAAAAAATACATGATTCAAAAAGTATTATCACATTCTTTTCTGGTTAGAATTTGCTTATTTTTTTAAAACAGAACAACCTGATTTGCTAGTATTTTAATGTAGAAACTTAATTTGCGTATTCTATTTGCTACGATATTTTCATTATTCTCTAGTTTTGAAAAGTTTCAAGACTCTAATGAGGAAGCAGAAACAATGCTATGTGACTTGGGTGATCAGTTACACACCACAGAAAAGAAATAATAAATACTCAAAGCAGACAATAAGCAAACAACTCATGGGCTCATAATAATTCAAGCTATTCAGGTGCTGCTTATGAGTAATGGATATTTTGCATAAATCCAGGTGAATTCACAAGCTATATGTGAACTGAAAAAAGGGGCTAAATTTGAAACAAATTTGTTTTCAACGAATAATTTAACTGGGTATATTTCCAACTGCAGACTCAAACAATGATTTGCTGTGTTTCTAAATCCAACTGGAGCCAGAAATTTCACGACATGTAGTTTGCCAGGTTTCTATCCTTATTCTAAATGAGACATTCGGGTAAGTCTGGCTAACCACACAAATTTTAGGTTTCTTATCTGAGCAGAACCTTTGTGGCTTGCACATCACAATTACTAACACACAGTACATGAGTTTTGTGTGTCACATTCAAGCATATGACATGCATAGCATACTTAGCTTTGTTCCTCTTCTTGTTTTTGAGTGTGCTGAGTTTGTATTTTTTTTACCTTCTTAAAAGGAATATTGCAGGCAGAAGATAAAAAAAAGACTTGCCAGGCTGATACACTTCAAATCAGGGTATTTATCGCCAGTTCTGTTAACGCACACAGTAGATTACAAACTAAAAGCAAAACATTAAAAAGCAAACATATACAATTATGCCTAGTCTTGTAAAATATGACATTAATAATAATCCAAATGTACAATTTGCTTTGTGACTTATGCAAAGTGGTTATGCCTGGTATTTCATTTTCTATCTGTAGTCTCTGAATTTCTGTGCTGAAATTTGTTACTGCATATTTCTATGGTAACTCCTGCTGAGGGAATGGAAAGATGTCATAGGGAGAAAGAAAGGGACAGTATTACAAGAAAGAAAAAAGCACATGAAACAGAGTGAAACATGCAATGAAGGAGCAAAAGGAACTGCAAATATCTGTTAGAGGAGACTGGATATTCACAAACTTTATTGAATTAAAGCTGCAAATTCACTAGGCAACAAAGATACATTTGCAAGATTAGTCATGGAGAAAAAATGTAGCATGCTCACTTTTGCCAGTATACATGAGTATGCCCACCACAAGAAACCCTTTAGAAAATTTAGTGTCATCTTGAAGTATATTGGTGAGAAAGTAGCCATCATTTCCCACTCAGAGGAAAATCGATTCAAACCTAGCTTCACATCCAGACACCCATGAACTTAGGAAGTGTCTGGAGTCCCAACAGGACTCCAAGGCTGAGCATTGTAGTTATATCCTCAAGATTGGTAGAGGCTCACTGTGTCCTCCTGCAGCTCCTTCCCCAGGAAGCGGGGTCTGTGCAGCAACAGATTCCCTGACTTCCTCCCACTCACTTCTTGTACATTGCCAGGCATAGGTCTCCTGTGATTGCTGAACACTGTGCAGCAAAGGAGTGTGCATGTCCTATACCACCCACTCCTGCCTTGCACATCAGGTCCATGCAAGTCCCACATTCCAGCCCTGAAGCCGGGAGTAAGATTTTCTTTCTTCTATGGAAATACCAGGCAAATGCTATCAGCATCCAAAAAGAGAATTTTGTGCCAGTCAGTTGTTTCTTGCCTATGGCTCGTACTGTGCCTTCCATTAGCTGATGCTTCTTTTCATGCATGCAGGAATTACTATATATCATCTTTGACTCTCTTTCTTATGCTGCTAGTCTCGAAACATTGAGGAGATCTCACAGATTTTCACACATAACCCTTTATACAGCACCATTCTCAGGCAAGGCAGATTCTAACACTAGCAAGACCATCTTTTTAGTCATATACTCCAATTAGCACTTTTACATCCAGTGTATTTTTCCACTGTTCATTATCTTGACTTTTATTATTCTACGGCTCAGAAAATGAACCTATCACTTGCAAAGCAAGGATGGCAGTGACAGAATTCTCCTTGCTCCTGAAGGCAGTGAGAGTCAGGGATATGTTAATATGAGCAAAGGAATCAGGCCTTAAGTGAGATGGCGCTGACACATCATCTACCCCACTACCTGACTACACTAAGGATGATCTTTTTTCATTCACTTGTATAGAAAAACTGAATGAGAGGGAGTTTTGTGGATATTTGGGAAATGTTGGACTGATCATTTTTCATCCAAAAACACAAATTGGTTGAAATGTTAATTATTTGCAAAAGAGGATTGGGTTCAAGGAATTTCCCAACTCAAAATGGTGTGGAGAAAAAAAAAGTTTTGCCATTGTCAAACTGCTTTGGTTTGACATTTTAAAGAAAAAAAATCTGGTTTTCTGGTTCTAAATGTCATTTTGTGTTTAAATGTAAGATAATTTGAATGAGACACTTTTTTAATTTTTTTAAGATGACAAATCAAAAGAAAAGAATTTGATTGACCAAAACAAACAAACAAACAAAAAGGAGGGGTTTTGGTAGCAAATATTCTCCTGATTTTGACTTTTGACTAATGACTTCAGAATTGACTCAGGATCTGACATTACAGTCATCTCAGGGCTGGTCTTCACTATGGGGAGATCGATGCATCAGGGATCAGCTTAGTGAGTCTAGTGAAGGCCTACTGAATCGATGGCACAGAGCTCTCCAGTCAACCCCGGTGCTCCAGCTCTCCGAGAAAGGTAAGGGAAGTCAACCAGAGAGAATCTCCCATCAACACAGCACAGTGGTAAGCCGACCTAAGCTACATCAACTCCAGCTACAAGAATACCATAGCTAAAGCAGTGAAACTTAGGTCAACTTACCCCCACAGAGAAGACAAGCCGTAAGAAGGACCTTATCATCACCTTCAATCCCTCCCAAAGCTGAAGTCACCTGACACAGCTCTGACTAGTTCTGGAGGTATTCTGAATTGCATGGGCCAGTTCACCATGGAAACAACTTACAATGGCAGAAGCTATGCATTCAGAGTGTATGTGATCAAAGGACCATAATCCAGCAGCCTTCACAGCTACAGTGTGGTTGCCAAGAGAGAAAAGAGGAAGAACTCAATGGAACATTTGATAATATTGGACTTTTAAAAGGAGATCCAGTACAAATCAACTTGAGAAACAATGGTGAACCAAACAGTGTACAAATAACCGTACCAGAGAGAATTTGAAAGAGACTATCTGCAGATTTATACAAATTCAGAGGACATCTCTGCCTAGATATAGTGGATTATTATTTTTCTAGGTACACAGAAGCAATGTACTTGAAAAACATAACATGCCACAGTGTTATGGAGAAACTGAAGTGCACTTTTCTCACTTCAGTGTTCCAAAACACCTAGTAATGGACCACAATTCACCGTGGCAGAATTTAAGTCATTCTGAATGAAATGAGATTTCGATCATATTATTAAGAGTTCACATTACTCACAAGCAAATAGACAGGCAGAGAGAACTGTACAGACAGCCAAGAAAATCCTACAGCAAAAAGATCCATTCCTTGCTCTTCTGAGTTTCAGATCAGCACTAAGAGTGGCTACTGGAGATAGTCCAGAACAACTCCTGATGCGAAGACAACTCAAAACTACTGGTCCAACTTTGGAAAACAACCTCTCTCTGAAGTGGCCAGACAGGAACAGAGTAGCCAAATCAGGCAAAAAGGATAAAAGATCTTATGAACATTTTTACAACAGACATTATTCAGTTAGAGATCTGCTAGGTCTAGAACCTGGTGATTATGTTTATGTCAAATTGGATTGATAAAAGGGATGGACAACTGCAGCTGTTATAAAAAAAATAGCATTGAGATCATAAGTAAGCAAGACCAATAGTGAGATTTCAGCAGAAACTGCCAACATCCAGAGTTTGTTTCTCAGAAAGAACAATCAACAGAGCAAACTCTACACATAGTGAATGAAGAACAAGAAAAAGACTCAAGGATTCTAGACTGGCCACAGCCAATCATTGAAACTCATGGATAGTCAGATGGCCAAATGGTTACACGTTCAGTTCAAGTAATTAGAAAAACAGTGTGATTCAGAGATACTTAACAGACTGAACTGTATTAAACTTCAAAGATAGTGTGATAGTGTAAATTTTAGGATGTAAAATTTAAAGGAGGAGATGTAATGGAATGCTAAGCTGTATGATATGGCTCAGTCATTAGGTAGTGCTGTGCGTAACAAATTTATTTAAGCTCATATCACACTTGGCAGAGCGTTACAAATCTGTTGTGTATAAGTAAGCTCTGTGACCAGTCCTGATCTGGTACAGAAGTACATGGCACTATGTAAACAAAATGGCTACAGTCTATGGATGCATGGCAGAGTTCTTAGACATTTAAAGTTGTAGTACACACTGAATAAAGGCATCCAGTTCAAACTTACTTTCCAACACTTTGTTAATCCAGCTCATTTTATAAATAAAATTAAATAAATTTAAAAAATCACTCTCTTTGGAGGTTTGTGGTTTAAACTGAACTGAAGAGCTATTAACAGAAATGAAAGCAAAAAATACAGATGGGTGTCCAATGTCATCAACCATCTAAATAAAATAATAGATTGCTACAATTAAATAAAGTGACGGAACTATTGTTTTATATAAGAATGTGGGTTTAAAAAAATTATATGGTGTTATTTTGCACAGAACTTTTCTATAGATACGCTGAGGATTGTCCTCCTAGGATATCAGGGTCTTTGAATTTCTGCATTCTAATACATCCAGGTGTGATAATGTCTCATCATAATTAACACTTTTTCATGTCTCTGTGTTAAAATATCCCCTTTCTATTCTGCTTTTGTAAACAAAACCAGCCAAGACAAAGTGTGACAAACTATATATCTGTATTACAGAATGGCTTCTGTTTATTGAAGAGTAGAATACCAAATTGAGGCATGGCACTTAATTACTAACAGATTTGAATAACTTCAGGGGCAAGGTGCCAAATATCCACAAGTGTTTCACAACAATTACATACACTGCTATGCCAGCACTAATGTCAGCCACCTCAAAGTGATTGTTTAAATAGGATACAATACCAGCTGGAAGCAAACCCAGGAATTTCCTCAGGGCATAATCATGTTATTTTGTGCCAGTCTGGAAGGTAAATAATGTGACATATTTACAGGGTAAATTTGCAGTACAGTTGAGGTGCAAACTGCTTATTTTTGCACCTATAGTAGAATCTCGATTTTACAAACACCAATCTTACAAATGATCAGTTATATAAACTGTTTTTCCAGAAGGAAAAAATAAAATAAAACTCATAACTAAAGTGATGTGGATGAAGAACAACTTGACATTCCTTCACAGAGCAATGCCTTCAGTGCACTGGAGATTGCTTTGCATTAGTTAGGCAGACAAGAAGAAAGTGATGCAGTGCACCATAATACAAATTATGCATTATGCCTGCTGTCACTTAGAGATGTTCAATTTTAGGACCGTCTCAATTTTAGGAACTCCTCAATCCTGAATTAGTTCATAAAATGGGGGTTCTACTGTACATTGAATGTGGGTAGCCAATGCAGGGAATAGTGGATCACTTTACAGCCCCATACTTCCCTCTGCATGCTCACTGGAAAGACCACGGTCTGGTTCATAATAATGAAATAACTTTATTGGCTATAGCCACAAGAATTTTAAACAGGTACATATGCTTGTTTAATTTTAACAAATCAAGACAGATTCCTTCCACACGTAGGCGGGGAATATATACATATGCACGTGTTTGATTATCTGTATATCCCTTACGATGACTTACAGGCATATTGCTAGTACAGATTCAGAATGTAATCCTGGTAGCAGCCAAAGCCATAAAATAGATTATTCATACCTCTTCTGATGATTATTTGTTTGCTGCATCCAGCCATCGTGGAGGATGAAAAAACATATTTGAAAAGGATGATGCAGGATGTTGTTTATGTATTTCATAATAAAGCCTGTTGTTTTTGTAATCACTTCATGGATTTCTTTTTTCATATACACATTAATTTGTTTTGAATCACACTAAGGGAATGGTATTAGTTTTTACAGTGCTCAGGCAAAGCTGTGATTTGCCTGATGCTTAGCAGAAGTGCCACAAAATTAAAGTGGTGATAAATTGTACAAATTAATGTATTTCCGAAAACTCAGAAGCCTGTTAAGAAGCTGGAAGCTAGGATGCGAGAATGGATCTGTAGATTTTGTATCTAGTGCTGCTGAGTCCGTGATACAGAATCACAATGTGTGATGTTGCAAGCATTTGTGTTATACACACCTTGTAAATGAGTCACCAGCAGAGTCCTTAATTAAAGTTCAGTGACAAAGTCATCATACAAACTTCTGGCAACAAACAGTGGCATATACTCAACTTTGAGATCACACTAATTTCATTATTAACAACAGAACTGGCCTTACCATGAGGCGAACTGAGGCAGCTGCCTCAGGTGCCAGACTGGGGGAGAGGGACGACATCACTAGGACCCGAGTGTAGAAAATTGTGTCTGCTGCTTGTGTATATGTATTCTCTCTGCTCTAGATGCACAGAGATGGTGGAGGGCCATGCTGGAGGAAGGAGAGCACAAGAGACATAACAGGCAGACAGGAGAAAAGGTGAGAGGGAATAACAGAAAGCAGCAGGAGCTGCAGGAAGAGAGAGGAGAAGGAACCTATTATGTCCCTCAAGCACTGCCAGGAGCCTGAAGAGATTAACATCAGCTTCTCAGGGAGCTTCCTGTTGCCTGCTGCTTCCCTGAACTCACTTGAGGAGAACAGGCGGTCAATGGAAGTAGTAGGAGCCAGTTAGGCCCTTAAGATGCTGATACCTACCCTCACTCAGGCCCTGCTACCAGCCTGCTTATTTGTCTCCTTCAATTGAATGTTGAGAGTCACTATAGCTGGCACAGAACAGCAGACATGAGTGAAAAAAAGAGTGCACAGAAGTTGGCAGAGGAACCTCACACTGAAGCTATTTTCCCAACCATTTAAGAATATAAGAGTCACCGAAGAAGACATTTTGATTATGCGGCATGTGATAATCTGATAAGAGACCCCAAACAACAAATCAAAGTTGAATTCTTTAACCAGGTGCTAGATTGTGCAATACAGTCAGTTGAAGAATGTTTCATACAGCTCAAGGAACAAAGCAGGGATGTTGTATGATATTCCAAAATTCCTCACTATACTTGAAGAAGACCTACACCAGCAATCCTGGGCACTAGAGACAGTGTTGACACATGATGACGTGCAATATTGATGGGAGTGATTTAGGTGATGAACTGAAAGCCCTGTCAAGATCAGGATCAACTCCATATGCTGTTCGGAAATATATGTGCACAAATAAAATGACCACCCTCTTTCCAAATGCTTTTGTTGCTCTATGCATACTTCTAACACTTCCTATAACAGTCGCCAGTGGAGAACACAGCTTCTCCAAGCTGAAGATAATAAAAACACATGTACCCTCCACAATGACACAGGAGAGGCTGGTTGGCCTTGCAACCATCTCAGTAGAGAATCCTGGCCCAGACTGTGGATCTTCAGAAAGCAGTTCAAATCTTTGCAACCAAGAAGGCATGGAAAGCACCACTTTGATTATTCAAACAGATAAAAATACCAGTGTTTACTCTGCAGACAAGAAAAGTTACATTTGCAGTTCAGGCATTTGAAAGTTTAGTGTTACCTAAAATTCTGGAACAAGGCCTTTTAAGTTGTTAGTTCTCCTTTAGTGGGGTAGGTAGCAGAGTAGTACCATGAGAGAAGTAGAACAGGAAGAAGTCAGAATTGAGACCTTTCAAAGTTTTGGCCCAAGTGAAAGGGAATGGGGGTGCCATTTGAGCTCCCCACATCAGGTGCCAAAATGTTGAGGGCTGGCCCTGATTAACAATAAAATAACATGTTTATTACAGTGGTGCCTAAGG
Source organism: Dermatemys mawii (assembly GCA_007922305.1). Lineage (NCBI taxonomy): Eukaryota > Metazoa > Chordata > Testudines > Dermatemydidae > Dermatemys > Dermatemys mawii. The sequence continues at coordinate 3,722,451 of ML677347.1, forward strand.
GCCAACCCAAAGTGGAGTTTTATTGTGCTAAGCATGGCACAAACATGGAGTAGTAGATGGTTCCTACCTCAAAAAGCTTACAGACTAAATAGACAAGACAGCCATAGGGTGGGAAAGGTGTCTAACACACAAGCAGTGTGAACAATGTGATGGCAGCAAATGGCATATTTATTCCATGATTTTTTCAAGATTGCTTTAGTCAGAAGACGATTCGTGAAATGGCAAAAAAGGAGAAGGGGAGGGGAGGGAAGCAGCCCAGAGAGTCAAACACAAATTCAGCTCTGTGGTGCTTTATCCAACTAAAAGTTCAGTGAGAAGTTGGGTAGGCAGAATGTAATTATTCATGCTGGAATTTTACTAGGAGGCAAGATTCAGACTGTATAGCCCTGCCTAAAGTCTGGAAAGGCCTTACGTTATATGAGTTATAAAAGTCAACAATATCCCTTCACAATCTTTGCCAGTAGAGTGGAGAGATAATTACCATTCTACTACATTTTTCAGTGGATTAAATGGATGCTTCTGCCTAGAAGCAGAATGTAACATCTCAGGGAGAGAAACAAAGAGCCATTTAATACACAAAGGTTGAGCAGGTGAGAGAATATTGTGCAGTACCAAGGAGGAAAAAAAAGCGAAGCCACAAATAAACCTCTCACAACATTTAGATTCCTTGAGACAAATGGCTAAAGGAAAACTTGAGATTTATCATCCAGTCTTTCATAGGTAAATAACTCTCTCTTAGAATATACAGACAAGATTCCCTATTGTGAAATAATATCAATAAATCAACTACTGAAGCTAAAATGTACTTGTGCATCTGATTGGCCCTGACCTCAATTCATGAAACCATCTTCCAGCCTGATGACAAATTAGAAGAGGGAAAAAATCACTTAGATTCAAGAGGAGAAATAAGGTTGTGGGCTGTGTTTAAGCCAGCTGAAGTCTGTATTTTTTAACACCTAAAACATCTGTTTGGAGGCTTATTTTCTCTCCAACAATAATTTTTCTCATAGGCAAGTACAGATTCAAAGTTTGCAAAGAAAACATAGGGCCAGATTCTGCCTTGCAGTGCTTTAGTGCCACACAGCATGCAGAATCTGTCTCTAGCAAGCCACAGGGAGAATCATTCACTGTAAGAGTAATCTGCCAGTGCGGTAATACAGCTTTAGTGGGTTTCACACTAGCTTTCTCTCTACTAGCAATGCAGTGGAAAGAGGGGAAGTAGTAAAGATAAGGGAACTAGGAGTACTTGTGGCAACTTAGAGACTTACAAATGTATTTGGGCATAAGCTTTCATGGGCTAAAACCCACTTCATCAGATGTACAGAGTGGGAAATACAGTAGGAAGATATATAGAGAGAGAACATGAAAAGGTGGGGCTAATTAATTAAAGTGAGTTATTATCAGCAGGAGAAAAAACCTTTTGTAGTGATAATCAAGATGGCCCATTTCAAACAGCTAACAAGAAGATCTGAGTAACAATAGGGGAAAACTTAGCATGAGGAAACAGTTTTCCGTTTGTGTAATGACCCAACCACTCCCAGTCTTTATTCAAGCCTAATTTAATGGTATCCAGTTTGAAAATTAATTCCATTTCAGCAGTTTCTCATTGGAGTCTGTTTCTGAAGTTTTTTTGTTGAAGAATTTCCATTTTAGATCTGTTACTGAGTGACCAGAGAGACTGAAGTGTTCTCCTATTGTTTTTTTAATACAACAGACCCTCGCCATAGCCCATGTTGCTATAGCATGGGTTCAAGCATACAGCTCGGTCATTGCCATGGATCCCAAATTTAAATATTTAAATTGGGATCCATGACAATGTGTTCCCCGCATTAGCGCAGGACCAGGCTATAGCGAGAGTTCGGTGTATTATGATTCCTGATGTTATATTTGTGTCCGTTTATTCTTTTGCGTAGAGACTGTCCGGTTTGACCAATGTATGTGGCAGAGAGGCATTGCTGTCACATGATGATATGTATCATATTGGTAGATGTGCAGGTAAATGAGCCCTGATGGTGTGGCTGATGTGATTAGGTCCTATGATGGTGTCACTTGAATAGATATGTGGACAGAGTTGGCACCAGGCTTTGTTGCAAGGATAGGTTCCTGGGTTAGTGTTTTTGTTGTATCATGTGTGGTTGCCAGTGAGTATTTGCTTCAGGTCTGTAATCAAGGACTGGCCTGTCTCCCAAGATCTGTGAGAGTGAGGGACTGTCCTTCAGAATAGGTTGTACATCTTTGATGATGTGCTGGAGAGGTTTTAGTTGGGGCTGAAGGTGATGGCTAGTGGAGTTCTGTTACTTTCTTTGTTGGGCCTGTAAATGGAGTAGGTGACTTCTGGGTACTCTTCTGGCTCTGTCAATCTGTTTCTTCACATGTAAACACGACCTTTACACCACCTTCGGTCACACATCCCCAGCCTGACAGCCACTTTTATTCCTCCACTGCCCATAAGGGCCAGGGTGCATAACTTCAATTCTCCTGGACAGAAAGTGATGAGCCCTTGCAGGGTACATAGAGGAAAGAGGTTACAAGGGCTCTTCATAATCTGGTCAGTTATAGTTACAGTCATTGCATTCAGGGAAGTGCAGGAATTGCTCTTTTTGAGCAACCTCATAGCACTATATCCCATCCCCTTCACACTGGTACACAGAAAGCCTGGGCATATCAAGGGATTCAACCCTTGAGACATACAGTCATAGAGGTAAGGCCAGAAGGGACCACCAGATCATCTGGCCTGACTTCTTCTATATCACAGCCTACATAATCCTGTTATGAGATCTCTGCATTATCCCGATGGATCATCTTCAGGCAAGTGCCACAGAGGCATAATTAGTCCCTCTGTACCTCAGTTTACCTATCTATAAATTGTAATATATTAATACTCAGGACTATTGTGAAGATTAATATTTGTAAAGTGCAGTGGGATCCCCAGATGAATAGTGCTTTCTCAGTGTGTAGTATTAGCAGCAACAGCCATCTGTCAATTACAAAATGATAGAGTCTAGGTCATGGATGCAAAGCCCACTCCAATCCTGGTGATATCATTTTTCAAAACAAATGAAGTCAGTTTAAAATAGAAAGCAACAGCAAAAAAGAGGGTATGTGTTTTTCTCCCCCTTCAGAAAACCCTCTCTTGTTACATTTTGTGACCTACTATTTCATTTCCGTGTCTGGTTATTCCAGTCATGTTTCATTACTTTATTGACATAGCAGAACATAATATTACTACTACAACTGTGTCAGATCAAAAATATGGTGCACCAGCCTGGGAAATTAAACAGGTTGTTTTTCTTTCATGGGAAAAAACGTATTTTGAAAGAGGAAAGAAACACAATAAAAACTTGATTACACACATTTTAAAATGATATTTAAAACACTAAACTGACAATCCCTAATATAACCTGTGTGTGCAAAACTTACCTCTACCCAAACAAGGTTTCTGATTTGTTACCAATAAGGGAAATACCCATAGAGCAGTTTGGCAGGCTGTCCATGTTTGGAAGTACATGACTTAAATCCATTCAGCAGATCTCTAGTCAAAGTCTAGTAAATTCATGTTACTCTGTGTGACCACAAAAAACCAAAAAAGAATTGCTACTTCATACATCAGAGAGGTAGCCGTGTTAGTCTGGATCTGTAGAAGTGACAAAGAGTCCTGTTGCACCTTAAAGACTAACAAAAGTATTGAAGCATAAGCTTTCATGGGCTAATACCCACTTGCATCTGGCAAAGTGGGTATTAGCCCATGAAAACTTATACTTCATATAAAAAATCTACTTCAGCTGGGCTTACTTCCTGGAAGATGTGCAAAACCATCTGCATGCAAAAGTGAAGTAACATATATTTTGATGCTGTAGGGACAGAGTCATTTAATAATTAGGGCTGGCCACAGAAAGAAAGAGGTTAGTGTTGTCTGTTAATTGTACTAGTGGAAGAACGGTTTGTCCTCTCAACATATCTTGTCTCAGAGAAGGAGTCTAGCATTTTGCGCCAGGGGAATTTACACACTGCAGGAATCAAGAGGGATGTGGAATTACCATCCTGATGGAAAGCCAGATGGGAATAAAGACTGGGTGATGAGCTCGATAGAGTAAATGGTCATCTGTGTGTCCAAGTAAACTAGTCCGCCAGGAGCACTCCACCTTCCTTTTCCTCCTGGGGACCTGTGGGTCTCTGGAGGAGAAATAGAATGAGACAGCTATAAAAGCCACATATCACTGGAGGACTTCTGGATTAACTTTATGAAGCCTATATGGGCTAGGAATTGTATGCTACTCCATCTCGGAGGATTACCTTACTGCAGCTCCTCTAACTAAAACTAAAACCAGTGTAGGGTAATTAGTGCAGTCCCTGAGACAGTAAACAACTCCAGAGAAGTGCATCCTTTGGGATGGTGGTCTGTATATATTGATTTAGAGCAGTAGCAGAGGCCAAAGGAGACGTATAAAGGGTTTTTCATATAAAAATTGGTTTAACCCACAGCAGAGGCCTTTATTTTGATTCAACAAACAAACATGACCTTTTGTTCATGGAGAGGCCAAACCCAATGAAAGGGTTAGAAAGACAAGTACCTACTGGAGTCCCCACCAGGCTGCTGAGTGACATCCAGTGCATTTAGTATGTGTTTAGACCTTTTTATGTTTTCTCTGCTTTGGAATTGCTGTGTGATTACGTGTATTCACCAGAATTTCCTGGCCATAGCCCTTGGAAAGGAAATAAACACAGGGTCTAGACTCTTGGTCAGAACTGTTGGGGAGAATCACAGTGAATCAAGAGGCAGAAGGTCGTCTTTCTTGCTCAGATAGAAGTGACCACTAGAGGCCTGAGACCACAGAGTGCATTCCTCAAGCAGATCTTGGAGGGGAGGCAAAGGTAAAGTTACCTCAAAAATGTGACCTAGACAATGGCATTCGTAGACAAACATGATGGGTGTAATAGAAATACACAGGTATAGTCACCCTTCAAAAATGTTCTGTACTAAAAAGATATTAGGTATTCCAATAGCTAGTATGCAAATTGCATTTACCTTTGGAACTCTATTATTTCATATGTAAAACACTCTGCTATATACAGTAGTTTGTATGAAAGACGATGTTAAAAAATTACAATATTGTTTAGATTTGCTTCCTGGATATATTTCTAAACTATGTAGTGTTGGTCTTAAGAATGTGTCTGAGCAATGTTTCGAGGGCATTGCCACAGACAATCCTAATTATGTCTCTTGAGCTCTCTCTCACAACTCTTTAGAAACAACTGATATTGAGGGGAAACTTATTTAGGGGCTATTTGTTTTCTCCCTTCACCCTCCTCTAAATAGATGGTGTTTAGGATGCATCTCCCTTTTGTATTTCACACACACACACACACACACACACACACACTGCCATTTTTTAAATTTTTTTTGGAAAGTCTCTCTCCAACCAGTGCACAAAATTATTCTTTTCCCCTGCATGTTGTGTGAGAAAACTTGACCTTTCCTTGCTTTGCCAGATATAAATAATTGTTTGGGTTTCATTTCCTGCCTATCTGGATGAGCATTACTGAAACAAAATCCAAGCTGAGTCTACTTTAATTATTAAGCAAAGGGTTCAGGGGAGGGGAGCAGACCTACTTGTCTCACTCATGTGATTAATTGTATTGAAAGAACAGAAGGACAAAGACCAGTACCAGGAAGAGGCAGGTCTACATGACTGGGGCCTCCCTACTAAGAAAAGCAGACAGGTCTGTCACCAGAGTTGATCCAGAGAATAGAGGAGTGTGCTGTCTGCTGGGAGCTAAAATACGGAATCTGGACCTGAGATTGAAAAGGATCCTAAAAGGAGCAGGCAAAAATCTTCTAATTGTCTTTCACATAGGAGGAAATGATATGGATAGATTCTCATTGGGATACATCAAGGAAGACTACACCAGGCAAGGGAAGACACTTAAGGAAGTGGGGACTCAGTTGATCTTCAGTGAGACTATACCTGTCCCTAAAGGAGGAGAGGAAAGATGAGACAAAATGATGATCAATAGATGCTCAGACAGTGGTGCTATAAGGAGGGCTTTGGGACATCGACCACTAGGAGGCATTCATGGACAGAGGACTGTTCTTATGGGGTGGACTCCACCTGAATAGGCAGGGAAATAGACTTCTAGGATGGAGACTGGCACAAATGATTAAAAGAGCTTTAAAGAAGAAGCAGTGGCACAGATGCAGCAAACAGAGCTGTAAACTGGGGAGTTTGGGTGGGAGTTCTGTTGGAGGAGAAGGGAGGAATAAGCCTCTGGTCCTTAGGGTCAGTGAGTGAGTTTTTGGTGGATATTGCTTGGTGAGGGTTTTTTTTTCTGTTTTGTGTGGGTTATTTTTTCCTTGTTCAGTTTGTAGAGGCTGATGGGTGTGGTGTGCTGTGAGAGAAAGAGAGCTCTGGTTGGGGGAGGAGCCACCATGATTAGAGGGCCTATAAAAGCAGCCAGTCAGCCAGCGGCATCGGAGAAGCAAACAGAGCTCTAAACAGGGGAGTTTGAGTGAGAGTTTGAGTGAGATTGTTGGTTGAGGAAAGTGGCCAGTGGAAGCATGTGATTACAAGAACCAGTCAGTTGTTTCCAAAGAGCTGTGAGAGATAGCTCAAGAAACATAATTAGAATTGTCCAGGAACAATCCAGGGTGCAAATCTAAACAATACTGTAATGTGTATGCGAGTAAAATTATCCAAGCGTGTTTGAAAGACTGGGCCTTTCCACCTCATTTTGGTTGGTGAATCAGTCATGAAATAAAATGATCTTTTTTCATGAATAAGTTTGTCATGCTCAAGTATTTACTAAATATGTGCATGAATAATTTGGATGATACATGTTATTTCTTTAGCTTATCATTGTTAATTATTTGTGGCATATGACAGGATACCTAAGTCACACACTATTGTTTGTACTCCCTACCTAGATAAGTGAAATTTTCTAAATAAATGGATAACACTTATAAGTAAATAAGAGATTCATTGTTGGATCTTCAGTTTGGTCTGGTAGGATGAGTACAAGATTAGGAAACAGAAGGTCCTAAAATCTAATTTAAATCTTATTTGCCCTGCCACTGTCTCGCTGGATACTTATGGACAAAAAACATAATTTCATTGTTTTGGCTTTCCCATTTGCATGGTACTTCTTTAAGTCTTGCCTATCTGTAAATCTGAATTCTAATTCTTCCCTATCTACCTCACAGTGGGTTGTAAGGATTAATTAGCTAATGACTGTTAAGTGTTTTGAACATGCAAACTAGTATATAAATGCTAAATGGTATTATTATTTATTATTCTCTAATGTCCTTCTGAATTTCTTCAAGTCTCATTGGCTTGAAAATTGGGAAAGTTCGTGAGAGCAGATTTTTCGGTCATGATTTCAAGTATTTTAGTGGATATTACCTCCTGTGGTGTTTTGATACAATTTCAAAGACAGCTCAAGGTTCTGCACTGTTTGTTTTCCAAAGATTTGCGCGCACACACTCTCACACACACAGTTTAAAAATCAATGACAAAAATGTGACCAAACACTTTCTCAACCGAAAAATGCTTTAGATTTGGTTCAAATAATGTTTTACCAGTTGCTTAGAGAGGCTGTGGAATCCCCTTTACTGGAGTTTCTTAAGAACAGGTTAGAGCAGGGGTAGGCAACCTATGGCACGTGTGCCAGAGGCAGCACATGAGCTGGTTTTCAGTGGCACTCTCGCTGTCCGATCCTGGCCACCGATCTGGGGAGCTCTGCATTTTAATTTAATTTTAAATGAAGCTTCTTAAACATTTTAAAAACCTTATTTACTTTATATACAACACTAATTTAGTTCTGTATTATAGATTTATAGAAAGAGACCTTCTAAAAACATTAAAATGTATTACTGGCACTCGAAACCTTAACTTAGAGTGAATAAATGAAGACTCAGCACCCCACTTCTGAAAGGCTGCCGACCCCTGGGTTAGAGAAATACTTGTCAGGGATGGTCTAGGTATACTTAATCCTGTGAGGATGGATGGATTAGATGATCTCTTTAGGGCCCTTCTAGCCCTACATTTCTATGACTTTATATTTTGTAAAGTCCATTTCTTTTCTCTTTTCTTTCCAATGTAAACTGCTCTGTTCATCCCTGATTAGTAATACAGCATCATGACCTAATTTGCAGGTTTGAGTTTTCCCTAATCTCTAAGCCAAACCTCTCACTGCTTCTATTTATCTAATAGCCAGACTGATTTAGATATCTTGGTAAGACAAAGTACAGTATCTTAGGTACCCTGAAAGTTAACTCATGTCACTGCTGTAGTTAGTGGGACATTTCACTGTAAGAGATTTTAAAGGAATTGCTAAAGATTTGAAATATTTGGAATTACATAGCCTGGCTTTAGTCCAAGACACTATATAATTGAACTTGGATACTTTACTGGAAGTAATTAGGCCTAATTTGCATAAGTAAGGTCATTGTAACAACTATCTGGGGGAACATAAAGCTAATTAAGATTAATTACTCTTATAACATTGTCTCTTACCCACTTAGCATACCCATGCAATATTTCCTCCAAACCAGTAGACTATCAGAGGAATGCCATTAGAAAAAAATAGATTCTCACTCTCTATACCTTCCATCATGTAAAGGTGAGTAGGTCCCAAGCCTCCTATTACACCACAAAACCTTTACCTTGGAACAGACTAAGTTCTCATTAATATCAGAGTAGACTCTTATTTGAACATGTATCAGTAAAGAATGTACACAATATGTAAGTCTCTCTCTGGACCATAGTTGCATTATAGTATGTCTTAAGTCCAGTCTCTGACAATCCAAAACATGAGTCATAATTTTTCTTCACTGGTCAGTAGATCTAAATTTAACTGATTTAGATCCTGTACACACTGTGTAAAATGATGCATGTGTGTAAATATTTGGAGGATGAAAGCTTTATTAACCAACAAAAAAAACACTTTGGGAACTCTTTAAACAGATGATGAAATCTGTTCTGACATCCTTTGAGACAAAGAAAATTACAGCTTTAGACCAGTTTTGTCAGGATGAAGTCCTTCATTTTTCATAGTTGTTGCTACTAGCACTATGTGCAAGAAAGAGGATACTTTAGCATGAATTATTTTGTCATTTACATCCAAGCTTTTTTGTGAGCCAGAAAGATCTGGCAGGAGAGGAGTGGAGTTTAGGGGTTAGGGTTTTTTTTAGAATTTCCACAAAACAGCCCAATTTCCATGATAAATATGTGAAACCCACATTTGAATGGTTTCAGTAGAAATTGTTTGTTGAGCAAATGCAATTTTTAATTTCAAAATATCAAAAATTATGGATTTGAATGAAATTGGCTTATTTCCATTTAGAGGTGATTGGAAAATGCAAAATTTCAGTTTTTTAAAATAAAATTTTATAGTTTTTTTTTTAGACAGAAGACAAAAATGTTGCTATTTTTTTCAATGTTTATTCTGAAATTTTCACACACCTCTAGACACTGCTCTAATGTCTGTGCTTATCTGAACTTTGTGAGCCTCAGGGTATGTCTACACTACAACCTTATGTCGATTTTGTTAAGGTCGATTTTGTAAAGCAGACTGTATAAAATCGATTTTGTGCATCCATACTAAACACAGTAAATCAGCATTGTTCGTCCACACTACAGCGGGAAGCGTCAACATAGCGAGTGGTGCACTGTGGGTACCTATCCCACAGTTCCCGGAGTCCCAGCAGGCACCATTTCAAGTGGTGCACTGTGGGTAGCTATCCCACAGTTCCCAGAGTCCCAGCAGATGCCATTTTGAGCTTTCTCCATTCCCAAACCCACCCACTCCGCAGTGCCCCTCCTGCTGTGAAAGCAACTGCAAACAGTCATTTTGCGCGCTTTTGCTGCCTGAGCTGATGCCATAGCAGTGCAAGCATGGAACCTGCTCAGGTAACCGCTGCAGTAATGGCTGTTGTGAATACCTCGCACATTGTTGTGGACTTTATGCTGCATCATATGCACAAGAATGCGATCAGGAGACGACTGTGCTATCAGGAGAGTGACGACAGTGATGAGGACATGGACATGGACACTGACTCTTTTGAAAGTAAGGGGCCCGACAACCTGGCAATTTTGGTTGCAATGGGGCAGGCTCATGCTCCGGAACGCCGAATCTGGGCCAGGGAAATAAGCACTGACTGGTGTGATCACATAGTGCTGCGGGTCTGGGATGACTCGCAGTGGCTCAGAAACTTTCGCATGAGAAAGGGCACGTTCATGGAACTTTGTGACTTGCTTTCCCCTGCCCTCCAGCGCGAGAATACCAAAATGAGAGCAGCCCTCACAGTTCAGAAGCGAGTGGCGATATGGAAGCTTGCAACGCCAGACAGCTACCAGTCAGTCGCGAATCAATTTGGAGTGGGTAAATCTACAGTGGGGGCTGCTGTGATGCAAGTATCCAGGGCAATCATTGATTTGCTGCTATCCAGGGTTGTGTGTCTGGGAAACGTGCAAGCTATAGCAGATGGCTTTGCCGCGCTGGGATTCCCTAACTGTGGGGGGGCTCTAGATGGCACTCATATCCCTATCTTGGCACCAGACAATGAGGGCACAGAGTACAGAAACCGCAAGGGGTATTGTTCAATGGTCATGCAAGCATTGGTTGACCACAAGGGACGTTTCACCGACATGTGCGTGGGATGGCCAGGAAAGGTTCATGACGCTCGTGTGTTCAGGAACTCTAGGCTGTATAGACAGCTGATGCAAGGGACTTTCTTCCCAGACCAGAAAATTACTGTGGGGGGTGTTGAAATGCTGATCCTTACCCCTGGGGACCCAGCCTACCCCTTAATGCCCTGGCTTATGAAGCCATACACAGGATCCCTGGACAAGAGTCAGGAGCTGTTCAACTATAGGCTGAGCAAGTGCAGAATGGTTGTGGAGTGTACATTTGGCCGTCTGAAGGCCAGGTGGAGAATCCTACTTACTCGCTCAGACCTCAGCGAAAGAAATGTGCCCATTGTTACTGTTGCTTAGGGTGTGCTCCACAATCTCTGTGAGACCAAGAGGGACACGTTTATGGTGGGGTAGGAGGCAGAGGCAAATGTCCTGTCCGCTACTTACGAGCAGCCAGACACCAGGGCAAGTACAAGAGCGCACCAGGAAGCGCTGCGCCTCAGAGAAGCCTTGAAAAACAGTTTTGTGACTGGCCAAAATGCTGTTGAAAACCCGTTCTCTTGCTCTGCTCTGCGATAAGCCTCCTGCCATCCTTATTCCCTCCCCCCCCATTTGCGGAGTAAATAAAGTCTCCTTTTCAAAAAGCATGCATTCTTTAATGATTCTTCACAAACAAAGGGGAAGACTGGCAAGATAACCCAGAAGGGGTGGGTGAGGAGGAAAACCAGTCAGTGTGGGGGATGGGGGAAGGGGGGGACAAAGACACAGCACATTTTTAAAACTTTTCTGATAAACTGAGCCACATGCTGCTTGTGTTGTATTGTGGGGTAGAGTGGGTCGGTTCCCGGAGCCTCCCTCACCCACGTTCTCACCCCACGTCTGGGTGGGGAGGCAATGGAACTTGGGGAGGAGGGGAGGTGGTTACAGAGGGGCTGCAGGGGCAATCTTTGGTCCCGATGAAGCTCCATCAGACACCGGAGCATGTCACTCTGATCCTCCATTATCCGCAGCATTGCTTCCATCCTCCTTTCTTCCCACTCCTGCCATCTCTTCTCCCGTGCTGCTACTGTATGTGCTCTGGAACTCTAAAAATTTTTCTCTCCATGCTTTGTTTCGAGCTGCCTCACTGCGGGAGAAATTCATGAGCTCAGCAAACAAATCTTCTCTTGTGCACTTCCTTCTCCTTCTCATCTGCGCTAGCCTCTCCGAAGGGGATGTTAGCTGGGGGATGGGGGGGACCACACTGGCTGTAGGAGGAAAGAAGGAAAAAGGTTATAAGATAGATACATTCTTCAGGAAAAAGGTTGTAAGATAGATAGATACATTCTCCAGAACAATGGGAACAGTCTTTCACGATGAAACAAAGTATTCACAGAGTGCATATGCTTTCTGTACAAGGTCGCATTTTGCACCTTAAATTGAGTGCCTGTAGCTTTCCTGTACAGACATCACATCAGGCACTCTCTCCCAGGGCCGGGCAACAGAAACTACCATGCAGGCAAGCCACATTCGTTCGGTTTCATCCACATTCTTTCCAACAATGCTCTCCTTTCCCACAGTAAGCACCCCCTCACCGCGTGGCTCCCTGCTGCTGCAACACAAGCAGCCCCCAGCCCAAGCTGCTGCTCTCATGGAGGTTTCTCACCCCACCACAAACACACACATGCCTCCAACACAAGCAGCCCCCAGCGTTTTCTCTTCCTCCCAACCCCCTTACCCTGCTGGTCTCATGGAGGTTCCCTGCTACTGCACCACAACCCACAGTAAACCCACCCCCACCGCGTGGCTCCCTGCTGCTGCAACACAAGCAGTCCCCAGCCCAAGCTGCTGCTCTCATGGAGGTTTCTCTCCCCCCCACAAACACACACATGCCCCAAACACATGCAGCCCCCAGTGTTTTCTCTTCCTCCCAACCCCCTTACCCAGCTCTTTTGCGCTGGTTGGTCTCCTGTGCTGATGAGCTCTGCATGGTGAGTGTCCTGTGCAGGTGAGCTCGCCACGCTGGCCAAACAGGAAATGAAATTCAAATGTTCCCAGGGCTTTTCCTGTCTACCTGGCCAGAGCAGCGAGTTGAGACTGCTGTCCAGAGCGGTCAGAGAGGAGCATTGTGACTCCTGTCCAGAGCAGTCACAATGGAGCACTGTGGGACAGCTCCCGGAGGCCAGTAAAGTCTGCATGTGTCCTCACTAAGCCACAGTTGACCCAGAGACGTCGATTTAAGTGTTACTCCCTTGGTTTTGGTGGAGTACAGAAATCAATTTTGAGGGCCCTTTAAATCGACTTAAATGGCTACTGTGTGTGGATGGGTGCAGGGTTATGTCGATTTAATGGCACTAAAGTCGACATTAACTTGTAGTGTAGACCAGGCCTCAGTCATGTCAATGGAAGCGGCACAAAGTGTGAATCAGAGCACGTTGTGACCCACTATTCATACACAAACCAAGATATATTATGTTCTATGTAACTTAGAGGGAATATCTACTTCAGTCAACTTTATAGCATTATTTGAAATAGCTGCACACAGCTCTGAACACTTCCACACATGCTTAACTATACATATAGGCATAAAGTCTGAGCATAACTGTTTGCAGGATACAGGCTCAAGTAAGTTTAGGGAGCTGAGGTCCTAACTTCACTACAGAAAAAAAAAAGGAGGTGGGTCTATTTTAACACAAGTAAGCTAAGTCGAGTTAAAATCCTAGTGAAAAAAAGACAGTTTGTAATTTTCCCACAAGTTAGCAGGTCAAGTTAAGGACTATTTTCAGAGCCTAGCTAACTCAAGTTAAGAACACAACTTTTTTTGTACTGAAGATAGGCTTCAGGCAACTAATCTCATTGTACCATGCCTCTAATAGCTGCACATATAGATACATAGGATGCCTCTGGAGTAGAGAACCTCAACGTAATTATAAATGCTTCGTTTTCAGAATCATAGAAATATAACACTGGAAGGGATCTCAGTAAGTCATCTAGTCCAGTCCCCTGAACTAAAGACAGACTAATTACCTAGAACAGTAGTGCCCAACCTTTTTCAAATGGAGGGTCACATAAGCATAAGCACAACCTTGTATGGGCCAAAACAGATTCTACATATTTAAATAAGATTTCATCTGACAGCAGTAATTGACACCCCTGATCTAGACCATCCCTGACAGATCCTTGTTTAACATGTTCTTAAAAACCTCCAATGATGAAGATTCCACAACCTCCCTCATAATTAGATGCAGTGCTTAACCACCGTTATAGTTAGGAAGTTTTTCTTAATGTCTAACCTAAATATCTCTTCCTGCAATTTAAGTCCATTACTTGTTGTCCTGTCCTCAGTGGAGAACAAGAACAATTTTTCAATCTCATCTTTATAATGAACTTTTATGAGCTTGAAGACTGTTATGTCCCACTTCTGTCTTTGCTTCTCTGAACCAGACAATCCCAGTTGTTTCAATCTTTCCTCATAGGACATGTGTTCTAAACCTTTAATCAATGTTGGTACGTTTTTCTGGACTTTCTCCAGTTTGTCCACATCTCTCCCAAAGTGTCAGGTCCAGAACTAGACACAGTACTCCAGCTGAAGCCTTATCAATGTTGAGTAAAGTGCAAGAATTACTTTTCATGTCTTTGCTTACAACACTCCTTTTAATACTAATATTTGCTATTTTTGCAACATTACATTGACGACTCGTATTTAGTTTGATTCACTATAACCCCCAGATCCTTTTCTGCAGTACTCCCTTCTACGTAGTCATTTCCCATTTTGTATTTGTGCAATTGCTTATTCCTTCCAAAGAGTAATACGTTGCATTTGTCCTTATTTGTACATTTTCTCCTCACAATCTTTTGTCCTGCGGTTGTGAAGACTGACTGTGAAGGGAAAAGACAAACATTTTCCTATCAGTCCCTTAGCATAGAAATGAAAAGGACAGACTTAATAAATGTTTGTCATTTGGTGCTTTCTGGTACATTCCTTGTTTTTCAGCACTACAGCTATGATCCAAGCTGAAAGTGATCTTTGGCAGGACTCATCTTAGCAGCAGCTGGAGGGGAGGTGGTAAATTCATCCAGATTAACCTCCAATCCAGTTACTAGATTTAATCACTGATTGGACATTTTCTAAGGCTTATCCTCTTGAATCCTTAGAAGGGCTTGTTTTAGCTTGGAGTGTGGGGAAATGACAATACTTCAGTTGGGATCATAAAATCTAGTCCATCGTAACCAAAGGGAATTTTTCCATTAATTTCAATGGACTTTGGATCAGGTCCTCAGACTGTCTCCAACTACACTGCTAAAATAAAGTAACCAATTCTTTGCCTCCGAGGAGCTGACAGGGTTTATATAAATCCATGTTGGTGGAGGGGAGAGATTCTGCTGCTCCAAGAGCACAGTTCCTGTCACTTGCGTTAACAGTCATTCACCATTAGCAGAATCAGGTCTTTGGAACATGTGGCAAAACGTATGAGGATGATCAGAGGAATGTAAAACCTACCTTATGAAGGGAGACTCAAAAGAGCTTGGCTTGTTTAGTCTAACCAAAAGAAGATTGAGGGGAGATATGATTGCTCACTATAAATACATCAGCGGAAAAAATACCATGGAGGGAGAGGAGTTATTTAAGTTAAGTGCCAAAGTGGACACAAGAATAAATGAATGTAAACTGGCCATCAGCAAGTTAGGCTTGAAATTAGACAACGGTTTCTAACCATCAGAGGAGTGAAGTTCTGGAACAGACTTTCAAGGGGAGCCATGGGGGCAAAAATTCTAACTGGCTTCAAGACTGAGCTTGATAAATTTATGGAGGGCACGGTATGATGGGACTGCCTACAATGATGATGGCATGTGGCCCATCAGAGATTGCCAGTAGCAAAAATCCCCAATTTGAGGAGACAGGACACTAATGGGGAGGACTCAGAGTTACTACAGATAATTCTTTCCCAGGTATCTACCTGGTGGGTCTTGTCCACATGCTCAGGGTCTAACTGATCACCATATTTGGGGTTGGGAAGGCATTTCCCCCCTGTGCCAGATTGGGGAGGGGAAGGAGGGTTTGCCCCTGTGCCAGAGATCCTGGGGAGGGGAAGGAGGCTTGCCTTCCTCTGCAGCATTGGGCACGGGTCACTTGCAGGTTTAAACCACTGTAAATGGTGGATTCTTTGAAACTTGAAGTCTTTAATGTCCTCATGATTTGAAGACCTCAGTAACTCAACCAGAGGTTAGGGATTATTACAGGAGTGGGTGAGTAAGGTCCTGTGGCCTTCTATAGGTGGGAGGTCAGACTAGATGATCATGGTGGTCCCTTCTGACCTTAAAAGCTATGAGGCTATGAGTTCTGATTTCATCCAAGGCAAAGTTATAATGCTCATACACAGCAGCCAGTAAATTATGGTAATCTAGAAATACTTTACTTTAATCTTCTTTAGTCACTCCTTTTTTTCCTAGCACTTTAGGGCCTCAAGCTGGTCAGCAGTTGGGTCTGGAAGAATTTTTTTCTCCATGACATAATACTGCTCAATTAAGTGCTTTATGGTGGATTTTACATGCTCCTTTAAAGCAACCTCCACTGGCCATTGTCAGAAACAAGCTACTAGGCTAGAAAGATCACTGGTCTATTCTGGTAGGATTATAGTAACTCATATGTTCCCATTATCTGCATATATTTTATCATTTTTTTCCCATACCAACTGTAAGAACAACATTATCTCCAGTCATGACAATTCAGCTGTGTCTCTTCCTGGAATATTGTTTCTGCATCTGTAACTATTTTTTAAAATCTCAAACTAAACAATAAAGATAAATATATCTAAATTTTGATAAATGTGACTGACTAAAGGAAAAGATGCCAACTAACAATAATTATGGTGATAAATATGTTGTCAGAAGCATACACATATTCTCATGAGCTATCCTATTCATTTCATTGCAGGTCTACAGAGTACTATAAATATAGGTTTAGAAAACAAAGGAATCTGAATTTCCTGACACAGATGATGCATTGAGAGCAAAATTCTCTCAGGAAGAAAAATAGCTCAATTTTGGTGGTTTCCAAATTGGCTGTGACATTAGAGCACATATCTGATAGATGTGAATGGCCCATTCCACCTTTACTTATAGGGTGCGACTTCAGTGAGAGCTGTCACTATGGAATTGAGGACAGAATTGGATCCCAAATGCTGTTAGACTTTAGTACAATTTTTTTGCACACAAATTCAGTGACTATTAGGATATTTTTCTTTCTTTATACCTTGTTTATATCAGAATAAATGTGTGTGCAGTGTTTAGACCCATACCTGAATAAGAGCTCTGGATAAACTTGAAAGCTTGTAAGTCTCGCCAACAGGAGTTTGTCCAATAAAAGATATTTCCTCACTCACTTTGTCTCTCTTGACCAGGGATCAGAAACCTTGGCACACGGCAGACGCAGCAGGTAAACAAACCAGACGGGCCCGCCAAGGGTGCTTACCCTGGGGAGCCACATGCCAAGGTTGCCGATCCTTGCTCTAGACTAAATGTGTGTCAGTGTATTGTATGAGATATTGTAATAATAAGTAATATGTCAACAGAACCTCTCACTTAGAAATTTAGCTAAGTAGAATGGAATCTTCTGACTTAGAATATGGCCAGGTGACAGGAATCAATATCCTTCCTCTTATAAACAACACAGATCAGGAACTAGGTTTGATGATATGTCTCATAGGAAAGATGGCAGCCCAGGATGGCAACATAGTGTTCTGCAGTTGGGGCAGTAGTGACTCAGAGGGTGACTGAGTGGTTGCTATGCTCTGAGCAAAATTATAATAGGTTTATTAAACCCTGATCTGAACCACTCAGATATACATCAATAGGGCTTATGAGGCTTGCTTTTTGATTTTACAAAGCAGGCCAGAGAGCATCACCTTTCTACCAACTCCCCCTCACTTTTCTGCTCCACTAGGAGGGTCCCCTAAGCCCAACAGCTGTCAGTCTCTCCCAGTCAGGCAGAGACACTGCTGGAGCTACTCACTAGTTAGCAGCTGCATTGCACATCTTCACTGGCTGGTGCAGTTTCTATTCAGTCCTTCCATGTACCTGACTCTCCAGTTCCCACCTGCCTCTCCCTTCCAAGCTCCCTATGGCCCCTAAGCCTTTCTTCCACCCTATGTGACTGATATCTCCCTTGTTGTTCCTTGTGCCAGTCTGTTCTGGGTCCCCCCTTTCAGCTTCAGTCCCACTATGGCTGCTTTTCCCTTGTCCACACAATATCTCTGGGTCCTTTATACTTCCCTGATCACGGTCTGTTCTCCCCTCTGAATTGCTCTTCCCACACTGCCACTACTGAGTGGAGCCCTCTTTGATCTTCCCTCTTTAATTCCCTCCCAGCTGCAGCTAATTTCACCATCATCCTCTATGCCTGAATTTTTCAAAAATCTAACTTAGAAATAAGGAGTCCACCAATGAATATTATAGTAGTATCTCTCCTAGTTCTTTAAACGTAGAGGCCTATCACA
This sequence comes from Dermatemys mawii, assembly GCA_007922305.1. Classification (NCBI taxonomy): domain Eukaryota; kingdom Metazoa; phylum Chordata; order Testudines; family Dermatemydidae; genus Dermatemys; species Dermatemys mawii. The sequence goes on from ML677347.1 coordinate 3,740,557, forward strand.
AAGCATAAAGGCCTTAATAGACTTCAAGAAAACTTTAATATAGTACATTCTTCAAGAATTTGTCCTTTCTTGGTTGTTCTTAAAGGTGGATTCAAAGGAAACACTAACCTCCGTGAAACAAATTCAAGTTATCACATATTGCAGAATATATTTTTCAAAATGTTACAGAAGTATATATCAGCCATTAGTTCATCTGAGGGTACGTCTAACTACCCATCGGACCGGTGGGCACTGATCGATCCCCACACACCTCGTCGACTCCTGTACTCCAGCTCAGCAAAAGGCAGAAGTGGAGGCAACGGGGGAGCAGCAATGGTTGACTCGCCGTCTTGTGGACAGCCAAGTAAGTCGACCTAAGATACGCAAATAGTGTAGCTGAAGTCGGAGTATCTTAGGTCGACAACCCCCCCAGCCCCAGTGTAGACCAGGCCTAAGTTTCATCTTATCACTACAATAAGTGCTCTGCAGTTATTATAAATCTCTCTGCAATGGTAAGGTACCTCTGCAAAATGCAATGAAACCAATTATTGACCTTTGTGATGTTTATGCATTTGGCAATCAGAAGCAAGTCACCAACCTTTGCATACTCCATAAAGAGCTCCAAATATATAATTTATAATAATGATCTTAAAGCTAATAGTCGATAATTTTTGGATAGCAGTGTCCAAAAGACACATCTAGCCAGAGTAATGGGACTGATCCCAATGAAAGATTAATAGATGTTTCCAGAATACTTCTGCATTACAGAATGTACATGGTATATAGGCATTTGGGGCAAACCCTGTCCTTTCCCTCTGATGTGGAGGGCCCTGTTGGAGTGGACACTGTGGGGTTCTGCAGTCCAAAGGCAGGATTTGGATGGCTGTGTGGGTGAGTCCATGTCCACTGCATGATAGAGCTTAGTTTTGTGGCAGCTCTCTGTGAGCTAGAGTATACAGGGTGAGACTAGAGAACCTGCCATTTCATGGAGCCTTCCACTTCACATCACCCAGAGTGCATTAGGATTGCGATTGTTAACCCAGGCTCACGGCAGCATTAGGGGCTGCAGAACAACTCCACAGACCCTCTACAGCTGAGCAAGAGAAGGGAGCGGTTTGAGGAATGATTCCTCCACACAGAGATGCCCAATGCACAGCCCAATGTTCAGGCTGTGCTCAGAGTAGTAAGAGTTGGCCCGTACTGCACAAAATATCTTAAATTAAAAAGTAAGAGTCAGGTGCCCTGCTTAGGGTGACCAGACAGCAAATGTGAAAAAACCAGGACAGGTGGTGGGGTGTAATAGGAGCCTATATATTAAAAAAAAAACCCAAAATCAGGACAGTCCTTATAAAATCAGGACATCTGGTCCCCCTAGCCCTGCTTCACACATGCTGATGGAGCAGAGTGGAAGCCAGTGGAAATTAGAGGTGGGGAAGGGAGGCTCTCACAGTGGAAGCTGGCCTATTGTAGTGCCCCATTTCTCCCCCATGCAAGCCTGCTGAAGGCTCCATGCAGGACTTCTCTGTGCTTAGGACTTTGTGAGTCAGGAGACAGTGTTTTAGGGTGGATTTAGGAATGGGACAGGGTGCCATAAATCTACATGACCACTGGAGTATTGTTGAGAAGTGGGAAGTAAAGCTCTTTTAATTAGCAATCTACACTGAAGGGGAGGACGGCATAGATGTTGGTGAGGGGAGGATCATGGACAATGAGAAAACACTCCTCAGGGAGCCTTAGCTGGGGGTGGGACCAAAAAGCAGTGAGAAGAAACAGTCCCTCAGCAAATGGGCACTTTTCTGACATGTGGTATGACATAAATCACATCCTCTGATTCCACTGCAACCCACCCACTTGCCTTGTGGGTATCATTTGTTCTAATGCAAGGAAAATTTCATTCAGTTTCCTAGGGTTTCTGGCACATGCATGTTTTACTAAAGGAAGGGGCAACAGGAACCAACGAGGATGCATTTCCTAGCTACCTTTCCAATTTCCTTTGTAAGACTGTCTCTAGTTTGCCTGAAATATACTGCTTTTATGTGTCTACATTTCCTATTGACATTTTCTGTTGTCAGTGCTTATCTATGCAGATGATAAAAGTAGATGCATTTGATTAAATGTTTTTGTTATGGTATGTTTCCCGCTAGGTCCTGTTTGTGTCCTTTTTCCCCTTCACTGCAGCATCTCAGTTACTGGAAATCCTCCAGTGATCTATTTGGTTATTTTCATACGGAAATAGCTAAATCTCGGAGTCACAATTCATTCTTATTTAGCTCTTTGCTCAAGTGCCCCATCAGAGACCAATGTGTGTGTGCTAAGATTTCCTGCACTTTGAAACCTGGCACTTACGGTCTGGGCTTTTGAGATCTTCATTAAAATAATAATGTTTTATTGATCCCATGATTACTTTATTTACCTTGCTGTTTCCTGTTTTTAATTACAACAATTGAGAAACTGTCTGAAGTGTTTCATTTGTCAGACTAAATAGCGCCAGCTGTTTGGAGTGAAATCGTTCAGAAGATGCCTGGGTTACACTTCATTTACATGAAGAGTGCAGTCCAGTATTTTCCTACTGAATACTTCAAACAGGCAGAGTTTGTATATTAGCAATTAGTTTTTTAAACTCAAAACATTAATGAAATCAATGTTCAGGAAGACATAAATCAAATGTAATTGGAGTGCCACCTTTTATCGCTTATGTCTCACATCTCTGTTTCCTCTTACTTCTCTCACATTAATGGCGGAATACAAGCCAACTAAATGACTAGAAAAGGAGTATAAAAAGTTCACATACAGCTGTTTGAGACACTGAAGGGACGTTGTGGGTGTAACAGTTTCAAGTGCAATCATGAGGCCATAAATACACATAAGGGAACCCAAGGATGCCCCGTACACCTCTGCATGAACTACCTGCCTTTCCAGAAACCGTGCATGAGGGAGAGCAGCTGTATCTGAGTTGTTACGCCCATTCTTCTGCAGGGCGGCAGTCAGGGAAGAGGAGGGAGGCAGTCTGGCTTCTAACTTCCCCTCTCCCAGCCCAGCCCGTACAAAGAGGAAGATGGTCAGGAGGGTAAAGTGTTATGCTAGGCCTCAGCTGACCTGGATTTAGTTCCTGGCACTGTCACAGACTCCCTCTTTGAGTCGGACTTAATTCTGAATGCACAAAAGGAGTTAGGCACCCAAGTCCCAGTTTTAGGCACTGTTGTGATGCACAAAACTCTATAGGAACCTAACCTCACTCAGCACCTATGGTTTTTGCAGTAAAGGTTCCCTGCTACTGCCTCCGTGCATGCTTATTGTTGCCTCTCTCTAGGGGTCTCCATGCCTATCTCCCAACTAAGCCCCAAAGCAAGTCACAAACCAGAGGAAGACGTGCATTTGGCCATCTAAATTGTGCAGGGGGTCTGACATGGAAGGCATGCTCAGAGGCTGCCTACCAGATCAGGCCCCTTAGACAAGTTCCAACAAAACAGCTGCAGGGAGGGGGAAAGTGTCTTTCGGGGGGAGGGAGGGGAAGTAAGGTAGAAAAGGAGGGAGTGGGTGAGAGAGCACACTCAGGTATGAGAATGAGGCTATAGCCTGGTAGTTAGACCACTCAGTATGTGGGAGACCAGGGTCAAGTCCCCCGGCTCCAATGACTCTCAAATTATTTAGCCAAGTGCAACATCAGGAACAAGGGAGGCAGCCTCCCATTATAATATTCCATAGCCCAATGGTGAGGGCAGTCCCCTAGGATATAGAAGTCCCCGCTCTCTACCTGAAATGGAGAAGGGATTTGAAGTGATCTCCTACTCCTTAGGTAAGTACCCTACCCACTGGGGTAAAAATTATGAAGGACACCCTGCTCTTCTTTTTCTCTCTACCCCCTCAGTTTCTTGCAAAAAGGGCATAGACAGCTCACTCCAGTGAGGGTTCCTGTCTGCAAAGCGCAAGCAGAGATAGGTGCCTCCCTGCAGCCTGGGTTTAGTTGTCTATTTCCATGCAAGCAGTGGGGCTTAGCACACTCTCATGGGCATCTCCTGTTGGCTAGCTTAGCCTGCTCCCTGTCCTGCATGCGTGCATCTCTCTATTCATTGTGTTGGCGCTTAGGCAGCTAACACAAATCTCAGACTTCACAAGTCACTGTGATTTCCTAGGCACCTAAAAGTTAGGTACTGTGACGCTGAGGGTCACAAGGCCTACCTCCTTTTGTGCATCCAAGCCTCCTGGTCCCAGCTGTGAAATAAGGATAATAGCTCTTCCCTACCTCACAGGGGTGTCATGAGGATAAACACAGGAAGATGGAGAAGTGCTCCATTACTGTGGTAATGGATCCCATTTAAGTACAATTGATCCATCAATAGAGAGGTGACCCATGCAGAAGGGGAAGTGATCTCTGTCAGCAAAAGTACAGATTATGTCCCTCCTGGAGCAAATACAAAACAGGAACCAGATCCACAATACTGCACACAAAAACAGACTGAAGTTTTCTCTGCCTATCTGCCAAATGATAGTCCTGGAGCAAAAAGCCAGTACAGGGAGCACTTATGAGACAGCACTACCATCTCACCTGGAATATGAGCAGAGGGGCAGGGCAAGTATAGGGCCCTTCTGCTAGTCAGTTGGAACAGCTGTACAACAGCTTTGTACTTCAGGTTACATCACAACCCCATCGATGCTCTAGTTTACTCCAGCCAATTCACATCTGCTTTTTCTACCACAGTTTAGAGTTTTGCTAACCATGCCCCTTTCTGGATAAGGTTTTTCCAAGAGTTGCAACCACAAACAGGGGTTGGCTCTAACTTTTTTTCCATCCCAAGTAAAAAACAAACAAACAAAAAAACCCATGAGAGCTGCCCCAAGCGCCACTCCGCCAGAAGTAAAAAAAACCCTGCCAAGCGCCACCTCGCCAAAACAAAAACACAACCCCCCCTCCAAGCGCCACCCCGCAGAAGTAAAAAAACAAAACAAAACCCAAGCACTCCCCCAAGATTGGTGGCCCCTTAGAAGGTGCTGCCCCAACCACGTGCTTCGTCAGCTGGTGCCTGGAGCTGGCCATGATCACAAGGGGCCATTTCTCAACAACCCCACTTTAAAAATCGCAACCAGTGGTGGAACTGGGAAATATAATTGACTAGGCCCACAGCCCTCACTTCTAACAAGCAGGAAAAAAAACAGGAACAGGGCTTAGGAGAGAAGCTGATTTGGGAAGCCTTCTCTTGCTTCCCTTCCCTCTCTCCAACTAAAGCCACAGGAAATCCATTGCAAGACATCTCAGCATCATGAATTGCTTCATATGGGCAGGCAGCTTTAAGGGATGTTAATGTACTCTTCACACTACTGTTTTGTCAGAGCAATAAAACAGATGGTTTTCCAAATCAGTGAATGTTTTGGAAAATATTGCAGAAGAGGATTAGAGAGCATGCAATATATAATCCAATAAATCAGGCTTTGCCTGAATTCCTCATGCATGCAGCCATGCATAAATACTGGAATACCTCAAATAAGTGAAAGAGACAATGCGGGTGAGATCAGATCTTTTACTGGACCAACTTCTGTTTGTGAGAGAAAACTTTTGAGCTATACAGACTCATCTTCAGGTCTGGAAAAAATAGTCAGGGTATGTCTATGCTGCAATTAAAAACCCACTGCTGACCCATGCCTACTAATTCAGACTTGCTGGGCTCAGTCTGGAGTCCAGGCTCTAACACCTTGCAAGGGGGGGAAGGTCCGGAAGCTTAGGCTGGAGCCCGAGTCTAAACGTCAACAGTGCAATTTAACAGTCTGTTAGCCGCAACCCCGTGAGCCTGAGACAGCAGGCATGGACAAGCTGCGGGTGACTAATCGCAGTGTAGACGTAACCCTAGAGCATTACAGCTAAATACAAGGTGGAACAGATTGTTTAGCATAAGTAGTTAGCAAGGAGTTCAAGAGACCATTCAAAGTAAAATGGGTCTGTCATAAGTATAAAGTAGCCTAGAATTAGTGTTTACCTGTAAGGGGTTAAGCTAAAGGTAACCTGAGAGGTGGACAACTGACCAATGAAAAATTCCTCAGGAGACAGAGGATTTTGAGTTTCAGTTTCTCTCTGGGTCTCCCTCTGTTCAACTCGGCTATGGGATGAATCACAGCTATTTCTTTCACTGTAACTATAAGTTTTTTATCAAGTACTGTAGTCAGTAAGTTTACCTTCTTTTTGTCACTTGGAGGGTTCTCAGTGGTGTTGGCTGGGTGCTTCTTGATATGGTAAGATTCAGCAGAGATATCAACAATGGGAGAAAGTTGCCTCGGGGGAGAGGTTTGGTTTCTTAATTCTTTTGTTGATTATGGTAGATGCTGTTTTATTGATGGTTATAAGGGACTTATTCCTTTCTTTTAAGAATCTGACTGCTTGTTTTCCATGGTGTAAGATCCTGGTTTTGGATCGGGCATGTCTCGCAGGATCAGGCGAGGCTTTTCTCTCAAGCTTCCCAGGGAGGGAATAAGTTTGGGGGTTTTGTGGAAAGAGAAAGAGGGGCTTCAAGTGGCCTATGTCCAATAGTTTTTTGAGACATTCTCACTTGATGGTGGCAGTATACCAGGTCCACACACAGGAGAAGTTTGTGTTCTGGGGAAAAACATTTTAACCCAAGCTGGTAAAATAAGCTTGGGGGGTTATTTCTTTTTTCATGAGGGTCCCACATCTGTACCCTAGAGTTCAGAGTTGGGAGGCAATCCTGACATGGTTGGCAGTGGTGGGATGAAGTTTTGTGAATCTAAAAAACAGAAAGTTTTTTTTTTTAAGGTTCTCTTTCCATGAATAGTAATGATCTCTCAGCAGGGAGCAAAACAGGCAATTGTGCTGAGGTAAACACCACAGGGGGCCACTCTGGTGAAACCTGTTTTTGAGGTATCGGAGCTGTAGATAGCTCCACGCTTTGTCTTTTTCAGCTGCCTGAGGGCAGAGAGCTGAAGGGGGTTTTTTTGGAGCGGGTTTTCTCCTACAGGATAGTAGAAGTTAGCCCAGTTTTTGCAGCTAAGAGTTTAATAGGCTTGTTAAATGCTAGGTAACCACCCCAGGGGTTCCCTGTGGAGGGGGATAAACTGGTCAGTCTGGTTTTTCTGAGAATTAGAGTCGGGGGGTCTTTCTCCCTCTGCTGGTAGGATTAACACCTGCTGAGAAATTTTCCAAGTGATATATTTGTAATTATCAGTTTAGGGAGTCTAGTAGGCTGAGTACAGGAAAGCAGGAAAATGAATACTGGTGGAGCAACTGATCAGCTAGAGCTGGCTAAACTGGAAGCATTAGAAAAAGAAAAAGAACATCAAAGGCTGATGGACAGAGAGGAAGCAGCCCAAAGGAGAGAGGAAGCCGCCCATAAAAGGGCCATGGAAGCCCAGATTGAGAAACAGAAGCATGAACTGTCTGTTTTGGAGCTGAAGAGACAAATTCCTCCAGCTGCTGACTCCACTTCCCCAAAAACCCACAAATGGGAGCAACTATGCCCACAGTAGGATGAGTCCAACGACACTGCCGAATATTTCATCACCTTTGAGAGACTGTGCACTCTACATAAAATCCCTGAAGATCAAAAGATGACCACACTGATAGCAAAATTGACTGGCCGAACTCTGGACATCTTCAATAAGATGCCTATTGAGGATGCTTTAAACTATGGTAAATTTAAGGAGTTGGTTTTAAAGCAATTTCAAGTTACACCTGACACTTATAGAGTAAAATTTAGAGCCCTTAAGAGAGGAGCTGGACTGAGTCATCTGGCTTATGTAAACCAGATGAAGGATCTGTTAGATAAATGGGTCAAAGGAAGGGCTATAACTACCTTTGAAGGAGTATGTGATTTAGTTCTACAGGAGCAGTTCCTGACTGTGACCAGTGATGATGTAAAACAGTGGTTATGGGATAAGAAAATGGACTCAGCAGAAAGTCTTGCTTCTTATGTGGATCAATATGAGCAGTCCCAGATCGCCAGAGAGGCGGGAAGAATCGGAACACATGGTGGGGAGGTGGCAGAAAAGAAAAAACCTAATAGCGGTTGGAGCGGATCCCAAAAGGGACAACCCGTGACCACATCCTATCAGAGGGGGCAGCCCCAGACCCCACCTACCTCCCAAGGAAAACCCCAAACACCTCATCATTCCACACCACAAGCCTCCAGCAACCAACCTCGCACCAGTGACCAGTCAGCTGGGCGATGTTTTAAATGTCATGAGCTGGGGCATATTAAGGTCAACTGCCCCAAGAACACCAACCGAATGCTGTGCATTACCCCGAAGTCCTCAGGCCCAGATACCTCCCAGATACCCTCAGAGCGAAGAGAAACTGTGAGAGTGGGCCGAAAGAAGGTTACAGCATGGAGGGACACTGGAGCTCAGATGTTACTTATCCACCAATCCTTAGTGGACCTCAAGTTAATCAACCCAGAGGTTAAAAGTGACCATTCAACCCTTCAAGTCAGACTCTTTCGACTTACCTACAGCCAATTTACCTGTACAGTACAAGGGCTGGTCAGGAACATGGACTTTTGCAGTCTATGATGATTATCCCATTCCCATGCTGCTGGGGGATGATCTAGCCAATCACGTGAAGCTAGCCAAGAGGGTGGGAATGGTCACCCGCAGCCAGGCTAAGCAAGCTTGCACACCTATCCCTGTTCATGAGCCTTCCACCATGGGCCCAACTTGGTTACCAGAGACCCCGATGACGATGGTGGAGCCGGATTCCCTACCAACAACTGAAACAGCCGTGGAGGATCCAGCCCCAGAGACTCAGCCAAAACCAGTCCCCGGACCGGAACTGGCGAAGCAACCAACACTTGAACCATCGCCAGCACTGAGCCCAGCGCTTGCAACCCCATCTACCATTTCAACACCAGAGGGCAACCTCGAGCCGACACTGAAAGCAGCAGCTACACTAACCCAAGAGGCTCAGCTGAAGCTTGACATGCAACCAGGTGCACCAGCAGAGAGCGGGCCACCGCCAATGGAAACAACCCCATCACCTCCATCATTTCCCGAGGAACCCAACCCAAGTCCACAACCCAGTGAGGAACTGATATCTCCAGCAACAAGAGAACAGTTCCAGGCTGAACAGAAAGCAGATGAAAGCCTGCAGGAAGCTTGGATGGTGGCACGGAGCAACCCACCGCCTCTCAGCTCTACCGATCGATCCCGGTTTGTGGTCGAAATGGACTTTTATACAAGGAAACTCTTTCTAGGGGACACCAGGAAGACTGGCAGCCTCAGAGACAGTTGGTAGTTCCAGCTAAGTACCGGGTAAAGCTCCTGAGCTTAGCCCACGATCACCCTAGTGGTCATGCCAGGGTGAACAGAACCAAAGACCATGTGGGGAAGTCATTCCACTGGGAGGGAATGGGCAAGGACATTGCTCATTATGTCCAGTCTTGTGAGGTGTGCCAGAAAGTGGGAAAACCCCAAGACCAGGTAAAGGCCCCTCTCCAGACACTCCCCATAACTGAGGTTCCATTTCAGTGAGTAGCTGTGGATATTCTGGGTCCTTTCCCAAAAAAGACACCCAGAGGAAAGCAGTTCATACTGACTTTCATGGATTTCGCTACCCGATGGCCAGAAGCAGTAGCTCTAAGCAACACCAGGGCTAAAACTGTGTGCCAGGCATTAACAGACATTTTTGCCAGGGTGGGTTGGCCCTCTGACATCCTTACAGATTCGGGAACCAATTTCCTGGCAGAGACCATGAAAAGTCTGTGGAAAGCTCATGGGGTGAACCACTTGGTTGCCACCCCTTACCACCATCAAACAAATGGCCTAGTGGAGAAGTTTAATGGAACTTTGGGGGCCATGATACCAAAATTCATAAATGAGCACTCCAATGATTGGGACCTAGTGTTACAGCAGTTGCTCTTTGCCTACAGGGCTGTACCACATCCCAGTTTAGGGTTCTCACCCTTTGAACTTGTGTATGGCCATGAGGTTAAAGGGCCATTACAGTTGGTAAAACAGCAGTGGGAGGGGTTTACACCTCCTCCCGGAACTAACATTCTGGACTTTGTAACCAACCTACAAAACACCCTCCGAACCTCTTTAGCCCTTGCTAAAGAAAACCTGAAGGATGCTCAGGCAGAGCAAAAGGCCTGCTATGATAAACATGCCCGAGAATGTTCCTTTAAAGTAGGGGACCAAGTGATGGTCTTGAAGGCACTTCAAGCCCATAAGATGGAAGCGTCATGGGAAGGACCCTTAATGGTCAAGGAGCGCCTGGGAGCAGTTAATTACCTCACAGCATTCCCTAACTCAACCCTAAAGCCTAAAGTGTACCACATTAACTCTCTAAAGCCTTTTTATTCCAGAGAATTAAAGGTTTGTCAGTTTACAGCCCAGGGAGGAGATGACGCTGAGTGGCCTGAAGGTGTCTACTATGAAGGAAACAGTGATGGTGGCGTGGAAGAGGTAAACTTCTCAATGACCCTCGGATGCATGCAGCGCCAGCAGATCAAGAAGATGTGCACTAGCTTCACGCCACTATTCTCAACCACCCCAGAACAGACTGAATGGGCATACCACTCCATTAACACAGGTAATGCCCACCCAGTTAGAGCCCAACCTTACCGGGTGGCTCCTCACGGCAAAGCTGCTATAGAACGGGAGATCCAGGACATGCTCCAGATGGGTGTAATCCGCCCTTCTCGCAGTGCATGGGCATCTCCAGTGGTTCTAGTCCCCAAACCAGATGGGGAGATACGCTTTTACGTGGACTACCGTAAGCTAAATGCGGTAACTTGCCCAGACAACTATCCAATGCCTCGTACAGATGAGCTGTTGGAGAAACTGGGACGGGCCCAGTTCATCTCCACCTTAGACTTAACCAAGGGGTACTGGCAAGTACCGTTAGAGGAATCTGCTAAGGAAAAGTCAGCCTTCATTACACACATAGGGCTGTATGAGTTTAATGTGCTCCCTTTTGGGCTGCGAAATGCACCCGCTACCTTCCAAAGACTTGTAGATAGTCTCCTAGTGGGATTGGGAGAATCTGCAGTTGCCTACCTTGATGATGTGGCCATATTTTCTGACTCCTGGGCGGAGCACCTAGAACATCTCTGGAAGGTCTTCAAGCGCATACGAGAGGCAGGACTAACTGTTAAGGCTAAAATGTGTCAAATAGGCCTCAAAAGAGTGACTTACCTTGAACACCAGGTGGGTCAAGAAACTATCAATCCTCTACAGGCCAAGGTGGATGCTATCCAAAAGTCGCCTGTCCCCAAGTCCAAGAAACAGGTCCAATCCTTCTTAGGCTTGGCTGGATATTACAGGTGATTTGTACCACACTACAGTCAAATTGCTGCCCCACTGACAGACCTAACTCGAAAGAACCAGGCAAGTGCAGTCCGGTGGACTGAGCAGTGTCAAGAGGACTTTAACCAGCTTAAAGCAACACTCATGTCTGATCCTGTGCTCAGGGCCCCAGGCTTTGACCAACCGTTCCTAGTAACCACAGATGCCTCCGAGTGTGGTGTGGGAGCAGTTTTAATGCAGAAAGGACCCGATCAACAATTCCACCCTGTCGTGTTTCTCAGCAAGAAGCTGTCTGAGAGGGAGACTCGCACTGGTCCATTCCCGAAAAGGAATGTTACGCCGTTGTGTATGCTCTGGAAAAACTACGCCCATACGTTTGGGGACAACAGTTCCACCTACAAACCGACCATGCTTCGCTGAAGTGGCTTCATGGCATCACCGACAAGAACAAAAAACTTCTTCGGTGGAGTTTAGCTCTCCAAGATTTTGATTTTGACATACAACACATTCCAGGAACTTCTATAATAAAGGGGCTGATGCACTCTCCCGTGAAAGTTTCCCAGAATCAATAGGTTAAAACTATCCTTGAAATGAGGGACCTATTGTTAGTTCATTATAACAAGTAGTATGTTTAGAAAGGCATGTGTTTGATTAATTCTGTTTTTTCCTAGAGCTCCAGGAAGAAATTGCACCCAGTGACTTTCGTACATCTGTACCCTAGAGTTCAGAGTGGGGAGGCAATCCTGACAGGGTCGTTAACACCTCACCAGTCATAATTCAAAAAAGAGGATTTATTGGATTACAGATTGTTGTAATAGGCCTTAAATCCAGTGTCTTTATTAAGACCATAGTTTTTAGTGTCTAGCAAAGTTCTGAATTTAAGGCTCATCTTTTAACAGTGCTGTGCAGGATTCCTTTGAGGATGAGAGGTCAGCCAGAGAATGACCATTTTGTGAGAAGTATTCTCCCACGGGTGATTGTGGTTTTGTCTCTTTATCATTTTTTCTGTGTGAGTTCATTCAAGAGCATAGTGATTGGTTTCACCCCATAGTTGTTAGTGGGGCATTTAGTGAACTCAATGAGGTACACCGCTTGATATAACAGGACTATGCAGGACTCATGGATCCTGAAAGTTGTGTTGTGGTGGGGGGAGGGGGGAGGAAAAGGGGAGTGTAGCAGTGGAAATATGCCTGTAAATTTTGCATTTTTTGTTGTGGCAGGGTCAGGTACTGCTTTAAGCTGGTGTGTCCTGGTCTGTGGGTAGTTCGTTTCTGGTGGTGAGCTGGATGAGGGTGGTGTTTGTTTGAAGGCCAGAGGAGAATTTATGGCTTATTACAATAATCTGTAACCCAGTAACAACCCTCTCCTTGTTTGTCTTATGTCTGGAGTGACGTTAATGGGCCACTTTATCTTGAATGGTCTCTTAGAATATGTGTCAACCATTTATACTAAATAATCTGTTATATTTAGTTGTGACACTCTGTGCATAAACTCAAAAGCTTGTCTATTTCACCAACAGACGTTGGTCCAATAAAAGATATTGTCTCACCCACCTTGTCTCTATAATATCCTGGGACCAACATGGCAACTACATCACTTCAAATATGTGAAAACAGTTCATATTTAAAAGCATATGGCTGATATCCCCAACGTACTGTGATAGATCTGCTAGGCGGGGACTGCAACTCCCATCAGCCCCCTACCTGATGCACCTCCTGGCCAGGTAAGGAGAAAGGTCCTCAACCAGAATTGGCTGGACTCTATTTGAAGCAGCAGCTGAATGGCTTGCCAGGAACTGCAGAGAAGCTAGATGAAGAGACTGCATGGACAGCAAGAAGCTGTAGGGAAACTGGAGGCAGAAAAACATCCCCAAGAACCATATGTACAGCTGAGTGTGGAACAAGCTATGACTGCCAGATATTACAACGTAATGCAGATCTGTGCAGGGCTTGTGGGAGAGCAGCAGCTGGACAGGGAGCCAGTGCAGAATGTCCCTAGCACAAGAGAGGCACTGAGTCTGTTCTGGAAACCTGCAAGCTCCTCTTTGCTTCAAACAGAGACTGGACTGGAGAAGGCACTGCAGACACCAGGTCTGAAAAATCCTGATTCTTGCTTGGACAGCCCTTGGACCCAAACTTTTATTGCTATTGGTCACTTTGAACTGTGACTGTTTAAGCCTGAGGTTGAAAATACTCTAGGTACTTTCTCTGTCCTGCCAGCCCTAGTAAAATAACCTCTTTGCCATGTGCCTGAATGTTATTGGGATTCACTAGGACTAGCTGCTGAAGCACCTACAGTGCTTTCCTTTCAATTGAGATATACCTGGCACACTACTGCCACCCTAGGGGGTTGAGGTACTGAGCAGCCCCAATAATTTTATCTTAATGGCTTAAGTCACAACTTATCAGCATTAAGAAAGCTTGGCGTCTTCTGTGTGCCTTTGTTCAGACATTATTATTTTTTATGAAAGGTAGACTCCCTAGACTCAACCCATTAAAGAAAATTATGCATGGATTTCCTCCATCCCTTTCAATCAGCTAAGTATGTTCACATCAATGTTGAAATAGGAAATTAGTTTTATAGTACAGAGGTAATGATATGATAATTGTTTCTTATGAGTATGTAACCTTGAAAAGACAATTGAGGAAGGTGCATGTTCTTAAAACCAATATCGTGTCAAAGTTTTCCAGGCTAACATGGGTGCTATTTTATATCATAGGATGTCCCCTTTGTTTACGAAAATCTTCTCATGTTATTATATCAATTCCATAATAGCCATGAACACTTTCAGTTTATTGCATAGCTTTAGTTGTACAGCTCCCATTGAATTTACCTTTAGTATACAGCATATTTTGAATCAAGTAATAAATTACAATAACGTTATTTGTTTTCCCTCATAATTCTACTGTTTTATTTCCTTTTAACAATGCTACTTAAAAGTTACTTTTTTTGTAAAATTGCTATAGTACATTCTTCTAGGAAAAGAAACTACATGGAAGTTACTTAATGGTTAAAAAAAAACAAACGAAGTCTGGGCCAACTAATGATCCATAGAATGCAAATGCTCATCTAACAAATTGGAGTTATAGAGTCATAGATTTCGAGGATAGAAGGGACCAATGTGATGATCTAGAACTGGCGGGCAACCTGCGGCCTGAGGGCCACACATGGCAAGCCAATGTAATCCACTGCCAGGTCGCCAGTTTGTTTACATTTGCACGGCCGCCTGCAGCTGCCATTGGCTACAGTTCACCATTCGCAGCCAATGGGAGCTGAGGGAAGCGGCAGTCAGCACGTCCCTGCAACCTGAGCCACTTCCGGTAGCTCCCATAGGCTGGGAATGGCGAACTGTGGCCACTGGGAACTACAGGCAGCAAATGTAAACAAACTGTCAATACCATGATGGGCCGCATGTGGCCTGCAGGCTGCTCACCACTGATCTAGAGACTGGCATCCTATATAACACAGGCCATAGAATTTCCTGAAAAAATTTCTAGAATACAGTGAGGGTACAATACAGCCCAAGTTTGTTTTGAAACTTTGAAGGATATGTTGTAAAGCAGAAAAATAATAAGCACATAATATAAAGACTTGACCACACTACAAGTTCTGTCAGTATAACTTATGTTGATCAGAGTGTGAATAAGCCACAGTCCAGAAAGCGATATATCAGTGGGAGAGCTTTTCTCGCCAACATAGCTACAGCCTCTCTCAGAGGTGGTTTTATTATGCCAACAGGAGAGCTCTCTTCCATTGGCATACAGCATCTTCACCAGATGTGCTATATACCACTGCTTGTGTAGACAAGCCCTAAATCTCTCATATGGAACATTGTTGAAGTGAGCCTATTTATACAGAGGATTTCAAGGGGACCTAAGAGATTTAGACACCCAACTCTCACTCGACATTAAAAAGAGGGGGAAAAAACCCAGGGATTATTTTTTCCATGTAGAACTCAGGTTCCCACAATGGACAAAATGGTAGCCTCTGTGATAAGAATATTAAATAGTTTTGTCCATACGAGCATTTGTAATATTCTTCCTCAGCAAGTTGGAATGAACAAGAGTTAAAGTCTATCCACTTGCATATATAGTCACTCTAAGACTCAGTGGCAATAATAATAAAAGATGCAATAGGACATTACAAAGATAATCTCTTACAATACTTCCAATTACCTTAGATAATCAAGTAGTTCTACCTGTGTATTTTCAGTATTCTAGGTATTTTCTATAAGAAGTCTGGAGAAGATTACATTTGGCTGCAAATACTGATATAACCTTATCTAGTTGTATAAAGCAAAACTGACTTTTAAGGATGACCATAACAGACCCTTTTTCTACTCACTTTCCAGTAGCTCTTGAATGCAAAGAGACTATGCAGCTTCTTCATCAAATGGCCTTATGAATTCCAACAATGTGTAATGTTGCAGTGAGACGTGCTAGATTATTAACATGACAGAAATTAGTTTTATTCATATGGTCTGCTCTTTCAAATAATTCTGTTGCACCTGAATGAAATTCTACTCACCGTCAATTTCAGCTGTAATTGTGGAAGATATTGAAATGAGCTGGGATTAAAAGGTTCACTGTCAATTTCTTTTAAGGCAAGAATAAATTAATCCCTTCTGTCAAAGACAAACCATGCTATATGGCTCTCAGTGCCCAGTTCAATGTGTTTAACTTTCTGGAATGCATAAAGGGTTAATTACTTTGAACTCTAAATATAAAATATGTAATGAAAGTCAGGGAACTAAAAGAGATAAGAAGACAAGTAAACGGATTTTAAGAAACAGTAACGTTATCACTGGATTTTGCATGAAAGGCAATGAACAGTTGTTATCCTGTGGGTAGTGTATTCAGAGAATGCATACTGTATTTTTGATTACAAGCTCCTTTGTTTCATAGCATTGAATCCATATGCTAACAAACAGTAGAAAAGTTTGTAGACTTTACTATGTTATCTCAAAGATAGAGGCAGTCTCTAAAACATGTTACATTAGGGCCAGATCTTGCCTCTTGTTCCAGGGGCTAGTATTTCCTTCTCTATTTTATCAGTAAGGTACTGGTACCTTCATACTTTGCAGTAATCACTGACTGAGCTAGTATAGTGAAAAAGAGTCTCTGTGGAAGGTAGTCTCAGCATATTAGAGAGACAGGGTGGGTGAGGTAACATCTTTTATTGGGCCAGCTTCTGTTGGGGATGAAAGACAAGTTTTCGAGCCACCCAGAGCTCTTCTTTTCTGAGTGGCACAAAAGCTTTTCCCTTTCACCAAAAGAAGTTGGTCCTTGTATCTCTGAAAAAGAGCCTGGCAGTTATAGAAGTTATTTTTCACATCCACACCAAGAGAAAGACTTCTTTTAATTAGAGAGGGGAAAATCCACTTAATTAAGATATTAACCCCTCAAACCTTGGCTCACAACTCAGAATGACTATTATGGTTTCAGCGAGTTTGGTTACATCTTTCATCGTCGTCTTTTGGCTCTGGGTGTGACTGAAGCACAAGGGTGCAGTCCAAGATTGAAAGTGAAACATTTAGAGTCCAGAACCAGTATTACAAATGACAATGTAATACTATAGAAAATAGAAGATTGGATTTAGGCTGAAATTTTCAGTGGTCCCTAAGAAATGAGAAATCTTGAAGCTTTCAAAATCTCACCCTTAGTTGTTAAATTATTGCTCCAGTGTTTGTATAACAATGCAGTGTAATTATATAATAACAAAACAATATATAGTGCTTTGCATCCGTGAATCTCAATGTCCTTTAAAGATGAACGAGCATTGTTATCCTAATTTTACACAGGAGGAAACTGAGGTGCTGGCAGGATAAGGCCCATAATCTCAAAAATGGTCTGTAGTTGTGGATGTTCCATTTTAAATGCTTAAGTATCCCAAGAAAAGGATGACAATGAGCGGCAATTTTGAAAAAAAAAAACAAAAAAACCCTAATCCTAAGTGTCTTGTTTAAAATCACACAGTGAGACAAAGTTACAGTCAAGACCAGACCCCAATCTGGAGTCAGATCAACTGGACCACATTGCCAGCCTACAGAAATAGGCTGCTGATGCATTTGCAAAGGTGATGAACACCTGAACGTTCCATTGACTTCAATGGAAATTAAGGTGCTTAGCATTTTTAGAAATGAGGTACACACATAGGTAGGTGGGTTGGGGAATCTCAATGTCATTAACTGCCAGGTGATGCCAGCAGCAACAAGGGCCGAGTTCAGTATGTAGGGGTTCCTTTTCAACAATACAACACAAAACCAGCTCAAGCTCCCACCCAGTGATCTGGGACAACTACACACCACTCCCTGGTCGCCTCTAAGAGGCAATACTTCCCCTCTTGTAAGCACAGAGTCTGAGTGTAGCAAACACTTTTAACAAAAGGATGGCAGTAACTCAGCATTAATTTGGGGAAAGACCACAACTAGGGCTCATAAACATAAACCATGAGCAAAAGACCCACCCCCAAGTAAAGTTGGGCAGTGCCTTTTTCCCCTTGGGTTCTTAAGTCCAGCAACCCAACAGTCCCACTACTGTTCCCATCCCTCTGCACCTCTCTGCACCCCACTCACAGTAGCTGTCCTTGGCCAGTGCAGCCCCAGTGTTCAACGGTTCATTCACAGAGTTCACTTCCCACCCTGGGTGGAAGGGGAAAGTGAGGCAGCACCTTCCACACTCTGCTGCTCGGGCATTTACTTGTCACCCCACGAGCCAATTGCTGCACCTCTCTCCGGGGCTCTGCTCTGTCTCTCTTTGTCAACTGCCCTGCTGGTCATGTCTTCCCATCAGCAACCCGGCTGGTCACTCACCAAGCTGTCTTCAGAGCTCACTACTTAACACAGCTCTTAGTGATTTTAGCTGTAAGCGGGGGAGCCTCACTGCTGGTGCACACCAGGCAGTCTCTTGCAATAGGGACAATGTCCCAAAGCAGGTCTAAGACTTAGACATAGGTATCAGTGATTTCAGCTCTGCAGCACGTAACAAGAATCTCAACGGAGTCTAAATCAACTCTTATTATTCCATGGAGAGAGGAAGAGGCAAATAGTATCTAGGACCCTTAAACAGGGCCCACACCACCAGGTATACATACCTGTCCCAACCCTCTCTCAACTTTTTGGGCTTTGGAATCTATGTCCCCTGCCTAGCGAGTGCCATTCACTCCATCAGGGTATGTCAGGTATGGTTCTGCTGCCCTCAGTTCACACAACAAGGATAACAACCCTTTATTACTCCTGCCCCAGTAAGGAGGAGACTAGGGCTCAAACACCAGACACAAGTGATCATTTGGGCAAGCAATCCCATCATGCTGAACACTTAGGCAGGATAGGTGTGTCCATGCAAACAAGATCAGCTCCTGACATTCTTTTCCACAATTCAGCACTAGATGTCAGGGGAGAGCTCGTTCAGACATTTTTACATTCTTATTACAATCCCTCCTCCACGACTATAGTGGCCACACTTTAAATGTTTCTTAGGGAACAACATAATAATTTAAGAAATACACACTAAAAATGTGTACTATGGCTGAAATCTTGTAATGACTTTCAAAATCAAAGGAACTTTTCAAAGAGTTATGTGTTTATGCATGCCATCTATATCATGAGCCAGATTTTATATTATTCGTACAGTAATCTCTATCTCGTATGTGTGTGTATGTGCACATATACACATACAGACATGCAGACAGGTCCACTGAGTGTATCAAATTGAGAGACATCAGCTGTTTCATATAAAGTATATTATATACAATAGTATTTTATGTGCAACAGCTGATATCTCCAGTGTTGTTAGAGTGCCACCGTAGGAGCAGTTTGGGCCAGAACAAAGAATCTAAAAGCAAAGATTATTTCTCTCATTCAAACAGACAGTACAATTACATTCTAATAGCACAAGCAACGGAAGCAGCTGCTGCACATAGTCACATATTACCAAGCACAGACACAGTAGATGGAATAACTTATTTTAAAAGCTTGAAAGTCTTCGGGAGTAAATAGCAGAACTAAGCCATTTGAAATATTCTGTGCTTGCATTGGCTCCATAACCAAATCCATGCAAATTAAGAAGTTTGTAATATAGAATATTTGAGGAGCAAAGAGTTGTTATCTGCACACAAACCTCTACAATGTTAGAAGGTGATTTGTTCAGGCTGATCAAACATGTTATGTTAAATAACAACAACAGGCTGCCCTGCTAAAGCCTTCCTCCTTTTCGGATGTGGAGTTTGCATGCTAGGAAGATAGAAATTACTGTACAAATCAATAAAAGTTCAGATGGAAAGGAGGTGTCAATGGGGAAATAATCTGTAGCTTCAAAACCCAAGGTAGCAATTATCTTTATAACACCTTCACTATACAAGGCTTTTCAGTTTTCAAGGTCTTTTCCCCTTTCTATTCCTTCTGTGTCCAATTTGAGTTTGAATTCTTACATATTCATCTCTGCATATTTCCTTTACTTTTTCTCACTGCTAGTATTTTTTTAAATATGCAAGTGACAAACTTTTTTATCCATAAAAAGTCCCTTTTTTCCAGGCACCTGTTTCCATTTATTTCAGAGTCAGCTGAGTATTTTTAAGATTATTTACAACTGCTCAGAAAACATGAAACAGAAACTCCCTCATACACTTGGCAAGATATTTGATGTATGCTGCTACAGCAGTGGTGGGCAAACTTTTTGGCCCGAGGGCCACACTGGGGTTCAAAATTATGCGGAGGGCCAAAGGCCCCGCCCCCATTCGACCCCCACCCACTTCCCGACCCCAGACTGCCCCCCTTAGAACCCCGACCCATCCAAGCCCTACTTCCTTGTCCCCTGATCACCCCCTCTGGAGACCCCTCCCACTCTAACTGCCCCCCAGCACCTCATCCCCTATCTAGCCCCCCTGCTCTCTGGTCCCTGACTGCCCCCGCCCAGAACACCCTCCCACCCTAACCACCCCCCAAGCCTCCACCCCCACCTACTTACCTGCTGAGCCGGGCGCCTGCCCCGCGGCTCGCAGCGCTCCGCCCGGTGCCCGGGCTGGGCGCGCAGGGCCCCGCAGTCTGCCGCGCTCCTCCCCGTCCCTGGCTCGAGAGCGCTGGCCCTGCAGCTTGCCGCGGTCGGCCCGGCACCCCCGGCCGGGAGCGCGGTGCTGGCCGCAGGCCCGATGTCCCGGGTTCCCGGCTGCATCCAGCTGCGGCCTGCTGTCCCGGGCGGCGCACCGGGCCCTCTCTCAGGGAGGCGCGCCTGGCCGGCCTTGGGCCTGCTGTCCTGGGTGGCGCGCCCGGCTCACAGCCGGCCCCGCTCTCCGGCACGAGCACCCCGCCCAGGAGAGCAGGACCATTGGTCCCACTCCCCCGGCAGGAGCTCGTGGGCCGGATAAAAACGGCTCGCGGGCCACAAGTGCCCGTGGGCCGTAGTTTGCCCACCCCTGTGCTACAGGATTTCAAGTGGATAGTATGAAAATATGATGCATCATTATGAGCCATATTGAGAACTATAAGGAATGTTACCTTTGCACTGTTATAATTCATATAGAAACAATTTAGACAACAAAAAGGATCAAGCAAAAAAAAGAGAGGAACACAAAGAGGTGAGTCAATCCCCCTGCTGCTCTGATGTGTAAGGGAATGGAAAGAAAGCCCACGAAGACCATTCCCCGTGCCCACGTGATGGAGAGGATCAGTTGAGTTACCCTGGAGTAATTCAGTAGTGAATTATATCCCATGAATCTAGAGGGGCATAGCAGTCCTCAGAGCCGGTTAATGTGAATGCTGCAGCTTGTAGGCTACTCTGAAGGGGATTTATGCAGTGGTATTGGGACAATGTTTGTAGTAGGGGTGCGGAGAGCCATTGAACTGAACTATAAATGCCTTACATGATGGAAACCACTTCAAGCTGCTGCATCCCCAGCACGTCTATTTACCGTACCTACGAATTTATCCCCATTAGCTGTCTGTTAGTTGCTACGTGTGGCCGTTGTGCTGCATAACTAATAACTGCGACCGCCACCATTAACATTAGGTGCATTTTGCTCCCTCTTAGAGAAGCAAAATAGTGTTTCCCACCCACACATTCCTTCAATCCTCAAAAATAAATAAATAAATCGTGTACTGGGCAGCTGAAATCAATTTGCAGAGGATACACTGGGCAGCATCTCTGTTTCTATTGACTGAAATAGATAAGACCGGATTTTGCCCTCTGTTGTGATTCTCCACCTGGATTCACACAGCCAGATTAAAAAGGGCATAGTGTCGATTTATGTAGGCTAAAAACATGCCTTATTTTAAGACTGTTGCAGTCTGGCTAGAATGTAATCTGTGGTATTCTAAATAATTCTTTAAAAAGTTCTCCTTTCTACAGTTAAGAAAGCAGGCAGATCATATTTCAATGTACGATGTCACCTGACAGTATTTTTGCTGTGAAGTCAGCTAGTGGGAATACAAGTTAACTGAAAGAATCCTGTGGCCGGTACTGTTCAGACATTAGTGATTAAATCTTCACGGAAGTCATCATTAAATAAGGAATTTAGCAAAGAAATGAGTCATGGTGGCTTACGCTCCATGAGAAAGGGAATAATTAGGGACCTTGGGGTTTTTTCACCTTTCTCCGTATCATGGGGCATAGTCCATTCACTGGGACAGCTGAGTATCTCTCCTTTAATCAATTCCCTGCCATTGCAGGGGCCTTGGGTATTCTTGGTTTTCTGTTTGCTACTTGTGACATGCCAGATAGTTTCCTGGTGACTGAAATGTTTTGGTTTAACTAGAGTCTTTGGGCTTAGTGAGCCAGTATCTGAGTGTGGTTTAATGGCTTGTGGCGTGAAGGGGTTCAGTCTGGATGGTTTGGTGGTCCCTTCTGACCTTAAAGTCTATGAAATTATGAAATGAAAAATGGCAAAACAAGTAGGGAATAAAATGCCATAATGTTTTCAAGACACTACGTTTGACACCCCAAGTTATTTCAAAGAGCAGAGAGTAAAATGTTTTTTTAAAAAAATATTACCAAATAATAAAGTGTAGCCAAGAGTACCCCTTACTTGGCTCTGATTCAACAAAGTACTTAAGCACATTCAGAAAGTTAAGCATTTACTTAAGTGTCATTAAATTCAAATTAAATGCCTGTAAAAAAAATTAAATTGTGTGCATGTTCATTTTTCTCCAACCATGTATGTAAAATCTGAAAAATAGCATTTATTTATTTTGCTACCTTATTAAAATTAATAGCTGAACCCATATTAATTGCATAGTAGGAAAGTACTGCTCTGAAAATTATATAGTGTATGTAAAATTTCAGCTTACTATGATTTTTAATATCCAAATTTTAAACCCTTTGAAAAGGAGGTTTTCATAGAGACACTGGAATTACAATAACAGATTGGAACAACTGTCATTCCATCCTGCCTCTAGAAGTAACATATATTTGATGCTACAAAACAATGAAACACCCTATGTATCCATACTCATGGATAATCCCTCTTTGAACAGAATTGCTCAAAAATGATATTTCCTGCTTAGCACCTTTGAAGATGCAAAATAATATACCCCAACAAAGTCTCTTGAATAAGGCACTAAGTATAGAGTAAAACTGAGGAAAGAATCAATTTTATGTGCATTATAGTTGTGTTTTTGACAGTTTTCTGATTGCTTCCTAGTTCTAATAAGGAAAAAGAGATAAAAAGAGAGAGCTAAAAAAACTAAACTTCACTACTGACTGAATGGTTTAGATACACTTGATGAGTTAGCAAACCATAATGATTATTACCTTACTGACTGTGTCCTGTGCTCTGATTGGTGGAAATGATCATTAATCACTGGGGATCAATTGATTTTTCCAATGTAGGCACTCAACTGTGCTGCATATTCCAACTATTGCCGCTATATGTCATGGGGAATGGTTCATAATAGCAGGAACCTTCTCAAAATCAGTTATTATTACAGTTAACTAGATGGTTACAGTATCTCTTTTTCTTGACTTCACACTGGAAGTTTAAAACAAAACAAAACAAATAGATAGCAGTAACCAAAGTATTTTACAAGAAATCTACTTCATTACAGATTCAGCTATCATAAATAAAATGCAGGTAATAAAACACTGGAGATGTAATTACCATTTATAAAGTTTTTAGAAAATATTTTTTCCCATTAAAGTTACTTTGTGATGGATCTTTATACTCCAGTATCAAGGTGCAGAAAGCATTAACACATGCCATCAAAAAACAAAACAAACAAACAAAATAAAACCCTGTAGATTTGTATTATTCACACCACTACAGCAGATATGCATTCGATAAGACTAAATATAATGTTGGAGACCTTGAGCCAAAATCTTAAAAAGTATTTAGGTGCCTAAAGATGGAGATAGACACCTAGTGGTATTCACAAAAGCAGAAAAGGGCCTAACTAGCATTGCAGTCAATGAGAACTGGAAGCAAAGGCAATTCTGAAATTCCCACTACATGCCAATCTGAATCTTTATGTGATTAAATACCTTTAAAATCTGGCCCCTTATTCTCTTCTCAGAATAGGAATGTAAAGTGAATTCACTGTATTTTGTGAGATCTTTGGTTATGTCATTCATTATTAGGCACTGATCTCAAATAACGGTCTGACACTGACTGTACTAAGGCAGCGGTGGGCAAACTATAGCTCTGGGGGCCGAATCCAGCCCTTCAGACATTTTAATCTGGCCCTTAAACTCCCACCAGGAAGCAGGGTCCAGATTATGTCCTGCTCCGGCACTCCAGCCAGGGAACAGAGTTAGGGGCTTACCCCGCTCCATGTGTGCTGTGGCTCCATGCAGCTCTTGGAAGCAGTGGCATGTCCCCACCTGGCTCCCACGTGTAGGGGCAGCCAGGGGGCTCCACATGCTGCCCCCACTCCAGGAGCCGCTTCCGCTAGGGAAGTGCTCCTGAAGTTGCAGTGGAAATGCTGTGTGTTCTTGCAGAATTTTGTTTTTACTGAGTGTTTATATGATGGGATGCAAAACCGAACCATCTATTACAAGGAGAAATCACTGAGACTGTTTATTTCCCAGCTATTTGCACAAAGCTGTTGTAAAAAATATTAATAAATAGCTCCATTTTCATGTTCACTGTTCTTATAATATAGTCCATTGGCTTTTATAAGCATGCCAGCAAGGCTTGGGTGACGGGTAATTCACAGCTTCAATATTCTCCACTAATTGAACAAGGATGAAAAAGGGAGAGTGCTAATCAGAACTGATTTCAAATTCTGCTCACATGAGGGAGTGGAAATGGATCGTCTCCCAGAAGGAAATATTGAAACTGCATTAAACAGACAAGACCTATAATATCCCATGTCTCATAGGAGAGACAGGAGTCTAATAAACTGCAAAGCATTTCCCTGTTGAGTCAGAACACCAGGAGAAAGGAACAAAATTTTAATGAAATGTCTTGTCTGCAAATGTGCAAGATAATGGTCACCTTTCCATAGTACTTCAGTTCTACTCTTCCTTCCCTTGTCTGCTGTGAACAGAGGGTTAGGCTGTTTGTTTGCTTACCCCTACTCATTTTGACTGAGACAGAATCAGGTTCTGCAAAATAATATCCCTTTCTTCAAGAATTTGCTGTTTTGTTTCCTTTAGAGCAATCCCATTCTTTTTGAACACAGGTCTTTGTTTGATCTAAGAAATTTTTCTGATAAAGTGGGATCATTTTCCTTGCACAAGGGTTTAAGAACCACTGGGAGCTCTGACTGTATACAAATCTTACAGGAAACTATTGGTTTGGTACTAATTAATAAAAAGGTGTTTCTTGAAATATTGTATGAAGCAGGAGCTGTTATAAAGAATATCTACTGAAGGATCCCAAAGCATCCAAAGAAAAACACAGATGAAAGCCACCACACATAGCAAAAAAAGGAGTTTTCTGCTTCCCTTCCTACCATTCCTTGTACTGATGCCTACAGCCCTTATTTATTATTGGCTGGAGTTGAAATCTTTCTTAAACCTTTCTTAAAGCCATTTTAATGTGTTTTCCTCTTCTTCTTTCTGAGGCTTCTTTTTCCCAGTTAATCTTTCCATTCAAAACTGGTTTAAACCAGATTTGCAATGTTGGATGAGAAATCACCGGCCACCTGTTGATTATTTCAAACTGGATTAATCTCCTCACAGCTATTTCATAAACAAAATTACTTTAAGAGCTAAACCAAATTTGGTAGAATAGTGCACAAGGAACAGACAACTGCTGTTTTACTTATATTAATGCTTCAAATTAAGGCCAATTCGTCACATTTTTGTCCAGTACATGGAGATAAACAAAAAAACTGATTGTTAGTACCTATAGTAGACACTGTTCCACTTTCTTCATATGCAATATGGAACAACATAAGCTATGATTTTTGCTTTGATTGCTTATATTTTAATTTTGTTCTTATTTAGGAACAATACTTTTCCTTTCTGACCTTGAATTCACATATGGAAACCAATTCTTCAGAGCTGTTCTGAAGTCATCTTCTAAAAGTGACTTTTTGAGGAAAACAGTCTTTCTTTTTGTTTGTTAGAGGTTCTGCTGGCATTCTTCTGGATGTGGTACCACAGTGTTAGCAAATTCCCCTAGAAGGTGTTAAATGTTATCTGTGAAAAGCCTTTGTGTAAATCTGAGAAAATGCACTGTTTTGTAATTGTCTTCCAGATGCTTTATAAATTTACACCTTTTCTATAAATGCCTCTGCTTAGTACAGAAAGTTCTGCTGATTCACATGATAGACAATCAATGGGGAATTTTCAAAGAAGTGCATGCAGCGCTCACCACCATCGACCCTAATCATATGGCTAGACCCCAGCACAACACAAAATCCCCACACAACAGCTTGAAAATGTAGCCCTTTCAGATGCACCCATCTGCTATTCTGAATGAGCTTTCTTCAGTTTGTCTATCAAAGATTAATTATTGTATTTCTGAGTCATTTCCACCCATTCCACTACATTTCACCTTGATTCACAGGATCTTAACTGATGTTCATAATAAAATAAGAAACCGGTTTCTTGAGATTAGGAAGTTAAGAGGGGAGAACAAATCTGTTCTCAGTCTAGGTATCAATGGACATGTATCAATATCTCAAAATCTACTCCCAGAGTTGGTCTCAACTGGTCTCCTGCTGCCTGCTTTTGCTAGCAGGACAAGGAGTGACTTAACATTGAGAATAAATGATTCCTGCTTTTCTCAACAGTGAGATTTCTGTACTCAGTTACCCTGATGTAAATCCTCCTCATTTACACAGGCATAATCTCGTAGCAATTCCATTAGAACCAATGCAGCTAGACCAATGTAAATAACAACACAATCAGGCCCATTGGCTTCCAATTTATGCCAGTGTCTAGTGTGTGGAATTACTTCAGAATTATGCTGCTATAGCTGAAAACAGAATTTATAGAGTCATGTCATGTTTTGCGAATTCTCCTTAAAGTCACTATGCTTTTTTCAGTGTATTTTCCTCATGTGTCACAAACACACACACACAGTTAGTCACAAGAAGATCAAGACATGGTAACACTATTATGAACACTAGAGATCAATTAGTTCCCATGCCTGCCCAATGAAAATGACCACCAGCCCTACTGAACCTATGAATGAAAGAATCAGTAATTTTCAAACTCTCTCACAATGCCACTCACTCTAAATCTTTGTATCTAACCACTTGCTTTCCCTTCCCTATTACATTAAACCCAGATTATTTGCCTTCACTTTCAAGATCCTTCATGACCTATTCCCACCAGATCTTATCATCTCTTGTACAATGTCTGTGAGTCTCCCTGCTGCTAGAATTCAATACCCATTTTGTAAAATTTCCAACTAACAATTGCTCACTTGCCCCATCTTGCTCCTTGTACGTGGAAGGAGTTCGTTGCAAAGCCACATCATTGTCCCCTTTCAAACTTTCTCCTGTAAGCTCTTCTTTGTTGGGATGCCTAAAAGAAAATAAAAAGGCAATGGGTAGATGGTCAACAGCTCCTTGTACGTGGAAGGAGTTCATTGCAAAGCCACATCATTGTCCCCTTTCAAACTTTCTCCTGTAAACTCTTCTTTGTTGGGATGCCTAAAAGAAAATAAAAAGGCAATGGTTAGATGGTCAACAGCATAACTTCCTTCCACAGCTCCTGACACCCACAATGGGAGGTTTTTATCTGGATTCAGCCAGTCCCTGATTGGCTTCAGGTGTCCCAATTAGGCTAGCTGTTTCTACTCCTTTCTGGAAGGTTCTTAATTGGCCCCAGGTGTCTTGATTGGCCTGGAGTAGCCTTTGTTTGGCTATCCAGGG
The DNA here is from genome assembly GCA_007922305.1 of Dermatemys mawii. Classification (NCBI taxonomy): domain Eukaryota; kingdom Metazoa; phylum Chordata; order Testudines; family Dermatemydidae; genus Dermatemys; species Dermatemys mawii. The sequence goes on from ML677347.1 coordinate 3,768,038, forward strand.
AACAGGGACCTGCACACCCTGAGACTAATGTACCTGCCTTCCAGCACTCTCCTATATCCTTCTGGTCTGACTCCGTCACAATAGTTATACACTCAGTCTGTAAGCTCTCCAAGGCAGAGACTGTCTGTTACATGTGTGTATGGTTCTCAGCAAAAGTATTACTGTAAGCAGAAAAAATAATTATATTTTTGTAAAAGAATGGAATGATCATGGAAGTTGTGGTGTCTATAACATGTATGGAAGGATTTATGTGTGCTCAGAAAATGCTAGATAAATCATCTGACCTTAGGATTGTTGATCAGCTGATGACAAATTGTGTCAATGAAGTTGCTTCTAGCTGTTTCGTTGATTTAGTTAGCACTCTTTGTCCAGCAGGGGACTATTCTGAGAGTGGAAATCTATGAAAATAGGGTGAACTGGTCTCTCATATTTAAAGAACATGCTAGATCTTCCACTTTCCCCGTCTTCCAGCCCCACAGTGTGTAACTTGAAGTCCCTTACACATCAGTAGAGTGGGTATAAACAGGCGAAAAACAGGATGAGTGAAAGTAGGAAGTCAGTCCAACTGTGATAAGGTTTACCTTATCCTACATTATGCATCAGCCTGGAAACTGGCCCTTTCTGTACAGTATCTTTCTATTTGGATTTCCATTGTCTCTGTCACTGTACTATCCAGCCTCTGTTCAGATCAGAATGATTCACACCATCATAGCAAGATAATTTTGCTTTAAAGAGTCCTTGTTACTTTCTAACATTTAGTGGAAACACAGCATATGATACCTTCATAGACCTGATTTAGTTAGGCAGAGAGCGCTAGCTAGAGCTTAACTTTATACACAGCCCTGAGCAAGGGGTAGGGCAGAAGTGTCAAGCTTGAAGTAGTCTCAGAAAGTACTGTAATTCACAAACAAAAGATACATTTCCAAGTAGCAATACTTCCCATGTTCCTTTACCCCAGCCGCGAAAGGTGGGTAATTTACTGATGGCCTATACCAGTGGTTAATTGTTATTTCTCCTCATTCTGAGCTGGTTCAGTTACTTTGGCCAAGCAGTGCAGGGTAAAACCAAATTCTGTTCATTCCTCACCCAAGTCTTCAACCACCTGCTCCGGGAAGAGAGAACAAGGCAAATTGCTTTGATGTATCTCATGTGCCTAGATCAACATTCTAGTTAGTCTGTGTAGTGGAATAAGAGGATTTTTGCTACTCAGAGTCTAGCTCACTGTGCGCAGGTGTTGGGCAAGGATTCCAGCACAGAACTCAGCCAGTACCCTTCAGCATGACCTTAATAAGCTCTACTGTTTCCAGTTTGGGGCCTCATAAAAAATCAGTTAGAGAACCAATTTATGTAACAATTCACCAGGTGCAGCTTTTTGGCACATTCCAGTTACATCTCCCATTGGTATTTAACAAAAGTCTAGTGACAGAGAGAATCCAAAATGTGCAACTTCTACTTGGACAGACATAGCCACATAGTGCTGTGAGGTGAACAATTCTAGATCAGCCTTTAAATTTTAAAATCATGTTGTATTTTCCAACGTGAAGTTACACAGTTTAGCATTCTAAGAGGATGCTGAATTTAATTTATGCTAAATTCAATGTCCCCTTAGAATTTATATCAGAATCACTCATCTCACATCTGCAAAAATCCTGTAAAATCTCTTTTGGATTTTCTGTTAAATCCTGTTTACTTAATGTTTACTATTTTTAAGGCCTGATTCTGGCACCCTTTACCATGAGCACTATTCAGAGACACTATTCATAGAATAAAGATGCTAGGCAGTGTAAGGGTGACAGAATCTGACCTTAATAAGTTAGACTTGAAAAATAAGAAGTAATGAAGCATGTGGGTCATGATACAGACGTTCATATTTAGAACCTGTATCCATTTGATTATTTGATCTGTACAGATCACCTTATGCTAGGCTACATCTGCACTTGGAACTGGGGGATTCCCAGATTGAGTACACATATTTGCAGTAGCCTGCATTGAGCTAGCTAGCTACAAATAGTAGCGTAGTTGCCTTGAGCTCATTGCTGCCCGGCTATCACAGCTATACTACTATGTCTAAGCAAGCTAGCTCATGAAAGCTAGCAGGAGGATGTCTGCTTAAGCTGGGAGTCTAGTCTAGCGTAGACATAGCTATAGATGTCAATTTGCAACCTTTTCAAGAAAATGGACATACTTCCATTGATCAGTTACATAGGACCACAACTCCAAAAATAAAAAGGGACTTTGTAGCTATCATGTATCTCTTCCACTTGTTAGAGTTCACGGACCAGGGCTTCATAACTTTCTCTGGTGTTTCTACACCTTTACAGATCTAGCTGAATACAGCCATTAAATCCTCTTAAATGCCTTGCTAAATGCACAAATAAGCATCCTTTAACTTTGCCTAAGACCAGGCAACACTAGCTGATCAGTACAAATCTTTCATGGTCAGCATAGAATCTGCTAGTGAATAAAGAAAGCACCAGACCCAGTTTAATATGCTGTTCTGAATGCAAATATTAGTGGTAAAATGAGGAATGTGTGTCTGAACATGAATAGCATGATAATAAAAGACATTTGATTTGGCTTCCATCCTGAGAAAGCATTAAGGACTGCAGCATCTGGGGGCATATAAGTCAGTAGCATGAAACGTCATACATTTGGTTCTTCAGCTGTGGCATGTCACCTGGTCTGTGTCTTTCCCCAGTAATATTGGTAGGTAGGTTTCATTTCAACAAAGTACAACAGTCTATTTTAAATTAGCAATTTCTGTTTTTTCTTGGGTTCTCTCCCACACTGTTTGAAAATAAACTAGAAAGTATTTGTAACCATTTTAGTCATCACGGAAGCCTGACATTTCAAAAGATAATGTCAAATTAATTTTATACGTTTTAGAGCTCACTCATGCTGGATGGTGTTTCTCTTTTGTGAATTTCAATGTCCAGCTCTGAGCCATGTAAAAAACACTTTCCCCAAAACTGCCTGAAACACATAAGAACAGCACCACATCTGTTCTAAACAGGCAAAATAATTGTAACAGAACTGAAACCCTCTGGGGGATTGTTCACATCCTCCGTGCTAATATTCTCAATGGAACCTAAATGTTATATTCGTATCCTCAAACATATTATGCTGACCTCCTAATTAAAACTGACATCCCCCAGGCACCTCTTCCATGTTTTAAAAATTCTGTTTGTCTGTCCCAAGGCACTACCATTCTTCTGCTAATTAGTGAGCAATGACTAAAGCTTTGACTTCAGTAGAACTCCATCAGAGAATGCATGTCACCATGGGATAGGGACTTGGATGAGCAGGCCACTTTTATCTGGAACTCTCTCCTTTGGCTCAGAGAAGCTCCCTTGCTAAGAGCTAAATCTTTCCATCACCTCTGAAGTTTAAGTTTAGATAAACTGCAAAAATGGAGACAGGGTTCAGCTGCAATGTCACCTGGATATGTCTAGCCTCCATATATGGATTCATGCTGGCTACACGTCACAGTCAGGTTGGGTAAACTGGATCTTCTAACGGGGTTGGGGGTTGGCTGAAAAGAGGTATTTATACCCCAGTTCGGTCCTACTGTGAATTCTTCTGGCCAGATATTGAACTAAATGAAAGACAGATGAACACAACCACCACCACCACCTGTATTCAACGTCTTGGGGGGAATGACTTGTGAGAAGGAGCCTCTTCGTATGTGGAGCTGCCAGGGGGATACACAGACATTTGAGAGATAAAGAGATTCTTTTCACGCATGAGGAGTAATGAACACACAACTATTTAACCATGAAGAGCAACATTACAAAACATTTTAGGAGAAAAGAAGAAGGAGAAAGCTAAATGAAACTACAAAACGATAGTTTAAATGTACAGATTATAATAATTCTGAATAGAATTTGATTAGGGATCATCACTGCTGCTTCCCACCTATAAAACTTAATGACCACATGGTTAGGATATATTTTCACTCTCACCCGAAAAGGATGGCTCCACCCATTCTGCTGAGGTATTCATCCAGTGTTGGCTCAAAAGAATGAGTCCTCCATATGGTACTACTAACATCACTTTCTGATGCACCAGGATGAAATCTTGGCCCCATTGAAGTCAACAGCAAAAATCCCATTGACTTCTATGGACCATGTTTTTCACTCCCTGTTTCTTTATTTATATGTCTTCCATCCAAGTATAGGCCACGCTCCCTTTTGCAGGAGAGATCTGATAAGGTCAAAGGCTAAAGGGTTGTAGCAGCAGATCCCTTTATTATTAAACAGCAATCTAGTAGACTAACAGTGTCCTCAAGATGACATAACTCAATAGTTCTTTATTAAAGTATTCATATTCCAATAAATTTTATTTAAAGCAGCAACAGGCTTTAATGTGACCTGGGTTGACTGCCTAAAGGCAGAAGTAATATAGTGTCACCCAAACTTTCATGCCAAACTAATAATGTATTGAAAATTAATTTGGTATGGATCAGTTCAAAATTCACTTTTAATATTTAATTCATAGGGATCAATCGCGCTGCTACTTTTCTGTGGTGTGGCAAGTTGTAATGCAAGAGTGTTATGTTGTAGTTCCAATTAACTTCAAACCTTACTTACAACATTATGTTTAACAATCAAAATGTTAGTTCCATAGGGGAATATCAAGAGAGACTTTTTTTTTTGTGCACTATGAATCTTTTAACTGAGCTGAAGCAATGACTGGGCGAAATAAGTATGTAAAACTCTGTGTCAAGCTAGGGTATCATAGTAACATGTACTTTTTTTTATTCCAGTAAAGCCACAAAATGGTAGGTCTATGCATTTCAATGGTTTGGCGAGTAACCTGGTATAACTTCTCCCCTCCTCATCACACATATTCCTGCTACATTTTCAACCATCCTGGGGAAAAAAATAAGGAGGATTTCAGATGCTGTCTCTGTTAAGGGGTTTGGTGATGTTTTAATTGTAATTAGTTGTCTCACATATACAGGATTGACTTAAGTCTGCTTTATTTAACTTGTAAAAAAATGTATTTGTATATACAATGTGTCCCATGTAGAAGGACTTTTCTGTAGGCATGATTTTAATTTTTTGCAAACAGATGAATCTATCCACATGACTAAGTGCACAGGCACGTAAATACCTTTTACATGAGCTGAATTCCTCTGCTGTGATTTTACATTACAGCTCAGCGACTGCAACTTATAAAGACTAATGGTAAAGTCAAAGTTTCTGAATCATCTAATGAGTTTATTGGGGCATTTTAAACAATTCAGCTGGCAAAACTTTTTTTTAACATAGGCATTGGGATAATTCAGCTCACAAACAGTAATGTCAATGTTTACATATGCAATTAAATCTGCTTGAAATAAACAAGTTTTATTGTATAACTGCTGTCTTATACTTGATTGAGTCTGGGGAAGGGGGTTTGCCTATAAGTGTTTGTTCAGCAAAAGCGATGAGAGAAAACATATGTTTAAGGACATGATTAATAAAAAATAAATCCACAAAAAAAATCTTATACAGGCTTTATGTGTTTTTTTGCTGCAGGTTCATTATACAGAAGTTGTGGTGCAATATTAGAAATATATTAGCTGATTCTTAAAAGAGAGATGAGCAGCTCCCATGGACTTCAATGGGAATTAGGTTTACTCAGTACTTTTGAAGATTACTCCAGCAGACTTACCTATCAGCACATGGATGTAGCTCAAGCAAATCATGTTATGAAGGATAGCTAATAGGAAGCACTCAAACATAGTTTGACCTAGCTCTTTAGCACATAGGTATTAATAAAGTTTCAAGTCTATACCAAATCCACCTAATTCTTTGGTCCTTTTTTAAACAGCAGCATGCAGAGTTTCAAACAATTGTCTGCTGGCTCTTTCAGTGATTTGTGTACTTCAACATCCACAGGTGTGATTATACTTAAACATTTTTGATCTAGCAATAAGGCCAGAAATATTGCAATGACAAATTATGCCATGCAACATTACCTGATGCAATTAATGATGTAATACACTGTAGTAGTTTTTGTGAAGTAGAAATGCAGTTTTTCTAAATATATTATCAATTATTATTTTTTTTAAAATAAGGCATTGACTCAAAACTTTGGGATTTTTCTCCTGACTGTCATTTATGTCTGAAAATCTCCCCTGGATTCTTTTTCTAACTGAAGCAGGATTTATTCATTATATATATATATATACACACACACACACACACACACACACATACATACATACTGTGACGGAGTCAGACCAGAAGGATATAGGAGAGTGCTGGAAGGCAGGTATATCAGCCTTAGGATGTGCAGGTCCTTGTTCCCTGGATAGCCAAACAAAGGCTACTCCAGACCAATCAAGACACCTGGGGCCAATTAAGAACCTTCTAGAAAGGAGTAGAAACAGCTAGCCTAATTGGGACACCTGAAGCCAATCAGGGACTGGCTGAATCCAGATAAAAACCTCCCAGTTAGTCAGGTGGGCTGTGGGTGTCAGGAGCTGTGGAAGGAAGTTATGCTGTTGGTGAGACTGAGTGTTGGACAACATATCATACTGAAGGAAGGAGGCCCTGAGGTAAGGGTGAAGTGGAGTTTGAAGAAGCAGGGACTGCTGTGGGGAAGTAGCCCAGGGAATTGTATTGTGTTTTGTGCCTAAAAGGTCAGCCATCTTAGCTGATACTATTAGGGTCCCTGGGCTGGAGTCTGGAGTAGAGGGCGGGCCCGGGCTCCCCCCTTTTCCATCTTCCATACTGGCCTGTGATGAAGGTAACTCACTAGGTGGTGACTCTTGCCAATTATACTGAGAAAGGGAGGTCACTCTGGGGCCTAGATGAGTTTCTGAGGCCCCTAAATCTGCCAGGAAGCGCAGGACCCACAAGGACAGACTTGGAGCTTTGTCACAATACATACACACACACACCATTTAGCACTTCAGTCTGAAGCTTTCCTGTCCAATCAGAAACCAGGACATATGTCTAAAATTCATTTTTCATAGAAGTATGCAAGATGTTTCCTGCCCAGTCTAAACCCTGCTTTTGGGCTTTGTTACAAATTCAAACTCAGACACCCAGGTGCATTCATCTTTTAAGTGAAAGTGGGCTGTTATAGTATCATAGCAAATCATGTCAAAGATGTACTTTTGCATGATTTTGATACACCGAGTTTCAACTACATTTTGAGTTTTGGGGTTCAATTGCAAACATAAATCAAAATGAAATTCAGGGGCTATAAACTCACCCTGATTAAAACCAATCAAAATATTTTCCCAACTCACTATGAACAGAAACAGCTGTGTTTGCAAATAGCAAGCCAGTTTTGGCCGCTGACATATAGAATGGATGTAGAGAAATTGGAAAGGGATCCAGAAGTGAGCGACAAAGATGATTAAAGGGATGAAATATGATCAAAGTCTGAAGGAACTGGGTATGTTTAGTTTGGAAAAGAGGAGATTAAGGCGGGACATGATGGGGTCTTCAAATACTTGAAAGACTGCCATCAAAAGATGGAGAAAGAACAAATTTTCTGGCCACAGAAGGCAGGCAAGAGGCAATGGATTTAAGCTATAGCATAGCAGATTTAGATTAAACCTCAGGAAAAACTTCCTAACTGTAAGAACAGTAGGACAATGGCACAAAACGCTTAGGGAGGTTTTCAAAAGGAGGCAGGATAGCCATCTGTCTTGAATGGTTGAAGGATTGTCTTCACTATAGGGAGTCTGTCAACCTAAGTTATACTGCTCCAGCTACATGAATAACATAGCTGGAGTCAACGTAGCTTAGGTCAATTTACCACAGTGTCTTCGTTGTGCTGTGTCGATGGGAGATGCTCTTTGGTCGACTTACCTTGCTGTTCTTGAGGAACTGGAGTACCGGAGTTGACTGGAGAGTCTCTGCTGTCGATTTAGTGCGTCTTCTCTAGACTTGCTAAATTGACCCCTTCTACATCGATTGCAGCAGCAACGATCTCCCTGGTGGTGAAGACAAGCCCTTAGATATAACAAATTCTGCAATCCTCTGTACATATTTTTATATGGCCATTCAAAGTGTTTAAAGCCAAAAGGAACCACCAGATCATCTAGTCTGACTTCACAGCCACCACCACCACACAGCACTCATGCATCACTCCCAACAACCTCATTTAAACAAAAATATTGCAGTCCTCAAGAAACTAAACTGTTGTGCCAGAAGCAGAGAACAGAGAGACTGAGGTGCCTCAATGCCTAAAGCCCTGATAATGAAAAGGAATTGACTAAGTGAGCTATATCCAGATGATCCGGGCAAGTGACACATATACCCCACGCTGAAAAGGAAGTCAGAGGGATTTGACTCAGTTGCTGATAATGTTATGGTTATTTTAGAATTCTCAAGTTCACCAACAGCAAAGCAGCCATTTTCCAGGTAGCGTGACCAGATGTCCCAATTTTATAGGGATAATTCCAATTTTGGGGTCTTTTTCTCACATAGGTTCCCTCCACTCTCGTCCCGATTTTTCACATTTGCCGTCTGGTCACCGTACTTCCAGGGCTAGTAAAATCTACAGTAACTTGCTCTTGTACAAGACATTAAAAAGCATTGAATAGGAGAATTAAAATTGCTATCAAAGAAAGTAGCATATCCCTTTACTCATAGCTTATGTTTATTTTAAAATATGATTTTTTTTATTAAAATTATATTACATTTTCAGTAACTGATTTCACAATACACGCATACCAGATAAAGTGATTACCTGTAAAAGGTAAGGGTTTTTGTAGAAAGGGAAAACAAATTAGAAATGGATTAAAATTCCCTCTTTTTCTCAGATGAGAATAAACCATTATCCCATGATACTGCTACATGCTTAATGAATCATTTATGTGTGATTACCACTGACAGTAATCTATTTCCTTAAAGTCAAGAGGAATAGAAGGTTTGGGGGGGGGATGTTTGTTTTTTCCCCTGTTATGTTCTCTTTTCTATCTGTGACTCTTATACCGGGTATCCCACCAGTCCAATATTTTAGATTAGACCATGAAAATGAAATCCTGGTCCCATTGAAGTCAACTGGAGTTTTGCTGTTGATTTCAATGTGGTCAGGATTTCACCTCTCTCATTCTGGATCCAGCCCCATTTCCATGAAATCAAAAGCAACACTATCACTGATGGTTAATGGGAGCAGGTCTGGACTCTGTTCTATTTTGCATTTTCCCCACATGGCTTCAAGTAGGAGTCCATGCTCAGACAAGTACAGAAATCTGGCCCAGAAACTGAATTAAACAAAAAGACCTGGAAGTTATCTCAAAAACCTTGAAAATTTTACTTTATGGTATAATATTCTTATTCTTCATTTATAAGGTACTTATGTCTGAAGCAAGAAAACAAACTACAGCATTAACTCAGCTCAAAATCAATAGCTCCCCCTCCAACATACAGTACATGGAACAGCCATCCACAAACGCTGGCTACAAAGGAAACAAGGAAGTGCTGAGCTTCAACTGGAAAGATGTTTCATATGTATCATTTATGAACATTAAAATTTTAAAAGGAATATGAGGAAAATGACGTACAAATGGAAGGACTGAAAAGCAGAGGTGATGTGATCAAAACAAAAAGGGCAAGAAAGTTGATTTAAACTGTTGAATCTTAAACAGACAAGAGGTAGTGATGCAGGGATATTGAGACCAAAACAGAGGAAATTGCAGTAATCAAGTCACCAAAGAGTAGATGAGGACCATTTATTATTGGTTTTTATTTATATACCAATAGCACCAAGAAGTCACTAGTCCAGAGTCAAAGCCCTATTGTGCTAGGCACTATGTAAATATAAAAAGAATAAAAAGACAGTCCTTGCATCAATGAATTTACAATTGTTGATATATGTACACACCACATTCCTTAGAATCACTGATTTTTTCAGTTAGGTGACTGAAGTAAAAAAATCTGAAAAAACAAAACAAGCCCGCCGCGCCCCCCACCCCCACACACACACACACACACACATTTCGGATTGACCTGAAATACAGCCAGAACTATTTGCCAAACTTGTTCCAAATTCATGAGCCATTCCAGTTGACCCAAAACTGCTTTTTTGATGAATGAGATAAACATCCAAAACATTTTGTCCAGCTCTAATATTCCATTTCCACTGCTAACAAAGAATGTACATTTTTGTCTTTTTTAGATTATGAAATTTTGGGGTTGGGGACTCTCTTGCCCTTTATGTGTACATCACCTAGCACAGGATACCTTTTGGTGAATATGAAGAGGCAAAAGCATTCCAGAGTTGTTGTTACTCATGTAGAAATTATATTTTACAACTATTTTTAACAAAAGATATGAAGTTCTCCGTCTATTCCTAAACACCCTTTGTCTTTCCAGCGAAAAATCAGTGATCCAACACCACCACACAAAAAAGGAACGCAAGAGAGAATCAGAATACTGCTCCAATTTGTTCCAAATATCAGATTTGTTTATTTGTTTGTTTTAAAGCAAAATAAAAGACTAGAACATGCCATACTTAGGCCACGTCTATGCTACAACGTTTTGCCAATGCAAGTTACATTGGCATACCAAGTATCTTGCTTGTGTGTATGTGTAACTGTAGTGGGGCAATCACCCCACTCCAGGCGAGAGGAGCTGGGGAGCTCCCACATGGCAATTCCCCAGGCTGCAGGCCTGATAGCAAGGCCTACGAGTTAGCACTGGGGCTACAGAAGGGCAGTCCAGGGGTTAGGCAAAGGCAGCAGGTCCAAACCCCCCTTGCCTATCATAAGTGACTTTTACACTGCAGTTGGCCCAGAGAGCGGTGGCTCGATGCTGACTGGCAGTAGCCGCAGACTGAAGCAAGATGGCAATAGAGGGTTGGGGGTTCCCCAGGGAAGGGAGACCCAATGAGAGTGTGGGGGTACTGTCAGGGGGCAGCACCCCAGCTAGAGGAGCACCAGGCTCCAGGAGGGACACAGGGGCCAGCAAGGGTGAGACACTGGCCTGCAGAAGGAGCTCCAGCTGGAAAAGAGCTAATTCCCAGATGGCCAGCAGGAGGCGCAGCAGGGGTGAGTATCCAGGGTTGGATTCAGTATCTAGGGGTTCCTTTCCATTGACACAAGGCAGAACCAGCTTGAACTCTCACCCAGTAACATGGGAAAATTTCACACATTCCCCAGGCACCTCTGAGAGGCAACACTTCTTCCACTCACAAGCGGAGTTTGAGTGTAGAAAAGAAAATTCTAATGGAAGATGGGAAGTCAACTGACATTAATTAGAGAAAATGCTACAAGCGGGATTCATAACCATAAAACTCTGAGCAGTACACTCACACCAGAGCGCATGGGGCAGTGCCTTTCGGCTCATGTTCTGGAGTTGCACAACCAAAAGTTCCTTTTCTGTGCTCCTCTCTGCTCCCTCACCATACTCCACTCAGAGTGGTTGTCCTTGGTCAGAGAGGACCCAGGGCTCGGACAGAGATGCATCTATGAGTTCACCTCCCACCTGGAGAAGAAGGCCATTCCGCAAGCCACGGTTCCTTGTTGCCTTGCCAACCTCATTGGCCATTCATTCGCCAGCGGACTGTTAGTCACCTTCTGCTGCCACCTAACTCTCTCCTGTGACCTCTAAACATCAGTCGCTTAGTAATTTTCAGCTCTTTTCAGGCTGGGCAGAAACACTGCCCCATCTTGAGTGATTTCAGCTCTCAGTGATTTTTAGCTTCACTATGCTGATGACAATGCAATCTTTGCCTACTCTGAGAAAGATCTTCAAACTATCTTGAATGTATTTTCCGATGCTTATGCATGTCTTGGTCTCACTCTTAATATCAAGAAGACTAAAATGTTCTATCAGCTCTCTCCAAATGAGGTATTACATGCCCCATATATCAAAATCAATGAAGTAGCAATGGAGAATCTCGATCATTTCCTCTACTTTGTAAGTCATCTTTCATCCAAGGCAGATATTGAGGCAAAAATTCAACATCACCTGAGCTGAGCCAGTGTAACTTTTTTCCATTCATGGCACAGAGTTTTTGAAGATCATGACATTTGAAAGACACCAAACTTCTAGTTTATCAAGCCATTATTCTCCCAACACTGTTGTATGAGTCTGAAACTCGGACAACCTATAGAAATCACTTGAAAGTCCTTGAGAGGCATCATCAACGCGGCCTTCATAAGATTCTGAAGATAAAATGGGAAGACAGGCACACAAATATTAGTGTCCTGGAAGAGGCAAAGACCACCAGTATTGAGGCAATATTCACCTGTCAGCAATTCCGCTGGTCTGGTCATGTCCAGATGCCCGACCATTGCCTTCCAAAAATAGATCCTGTTCTCTCAGCTGAAAGAAGGGTACCGTAATGTGGGTGGAAAACAGAAGTGTTATAAGGAATTACTGAAGGACAGCCTAAAAAAGTGTAATATTGACATTGACAATTGGGAGACATTTGCCCAGGATCACTTAAAATGGAGTGAAGTCCTACATGATGCTCCCCTGCATTTTGAACTTGCTCGCCGACAAGCTGAAGAGGACAAGAGGCACAGAAGGAAGGAGAGACTGGCTTCCAGCCATGGTCAACAGCTTCCTACTGAGTCTGAAAACACCTGCCCTCTTTGCAATAGAACTTGTGGTTCAAGGATTGGCTATATTAGCCACCTGAAGACCCATAACTCCCATGGAAGATGATCATACTCGGTAACGAGTGATCACCCATCATCATCATCATCACCACCCCTGCATTCAGTACGAAAGTGATTTGTAACCCAACACCAACCAAAGTTGATATTTTTTTTGAGCAACATACCACTCTATCTGCTGGATACCTAAGCAGAGTAGGTGTGTTCATGTAAATACAGTTTGCTTTTGAAGTTTCTCCCCCTCCCAGCTGTTGCAAGGTTCAATAAGGAATGAGCCCCGGTGGAGTGATAAGAGGTGATTTATTCGGTTACAGCATCCAGACCGCTTGTTCCCCTCCATCTCATGACCAATAGAGTGAGCCCCAAATTCTGGTTACAGCATCTTTTATCCCCCATCCTTCCTTGGTTCCCACCCTATATCTTATTTTCTGAATCATCCTTTTGCTTCCTGTCCTTACCCTCTGAATCATTCTTTACTCCCTAATATGGTGTGAAGTGCCCCCTTTCCAAGACCCAACCCATTTTCTCCCTAATATGGTGTGAAGTTAAAGCCTTACTTCATTGGCAGTAGATTGGGAAACTTAACTGGCTTATGGCAAAAGCCTCAAAACAGGGAACTTTGTGGCTTAAGGGACACTACTCGTAAGGTGACTGGCTGTATTGCTCTTGCTGTGAGGCACGTGATTGTATTGGGGAACTTTGTGACTTGAGGGACACTACTCATAAGGCAATTGGCTGTATTGCTCTTGCTGTGTTTCTGTTACAGAGGGGGGTTGCTTCTGGGGAACCATGAGGGCAGCCTCTTATGCCTGAGCCCTGCCTACAGTTTCCTGCAGGCCTGATCCAGTGTTGAAACCTGTCTTGTGTCTGGATCCTGCCCCCAGCTCCCTGCGGGCCCGATCCAGCAAGGAGACCTCCTCCTGTTCCCATGCCCACAGTGTGGTGCAAATGCATAGGTATTCCAGTGTGGAACCCACCACAATGAGTAGTTTTGGCAATGAATGGTGGAGTAGAAATTACTTACATTGGGGTGACTGAGAGTAATGGGTCAACTTCCCATATTGCAATGTTCTCCATCCCATAATATCTTTAGCCTGTGATTTTCATGACTATTTTCAATTTCCCACAAACCCAGGTGGGACTAGTCACTGTCCATCAGCTCTGATAGAAGCATGAAGCCTGAAGAGCCCTGCACTATTGTCATGAGCAATTTTTGCCATGCAAATGCCAACAAATTGTCATTGCAAGCGCAGGATGCATGATCCTCCAGTATTTGCTGAGCCGCCAGAACCACCACAGGGAACATGACGATTTCCTGGTGGTCTGTCTACTGTGGGGCATAGTGAAGAACAATTCAAGGTTATAAGTGGTGTCTTAACTTTGTAGTGTAGACTGGGCCTTTGGATATGAGCTACTACTGCCCTTCTTCAGCTTCATGACTTAGTCACTAAATTAAGTCTATTTCAGTTATAGGTACATTATGTATAACTGAAGGAAAAAAGTGTAAAAGTTCATATAAAAACAGAAAACCTCAGAAAGTCCTCCTCTTAGGGAGCTGCCTGTTGTTTAAAGCATTTCTACGGACAGCAGAGTCTCAGCAGGTTCCATTTGTTCTCTTTGATTCCACCACCCTAGGGAACCTATTTGATATTTTACTATATAGGCAGGTAAATAGTCATATGAAACCCTAGTTTTCTTTAGGCTGAGCTTTGCTGTCAGATGTACCAGTGTAAAGCCAGAATAACAGACTCTTACATGGATTCAGTGAAGCTAATCTGGCTTTACACTGGTGTAGATGAAAGCAGAGCTTGGAAACTCTGTTTTTAAGAAGTGATGCTGTATCATGTGCAGTATAATTTGCATGTTTATCCCAGCAATCGTCTACCTTTCTCAAATAAATATTTGCATATAAATTGCTTTGAAGAATATATTACCAACTAGGAATGGGAGAAGGAATCTGAATACATTTTAAACCCACCTGAGGTTTTTAGGTTTTTGAAATTTCTTCACCAAATGAATCTCTTGATAAGATCAGTGTTCATGAACATGACTCTTTAACAACCAGCAGCTCCAGCACTTCAAGATGCCATCATTACTGCACTGGAGCACTAAAATATCATTTTAAGTGGTGTGCTTAGCAGGTCAGGTTTCCTTCCTTCCTCACATTTAAATATGAATGTAGCTCAGCATGAAACAGTTATTGACAGGTGAATATTAGCCACAAAAAGCAGGATGTTGCTGGCAATAATAGCATTGCTGCAAAAGAGCATAGTGATCATTTCCAGGCACACAGTACAAGGGGCAGGGTAGAGAAGTGAAATTTGGTCCTGGAGGAGTAGGCAAAGAAATAACTATGAGTGTTATAGTGGGGGAGGTGTCCCTACTCCCAGAGTTTGTGACACAAGAACTCATAGCATAGCCAGGAGAAGAGTGTGTCCCAGCTTACTATATAACAGCCAGTATAGACAAGTGCTCCATATTGTCCATTATGGCCACACAACAGGTCTGATTTCAAAACTCATGGGTTTGTTTTTTAATCTTGGCTTCTTATTTGGCAGCTGATTGAGCCCTTAGAGTGCCCAATTTTCAAGTTACCCTTTGCACAGAAGCTCTGTAAACTTAACTTTGATTTCAATCAAAGCTGAGTGTGATGGGTTGGACACAGAAACCCTCTTGGGGCTGCTAACTGATGTGCCAAACTACTTCTGCCCCTGCTTCCTTGCCCTGCCAGCTTGGGACTCCAGTGCCCTGTCTGGTTTGAGCCAGACCAGCTAGCCTGCTGCAAACCCAGAACCAGGTCTGAACCACATCCCCTAACAACTGTAGACTTACCTGGAAGCAGCTTAAGAAATGTTCCTGTCTTTAACACTCAGATGCTCAACTCCCAATGGGGTCCAAGCCCCAAATAAATTTGTTTTACCCTGTATAAAGCTTATACAAGGTAAACTCATAGATTTATCACCCTCTATAACACTGATAGAAAGATATGCACAGCTGTTTGCCACACACACACCCCAACCGCCTGCTACGATACATACTCCAGGTTAATGAATAAGTAAAAAGTATTTTATTAGATACAGAAAGTATGATTTAAGCTGTTCCAAGTAGTAACGGACAGAACAAAGTGAATTACTAGTAAAATAAAAACAACACACACAAATCTATCTCTAATATAGTAGTAAAACTGCATACAGATAAAACCTCACCCTTACAGATGTTTCAATAAGTTTCTTTGACAAACTGGATGCCTTCATAGTCTGGGCACAATCCTTTCCCCCTGGTGCAGTCCTTGTTCCAGCTCAGGTGGTAACTAGGGGATTTCTCATGATTGCCACCCCTTTGTTCTGTTCCACTCCCTTATATATCTTTTACATAAGGTGGGACTCCTTTGTCCCTCTCTTCTTCTCACCCCCTCCTTCTAAATGGAAAAGCACCAGGTTAAAGATGGATTCCAATTCAGGTGACATGATCACATGTCACTGTAAGACTCCAAGCCCTCATTCCGCCTAGTCTGACTCACAGGAAGGCCTGCCTGCAAACAGAGCCATCCACAGTCAATTGCCCTGGTTGATGGGAGCCATCAAGATTCCAAACCACCATTAATGGCTCACACTTTTCATAACTACAATAGGACTTCAGGGTTATATTTCATATTTCTAGTTTCAGGTACAAGAATGAAACATTTTTATATATAGGATGACCACACTCAGTAGATTATAAGATTTGTAATTATACTTTTCAAAAAACCTTTTGCATGAAGCATATTTCAGTTAGGTTGTAGTCACACTCAGCATATTTTCATAAAATCATATAGAGTGCAACGTCACACTGAGATAACATGCCTCCAGGAGCTGGGACTTTATAAGAAAAGCAGCAAATATTGCACAATTTGAGATAAAATTATTAGAGTTGTCAATAATGACAGTCACATTACCTGTCACTCCTGAGGCACATTCAAACCCAGGACGGTAATTCTTAGCATATACTGGGCTCTTGCCAGTCAGGTTAATAGTGGTGGTTATGCTTTGAGATAACTTGAAACTCAGAGAGAATGCTGACTCATACCACAGGATGTAGCTCTGAATTAAGACATGAAGCAGACACCCTAGTCAGGCTGGTCCCCTGAGCAACATCAGTGGAAGTATTAGACTTAAAAAAAAAAATTCAGAAGACAAAAGACAAACTGTCAATTACTAGTAAATAAGAAATCAAGGCTGCAATCAAGGACACAATGTGGAAGATGCCCCCCACCAGTCTTAGACCCCTCCCGCAATCATAGTTTGTTATCTCATTCTGTCCCTTCCCAAGATTGAACTACTTTCATCAACCTCCCGTCTTCATCACTGGGTCCCCCCTTCTTCTCATCTTGGATGCAGTAAAAGAACATGCATTGAACACAACCAATCATCATGGTATCTGGTTTCCACTACTGCACTTTTATCACCCCAGCATCATTCTCAATGGGTTTAGGTGACCTTATCCTCCTCCGTTCCATCAGTTTTCAGATTGCCTCGTAGATTCCCTGTCTTGTCACATCCTACCCCCTCTCCCTTTTTAAATCTTACCTATATAGGATATAGCTGGTTCATTACCATTTCATTTTACCAGATGGTGTGAGACCTTCAGGGTCTCAAATCCAAGCCTGCAGAGTCACTAGGTAGCAACCACTTCTACTCTGCCAACCAGCAACAGCTGTAAGCAGCTTGCTCTTTCCACCCCATTACTCACTGTGGACACAGACTACAGAAGTCCGGCCACAAAGTGTTCAACAGACTACCAGCTGATGGCGTTTGATTGATTCCCCACACTATATAAACCCAGCGAAGTGTCATTGTGAATCACTAGCTAGCTGCCATGATTGCCTTGCATTCTCTGTTCCTGAATTCCCAGTATTGACCTCAGATCTGACTTAGACATAGACTCTTGCTTGAACCTTGAAACACCCACATGGACTTTCAAATCTGGTATTGACTCTTGGCCTAATCCGTGACCTGTTTCTGGCACTGCCCTTTGGCCTGACTCTTAACACCGATGAACTTTGAATCCTGATGATTGTTCCTGCTTACCGAGCTCCAGTCACTAGTCCCACCTGTCTTTGTCCAAGACCCTGGCAATTTACCTGGACTGCTTTTACCCATGGAAAAGACTGGATCTCTGGGACATGGAGATGGGGACCCCTTACCCAACCTGTTCCAAAGGGGACTTATTGCATCTGAATGGGTTCCCAGCTCCCAGCAGGAACTTGCATATTGCAGAAACAAGTGGTCCAGCTCATGTCTGAAAACCATGCCCTATGCATGCAGATCACCCAGCTATTTGATGAAAATTCTGTGCTGTAGGACCATATGGTGCAGTATACCACTAAGACCTGGACACAGCAAGAGTAAGCAGCCTGATTTTCATGAGAACATGGCGCTCCAAGCACATGTTATGACTGTGCACCCTGACCTCAAGCTATTCCCCTCCACTCCTTCTCCCAGAGCATTTCAGTTGAGACTAACAAAAATGTAGGCATTTTCCTCAACCAACATCACCTGCTGTTCCTGCTTTCTCCCATTTCTACCCCACTGGCCAAAGTAGGACTTGTAATCAGTCTCCTCAGAGGATTGGTACTGGATTAAGGAGACATTTATGGCAGACCCCAGGACATGCATTGCAAATATGGCCCATAATTTCTCACCAAAGCATGCCCAAGACATGGCAAGACATTATCACATTTACAAATCCACTTCGGCCTCTGCATTCCAGAAAAACCCCAACAAGTGACACCTCCCAGTGGAAGCTCATGGACTCTGGAGCTATAGGCAACTATATAGACACCAATATGGAACAGGTCTTGGGCACCCCACTACAGCAAAAAATGGTGCCCAACCTTTGAGAAACTATAAATGGCTTGCTCCTATCCACAGGCCTGGAGACACTGGAAATTGTATTCCTGTAATTTCCTATGCAGGACCATAGAGAGATCCACACACCTCACTTCCCCATAAATAAATATATGGAGCTATACCTATCGCAGAGCTGGAAAGACCTTGAAAGTTTATCAAGTCCAATCCCCTGCCTACACTAGCAGGACCAAGGACTGTCCCCCAACAGATTTTTTTGCCCCATATCCCTAAATGGCCCCCTCAAGGATAGAGCTCACAACCCTGGGTTTAGCAAGCTAATGCTCAACCCACTGAGCTATCCCTTGGCCCCATAATTCTCAGTGTCTTGTAACTGGCTACTCATGACCTCCACATCCTTTGGTTTGCAAAGAAAGTCACTTTCTGTTCTGAATTCTATCAGCAATTCTGCACCACTAGGTGAACCCTGGCTTTAAAGGAATATTACAGTACTAGGTAGCAGGGCAAAAAAAGGGGCAGGTTAGATAGATATAAAATGATCATGTCTAAATTAGCTGTTACCACTCAAGAAAGAGATTTTTGGCATCACTGTGGATAGTTCTCTGAAAAGATTCATTCAATGTGCAATGGCAGTCAAAAAAGCAAACAGAATGTTGGGAATCATTAAGAAGGGGATTGATAATAAGACAGAAAATAATATATTGCCTCTATATAACTCCATGGTATGTCCACATCTTGACTACAGCATGCAGATGTGGTCACCCCATCTCAAAAAAGATATATTGGAATTGAAAAAGATTCAGAGAAGAGTAACAAAAATTAATAGGAATATGGAACAGTTTCCATATGAGAAGAGATTAATAAGATTGAGACTTTTCAGCTTGGAAAAGAGACAACTAAGGGGGGAATATGATAGAGGTCTAAAAATCATTACTGATGTGGAGAAAGTAAATAAGGAAGCGTTATTTCTCTTCATAACCCAAGAACTAGGGGTTATCAAATGAAATTAATAGGCAGCAGGTTTAAAACAAAACTGTAGAACTCTTTGCCAGAGTTTGTTGTGAAGGCCAAGACTATAACAGGGTTCAAAAAAGAAGAATGTGATAAATTAATGGAGGATAGATGCAGTCATCAATGGCTATTAGCCAGGATGGGCAGGGATGGTGATCCTAGCTTCTGTTTGCCAGAAGCTCGGAATAGGTGACAGGGGATGGATGATTTGATGATTACCTGATCTGTTCATTCCCTCTGGGGCACCTGACATTGGCCACTGTCAGAAGATAAGATACTGGGCTAGATGGACCTTTGGTCTGACCCTGTATGGCCATTTTTATATTCAACACACATCCCTACAGCCCAAATTACATCACTACCCAGAAGCCTTCAGGTCCAGGCTGTGGCCATCTGGAACCATCAGCAGAACTGACTCCTGCCCTTTCCACCAAGCACATTGATTACATGGATTTGTTTGAAAAGAAGAGTGCCAACACTCTATCACCCTACCATGACAAGACCTGCCCAATGGAGCTGCAATCTGGGACCAAGATACCCTTCAACCATGGTTATGCAATGTTGGAGCCAGATTTGACCACACTATCCTCATCTCTAAAAGTATTTGGCCAAGAGATTTATACAGTGCTTAATTTGTAATGAAAGAGGTGTCAAGGCTCAAGCAATTTTTTTTTTACTTTCATAACGGATGTGGCAAGCCCAAAGGTGCCATTGCTATGAACTGTCAGGCCTAGAGGTGCCGGGACCGACTCCTGGCAAGCCCCAGCACAAATTAAGCACTGGATTTATCCATCCCTCCACCTCCCCTGCTAGAGTTGCCATTTCGTTTCATTAAAAAATAAAGATGGGATCCTATGTTTGTGAGTGGATGATTGGGTAGCCATCCGAAACAGATGCTCTCTCCCACTCATCCTGAAACTGTTGGATCATGTATGATCAGTCTACATGTTTACCAAGCTCAACCTATTCGAAGCCTAAAATCTGTTCCATGCAGGGGGACAAGTGGAAAAAGGCCTATCAAACCAGTACAGCCACTCTGAGTAGCTGGTAAAACCAAACAAAATTAACAACATCCCAGCAATATGCACTTCATGAGGGAGGAGTTTCAAGACACTCTAGGTCAATATATTGTTGAGGTAGGTTATGACATATTTGTCTTCTCTGAGAGCCCTGAGCAGCACATTCAACATGTTCAGTCAGTTCAACATCAGCTATGATAGCACAGCCTATACACAAAGCCCAAGAAGTATAACTCCACAGAGTTCAAGTAACACCCTATCCCCTTGTTCAGACATGGATGGCACCAAGGAACTGTAACGCTTGCTGGGTTTTGCTAATTTTCACAGATATTTTATTCTTAGGTATTGGGACTAGACAGTCCAACTAACAGAACTTCTCTAGAAGCATCCTTCCTTCACCTGGTCTCTGCAGGCTTAACAAGCATTTGACCAACTCAAGTTGGGCTTCACCAGTGCTCCCATGCTAATCCATCCTGACACAATGCAAGCTGTTGAGACAGATGTGTCCTATATTTCAATATGCACAATCTTTTCCAAGGATGTGGCCCCCAACTATTCTCCTGGGAGCTATGCATTTCCACCAGGAAACTGTGTGCAAAACCCCTTGGAACTTTAATGTCTACAGAAACACCATCTAAACCTTGGGCAGCCATCACCCTCCATTTTATAATCAAGATCCCAGTGTTTCATGTGTCCTCATAGTGGAAGATTAATTTAAATGAACCACTTTGCCCATATCATGCATCTACCTTCCACAAAAGAAATGACGCAGCACCTTGGGCCATCTCCATGGACTCCCAAAACAGATCATGTCTGAACAAGGTCTACAAATTTGTGTCATTATTTTGTCATGGAACAATATTGTTTTTTGGAGTCCATGCTTATATGTCCCCTGCTTACCATTCACAAATAGCCCCAAGCAGAGTTCATCTATAATAATGTGGATCATTTCACGTGAGCTTTGGGTGCCACCTGCTATTTCTACCCAGCTATATCTACTGTCTCTGGGGGCCCCACTCTCCCAGGGTTTCTCTGTGCACACATGGGGAGTGGAGTGCACAGTCTGTCCTAGCCATTAGGATGAAGTAGATAGCCCGTCTGTGCAGTGTGGGTGGGAGGAGGCTGGGCCATGACCCTTGTGATGTATTTGAATGTATTGAATTTCTTTGTGTGAAATTGCATTTACAGTTTCTCAAACAATTGCTTGATGAATCTGCTGTTATATAGGAGATTACTATGTTTTTACTTCTTTTCTCTATGCAAGAGAGAGCCAGCACGTGTCTGTGTTTATAATGAGGGATTTGTGCTGTCCACAATACACAATTGGCAACGAGAGTAGGAATCACAAGAACCTTCTATACATCAAAGTAGCTAAACAACTGGTGACACTGCTTGCAGTCCCCATAGGGAAGAGGAACCTGCTTACAACGATGATACTCTGAACTACTAAATAGAACAGCAGTGAGACGAAATGGCAGGCTATATTGGAAAAAAGGAGGCCTTTGACAGTGCCGTGGCAGACTGGCCCACATATAGAGAGGCTGAAGCAGTGTTTTGAAATAAATGAAATTCCCCCAGGAAAACATGTATCAGTTCTACTGGAGGAAAAACATAGAATTTAGTACACAGCCTGAATACCTTGGAGAAGCCAGCCAGGAAAACCTTTAAAAAGATAGTGCCAATTGTTCAACAGCACTTGTCACCCAAGTTCCTGACTATAGCAGAAAGCTTCAGGTTTCACGAGCAGAATCAGTTTGAAGGTGAATCTATTTCCTCCTTTGCAACAGAGTTAAAAAGATTATCAGAATACCATGCTTTTAAGGACGAGCTTAACGAGGCCCTAAGAGACAGATGTGTGAGTGTGGACTGCTTAATGAAAACAGACAGAAGAGGATCTTAACTGAGGAAAATCTTCCCTTTAAAAGCGTAGTAAAAATTGGAGTAGCGATGGAAACTGCAGCAAGAGATACAGTAGAATTGTATACCAGCACTAAAACAAAAGTAGGAATAAATAACCCAAGGCAAGAGCCGGTCCATTCAGCAGACACATGTTAACACTGTGGAAAAGGGTTCTACGCTCCTTCTTATTGATAATTTAAAGATGCATATTGCAGAAGCTGTAATAATAAAGGCAGTATGCAATTGATTTGTTGAAATAAGGAAGAGACCAACATAGGGATAGAAAAAGGAACATCAGTGTACACTGGGTAGAAGAGGCAATAGTGACAGACTGTGAGAGTGTAGAAGTCAGCATGGATATACAAAGTGTGAGCAAAATTGACAATTCAGTGGTGGGAAAAATTATCACAATGGAATTGGACACAGGCTCTGTGAGGACTTAATCTCATTCAGAATATGAGAAAATTTAAGAATACTAAAAATTTACATGGGAGAAAAATAGTGCCAATTGAAACAACACAGGTAAATGGATAAAAAAATAAGCAGGTATTTATTAGATTACATGTTGTTGAGAAAGAGGGACTGGCCATATGAGGCCATGAACCGTTAAGCAAGGTTCCTCTGGATCAGAGATGATGATGGAGTCACCTTCAGCAGACTCTACTAGAACAACAGAGGGAAGGTATACCATGTCAGGCATCAAGAGTATTCAAGGAGAGCATTGGAACTCTAAAATATGTGAAATCTTAAATGATACCAGATGAGAAGGCATAGCCCAGGTTTCACAAAGCTTGATCTGTCCCTTACAGTGTCTGGTCAAATGGGGTGTCTGTCCCTTACAGTGTCTGCTCTGGAATATCAGGAAAGGGAGGGCATACTTTCAGTAGTGGCCTGGAGCAAATGGGGACGTCCTACTGTTCCAACTGGGAGTGGGCGGGTGGGGGGGGGGGGGAAGTGTGATGCAGTAAGGGTATGGGATATTTTAAAGTCACTGCAAACCTTGTACTGAAAGTTGAAAAACACCCCTTGCCTTGAACTGAATGTATTTTTGCTACACTGGCAGGGGGACAATGATTCATTGAAATTGATTTGTCACAGACCTACCTACAGATGGAAGCTGAAAATGTCTAAGGCACAACTCACAGTCAAAGCATGCACAAAATGGTCTGTGCCAGTACAATGGGCTAGCATTTGGTATTGCTTTGGTTCCTGCTGCATGGCAATGGACCAAGTTTTGCAGTGAGAACAGTGTTATTTGGAGGACATTACTGTGACTGGTGGAAATGATGAAGAAATCTGGACACCCTGAAAAAGATATTAAAACATCTAGAATAATACAGGTTACAAACTAATTGGATAAAATGTGATTTTTTTCAAGAACTCAATAGCTTATTGTAGGCATGTTATTGATGCACCAGGCCTTCATAAATCTCAGGAGAAGATTACAGCAGTCCTGGAAGTTCCACAGTCAAAGGATGTGTCACAACTTAGATCATTTCTGGGGTTTATCAGCTATCATAGCCCATTTGTACCAAACCAGGCAACTGTATTGCATATGCTGAACTCTTTATCGCAGACCTGTCAAAAGTGGGTTAGGTCATGTAAGTGTCAAAGCCTTCCTGGAAGTAAAACAATTGGTCACAGAGAGTGTACTTACACTCTTTAACCCAACCTTGCCCACCAAGTTAGAATGTGATGCTCCCTCACATGGAATGGGGATAGTTATCACGCAGTGCCAGATAGCAGGGAGAGACCCATTTTGCCTCCAGATTTCTCACAGTGGAAGAATGTAACTATGCACAAATAGATAAGAGGCCTTAAATCTGGTATCTGGTGTGAAGAAATTCAACCAGTGTGCATATGGGAGAAAATTTATATTGCTCATAGATTGCCAATCCCTAGTAGCCAGCCTTTATTCGAGGAAGGGAGATTCTGTAACAATAGCGTCATGTATGCAAGGCAGGGCTCTCTTCTTAGCTGGTTATATCTATGACATCGAATTCCAAAGAAGAAAAGCAGCAAATACAAATGGGGTTGTGATGTTGCACCCCACAATGCTTTATAAAAATACACTTATGAATATATGTCATAACTAGAATATGTTTATGCTACATATGCCATGTAACATATCTTTGCAAAGCTTATGATCTACTGGAAATATTCATCCTCTTTGTATGCGTGTATCATTTTTGTATTCAAAGTTATGAATATTGGCAGTGTACGTGTTTGATTCTAAGTGGCCTCAGTAAAGCACTTGATCAGCTTCTTGAGAAAAAACACTATTCTCAGTAAGTGCCCAATCAAGAAACACTTAAGCTGACAATAGACTTTGATAGACACCAATCTACATCTGAGCTTTCCTGGGAACGTTCTGCTAGAGAACTAAATCATGTATGGACATGTGACTTGCCCAGCTGACTCCAAAATTCCATCTTGTAGAGAGGATTCTACACAGAGGGAGGGAGGGGTTTCCACCCACAAGAGAGAAACTATATAAAGTCCTTGAAACCCCTCCATTTTGTCTTCAGCTTGCTCAAGAGGTAGTCTTTCCACCCACAAAGGACATCTGAAAGAAACTGGAACAAAGAACAGTAACTACAGGGGTGTGAGTAATTGCTGGACTCAGACTAGAAGGAGGACAGTCTGTAAAAGGAAGCTTACTGGAACATCTCTGAGGGTGAAATTTCATCTGTAATCACTTTCTTACTGTATTAGGCTTGCATGTTTTATTTTGCTTGGTAGTTCACTTTGTTCTGTCTCTTATTACTTGGAACCACTTAAATCCCATTTTTTATATTTAATAAAATCACTTTTTACTTATTCATTAACCCAGAATATGTATTAATATCCAGCAGAGGCAAACAGTTGCACTTCTCTATCAGTGTTACAGAGGGTGAGCAATTTATGAGTTTACCTTATATAAGCTTTATACAGAGTAAAACAGATTTATTTGGGGTTTTGACACCACTGGGAGTTGGGTATCAGAGTGCTAGAGACAGGAACACTTCTTAAGCTGTTTTCAGTTACGCCTTCAGCTTTTGGGGGACGTGGTTCAGACCTGGGTCTGTGTTTGTAGCAGGCTAGCATGTCTGACACAATCAGGCAGGGCCCCAAAGTCCCAAGCTGGCAGGGAAGTAGTCTCAGTACATCAGGTGGCAGTCCCAAGCGGGGTTTCTGTGATCCAACATGTCACAGGATCTCCTGTCTGCACATGCTAGTTGAAGGACAACCTGAAACAGAGGCAGAATCTACTGAATGTGTCAGCTGGTTTGAGATTGATTGTACCCCAGTGCCTTGTAGTTTGTCGAGGAAGAAACCCAGAAGGACTCCACACTAGCTCAGGTTTATGAAGCCACTCTGACAGCTGGAAATATACTGATAGCCCTAATCTGGCACCCTTTCAGGAATGCAAAGATGACCTTACCATACATCGAGTGTGTGTCATGTGGGGCATTCATGTTATTATACTTCGTAAATTGCACACAAGACTATTGGAACTGCTTCATGTAAGCAGCTTGCTAACAAATGTTCAGGATGCCAGGAGATGCACCACATGCCTAAACCAGTGCCATTACAGCTTTGGGAATGGTCATCAGCTCTCTGGAAATGTTTAACTATTGATTTTGCAGGACTATTTTTAGGAATAAGGTATGTAGTAGAGGTGAATATCCATTCCATATGGCTGGAAGATTGTTTTGGGGTTGTTGTTTTTTTTTGTTTGCATTTTTTCTCTCTTTTTTTTTTTGCATGAGAACCACCACAGTTGCATGGACAGCAGAAAAACCTTGACACTTGTTTGCAAGAACTAGGCTGCCAGAACAAGTTGTGAATGGTCCTCAATTTACTTCAGAAGAGTTTCCGTGATACATGATTAAAAGTGGTATTAGATCTACTACTTCAGTAACATATCACCCAACCACACGTGATTGGTCTGAAAGGTTTGTACAAACTTTTAAGCAAATCCTGCTATCCATGACAGATGAGAAAAGGGTCATTACAGCAGAAGCTATTATGCTTCTGGCTAGCAAATCAAAATATGGTACATGCCACGAAAAACCAAACACCTGAAATGCTGTTTATGGGCCAAAGTCTCAGGTCACACCTAGACTTAAAACCAGATCTACATTTACAAGTCAGAAATCCTCAAATAAATCACACTATGCCAAGAAGGGCCAGTGTACTTCATCAGATGCAAGTGGATCAAACAGTACTGGCATGTGATTATCAGGGACCTAGTATATGGTTTCCAGCAATCCTCTGTGCACAGATAAGTCCTTTGTCTTATACAGCAAAAGGGGGAACCCAGTGTGTTGTGATGCAAGATTCCGGACTGACTCTGTGGCTGACAAAAGAGGCAGAATTCCGGGAGCTCCCAGTTCTTCTGGCATCAGTGTCACAGCTTGATGCAACAACCAGTAACGTTATACCAAAAAGCAGCAGTGCTGAACAACCAACATCATCCGACATTGCTGCAAATACACCATGTCCACGACAGAGTGTTTAAAATGCTGGCAGACACTATCCAGAAAGAAAACGCAAGCCACCTGAAAGACTTGCCTTGTAACTGGATCTTGGGTTGCTTCCCACAAGTACTTCTGAAGTGGTTGCACCCACTTTATTTCATGGGGGAAGGACAGATGTGATGTATTTGAATGAATTGAGCAGGGTGTTGAATCTGTTTATGTGAACTTGCAATTAGTTTCTCAAAAAAATGTATGTAACTTGTTGCCTATGTTGAATCAGATGCTATATGGTGGTGATTATACTTTTCTTTTTCCTCTATGCAACAGAATCAGACAAACATCGTGAGTCCAGCTGTATGCACACGTCTGTTTATAAATCAGGGATTTGTGCTATGTCCACCATAGACAGCTACCTGCATTCTGCCCATGAGAGAGGAGTGAGCAGTCCTCCTCAGAGCTTGCAGTGGCCCCAGTCCATCCATCCAAGGGGCACTCACAGTCCAGCCCTCAGTGTTACACCTTGTTACCACCAACAGGCAGAAAGAATCAGCCATTGCGCCCCAGGCTGGTACAAAGAACACTGCAGAACGAAACTGCACCACACATGTTTGAGAAAAGGGACTCCATGGGAATGAGAAGAGAGAGACATATAATTAGACAGACAGAGGGGACCTGTTCTATAAAATCCTGTATGCTTTTTAAAAAGTCTAATTTATCTTGCTATGAAGCTGCACGCAAAAATAAGTTGCAGCCAGAAGACTTTTAATTAGGGCATTCAACTAGAATTCCACATTGGGAGCAGGCTTCTGCTGTATCTCTAATCTATGGATCAATATTAGAGGGGACAGTGGCTCTGCTGAGAGATGTTATCCTTCAGATAAGATATTAAAGTGATGTCCCATCTGCTTCTTTCTGGTAGTTGTTTGAGATGATAAAGATCTCATGGTATTCGCTGGGGAAAAGAGGGAATATCTCTGCTGTCCAGCTGGCAAAGTCATCCTTTGTTAAATATTATCACCACAAATTAATTGGCCATGTTACAAAATGTTCATGAGTATACAGCCCATGAGAGGTTATGCTGGGCAGAATGGCCACAATTTTTGCCTGCACTAAAGCTGTTTAATTATAACATTAAATATATCATGTCAGACCCTCCTAAATGACAGCCAGATGTGAAAAGGTTATTGTGTTAAAGTTCAGAATCACTCAGCACATTGGGAAACAAAAAGGCTACTTATTTAGGCTTCCAAATGTGGATTTATGTGCCTACCTTTCGGCACCCAACTTTGAGAATATTCTCCTTTTTAACCTATGTACAATGCCAGTGCTTACATCACCATGGTTTAACATCTCAGTCCAGCACCGATAAAGGAAAAAGACATGACCTACAGATTCAACTTTTACCTCCTCTCCCTTTAACGTTTCCTCTACTTAGGGGAGCCATTTTAAACTGGGGAAAAGAGCCCATCCTGTCTTTCTGTACCTTATCCCAAGGTTACCTTGACTACAACCCCATGGAGGCCAAGGTGCCCATTCTTTTGGCTGTGCTGACTTCCTGTCTGTGAAACCTCCAATCATACTTAATACCCTTTTTTCTGCTGGAACCAGTGCAGGTCCTGAATGGTGGGTGTGTGTAAAAAAATGTGGCAATCAGCA
Organism: Dermatemys mawii; assembly: GCA_007922305.1. Classification (NCBI taxonomy): domain Eukaryota; kingdom Metazoa; phylum Chordata; order Testudines; family Dermatemydidae; genus Dermatemys; species Dermatemys mawii. Next base: position 3,796,506 of record ML677347.1, read on the forward strand.
TAAGATGACTGAGTGTAGAAAGAATTAATCTGCATTTCAATATTCTTAAATCAAAGGGACTCTTGAGTGGTAACTGTGTAGGAAGGAGAAAGATCTTGAAAAATATTTGTGTTCAACTGCCGGGCCAATAAAATAATTTCTAAGGAGAAAGTTACACCAGACAGACATTTCTTTGAGGATAGTAGATATCTAACTCACAGAGTTGTAGGGAAATTCCAGTGTGGATCTCATATTTTCACTACTGTAGGGAAAGCAATGAGAACTGGAGTCAAGATTCAGTAGAAATAGTCTGTTTAAATTCCTGTCAGCAACCCTCTTATAATGGCCTGCTATTAAAAAAAAAAGTCAGAAGCCAAAGGAAAGTCGCCATTAAATATATCTGGAGCATTGAAGAACAGATACTTAATTATAAACTTTTGTAATTTTGAATGTTAAAGAAAAATTATTATTTTAATGTAGGTTTTGTGTGTATACCAGCAGTGTAGTTATTTTGTTATACAATCTGTACAGTACAGTGAAGATGATGCAGGTGTAGTTATACTGCACATAAGGAGTAGACTTCAGTACTGAAGCAAAAATGTTTAATAACAAAAATATAATAATGTATTACAAGTCTTTGCCTTTACTGAATTTAAAGAGTTACATAAACACTTTTATACACATGATGCTTAGAAAATGACAGCTCACATGCTTACATTTTTGCTTGGTTATTTAATGAAATGAAATTAAGGACATTCCTGGAAAATCTCTGGATTCTGTCAACCAGTGACAAGCACCAACAAATGTCAAAAAGGATGACATGCATTGAAACAGAAGATCATATTTATTGTCTCCAAGCATATTTACACAGACTGTGGAATGCAGCTTTATAGCTCAGGCTTGCTTTAACGTTATTATTTTCTTTTACACAATGTTTTAAAGACATACATAAGTGTTAGTTATTGATTCATGCCTTCTATGGAATATTAGGTAGAATATTTACATTTGCACATTGTAAATACACTAAAAAAGGTGCGCTATAGATCAAGGTAGCATCCGGTCAAATCCAGAGAAAGCACACACCAGGTTTTTTTGGTTTGTTTGTTTTTTTTGGTTTTTTTTAATAGACATGATCTTAATCAAGAAAACCAACTTATGATATTTTTGTTTTAGAAAGAGACCTGGCTGTGTCAGAGAATGCAAGGGTATTCTTTACATAGGATATCTCAAAGAGGATGCTTAGATGCATTAGAGCTCTGAATTAAGTCAGAAGTCATTACGCCCTATCTTCATGAGAAAAACCCTTAGTTTTAAATCCACAAAGAATTAAAGAAACTAAATTTCTGAAACTGATTGCAGTTATAAAATCTAAAGCTTTCATTCTTTACACTTGAAGGAGAACATATATGGTTGGAAAACATTTAACAGAAGATATTGGTTACTTCTAACATGTTTCTTCTTAAAGGTGAAAAACATTGTTCTTCAAATGATTAAGATGACATAAGCTTACTTTGAGATATTTGTGTGTAAATCAGCTGTTTTTAAATGCATATAATACCTGTCATATTTTTGTGTGAATAGTAAGATGTTTTATATACAAATATAGCAACCTCATTTGATGCTATAAATGGTCACTAATATAGGAAGTTATTTGACTATAGGGCTATAATTAATTCTCCAGTTAATATAGAGTCATCTGATAATGCTTAAATTTCTTACCAAACTCAAGAATCACCACTCCAATTATTACAAAAAATAGTGTGGATGGGCGGGGGGGAGGACTAATGAATACATTTAAATGTAAAGCCTCTTTAAGAATCATTTGTTTTAAAAGATTATTTTAAAAGAAAATGACTTTGATAGAATCATACAATATCAGGGTTGGAAGGGACCTGAGGAGTCACCTAGTTCAACCCCCTGCTAAAAGCAGGACCCACCCCAAAGTATTTGAGTTCATTTGAAACAAAAGATCAACTCTTGTTAAACTTTGATGGAGCTAAAAGAAAATATTTCAGAAGATGAACTGAATAAAATAAAAAAGTTAAAACTTGCTTTACAAACATTTGAGACTTTCCCACCACAAACCCAAAAGCAATATAACCCATAAAGTTGAATTGCTGTATATGTATCAGCAGATTGCATATTCATGAGCTGAAGATGCTACCATGCCCATCCCATGAAAGTTCTGTGCCTGTGAAAGGTGACAGTGGCTGATTGTTAAATCTAGCCTAACTCCTGATAGAGGAGTCCCTTCCATCTTCAGCAATCCGAGGAAAATATAAGAATATACATTTCTCTGAACAGACACACTCAGGCCTAGATTCACAAGAATACTGCAGCGTTGTGATGTTATCTTTTAAGCACTGAGGAATAAATCAGAGGAACACATTGAATCAAAGCCTAAGTTACATACCTAGGCTCTCTGTACAATGAAGGGAGACCAGATGTCCTAATTTTATAGGAACAGTCCCAATATTCATGTCTTTTTTTATACAGGGTCCTATTACCGCCCACCCCCAGTCCCGATTTATCACACTTGCTGTCTGATCACCATAACAATGAATGGGAAGCCATTCACTGTTATCCATAAAAGCCAGAATGCTAAGGAACTGCCTAAGACAGCCAATAGGAAATGTCATGGTTGTGTGCTAAGCCCCGCTTGGAGATAGACATCTTTCCACTAGCAATTCTCAGCTGTGACTCCTCACTTGGAATTAGGTGCCTAAAGGTATTTTTTAAAAAAAAAGTCAGGGTGGTGGTGTGGGGAGAAGACTCTCTATCATAATTTTATCCCAGTGGTTAGGGCACTCACCAGGAATGTGTGAGACCCCCAGTGCAAGCCATCCTCCACTTGATGAGGGAATGCATTTGAATTGGGATCTGCCACCTCTCAAGAGGATGCCCTAACCATTGGGCTTTAGGATATTCTGATGGGGGAGGACTCCCTCATTCTCTCCTTTTGAATATATGTTCTAGAGTGGAACAGCTTGAACAGGAGAGATTGAGGGAGCCACCCCTGAAATATCCCATAGCCCATTGGTTAGGGCACCTACGTCGGAGGTGGTAGATCCCTATTCAAATCCCTTCATTAGACTAAATGTTATGAAGTAGACCTTTCCCCATCCTACTTCACTCCAGGCTTTTTCATGTGTGCACTCATGCAGGGGCTAGTAGAGCTCCCCTGAGCATTCCTACTGGATCAGGCCCCACACATGAGTGAGGTGGGAAAATGCCTATCTTCCCCCATTTGTGAAACATTCTGGGGCTTAGGTGGAGACAGGGAACTTTGTACTGCAAAAAAAACATAGGTGCCAAGGGAGTTTAGGCACCTCCAGGATTCAAAAGTAATTTTGTGAATTCTCCCAGAATAGAGATTTCAGTGTGTAAACCCAGATTAAGCATCAAAATTTTGAAGTATTTTTCAGAATCTACCTCACAGACCAGCGCTGCTGCTGTAACATGAACTCAACAAGACTCCAGCATCAGTAGTGAGATGGAGTTTGCAGAATTATTGCTGGGGGATTACATTTATTTTTTCTTGTAATAATTTTAATGCAATATTGAAATGCTATTGTAATTTAATACAGACATCAACAGTTTCTCTTGTTAAACAGCAGATAGTTTTAGGTTGTGTATTCCTGGTAAACAACAAGAAAAGAAAGGAATTTAATGTGAATGTAAGATTCTTAATATTTGTTAATTTGTCTGTCTGAAGACTGCTCCTTGAACAGTTTCTCTTAAGTAACCAGTTTAAATATTTTCTTTGGTTTCTTAGGATTTAGTTAAAATACTTACATTTGCACATTTATAAAAACATACGCTGTTATCTAGGATAAACTAAACAGGATTCACGAACCCATAACAATCCTTTTTCCATGTATAAGTTGTTCTAGTGCTCCTTGAGACACTGAGATAGTACTCACTACTAGTTTTCATAATAAACATAATTTGATTTTAATCTTACCTAGAAATGAGTGTTATCGTCCTCCAAGAAGGTACCACTCTGTACATGTAATCCTTGATGAAAGCTCTCCAGAAAGAGAGAGAGAAAAAAGTTGTATCTTAAGTAACCATTGTTTACTACTTGTATTCTGTTATTTTTCTCTATTTCCCCCTCTTTATTTTACTTCCTTTAAAAAATAAAATGATCATTGTGATTATTTTGCTTGTCTTTATCATGGCGTTTCTACAATGACTTATGGGACATAATGCTGAGGGAGAAGCAATCCTGAGCTAACATTAAGAGCATGTCTACACTTCAATTAAAACCCTGCATCAGCTAATTTTGGCTAACCGGCTGTTTTGCTGAGTAGATGTTTGGCCACAAGCTGGAGACCAAGTCTAGAACCCTGGAAGGTGGGTGGATCCCTGAGCACAGGCTGCAGCCCAAGTCCCAATGTCTCCACTACAATTAAACAGCCCCTTATGCAGCTGGCTGGCCCATGGCAGCTGTGGGTTTGTTTAATTGTGGTGTAGACATACCCTCAGAGAGACAATGGACAACTGGCTAACTGCTTCTTTTCTCTCTCCATGACAAAAAAATGAGTAGTTTTGGGATAAAATTACTTGGCATCAGACACCTTAATAACACCCCTTTGTACCATGCATGCTTCATTAGAATAAAGACCTAAGAAGCCGGCTAGAAAATGAGGTGCAATAATGATCAATTCAAGTGCTTTCTGTTTCCCCTTTAGCAAATCCCTATTGCAGCTTTGTAAATGTGACCTCAATCACTCCCATGCTGTCTTCATCACCCGTTAATGCTGGTAGACTTTCATTCTGTCCCGCTATCAGTTTAGCATCATTATCAATGCTCCTGACCACCAACTTATTATCCAACTGGAACCAGTCCCTACAAGCCTGCAGTACATCATCTACTCTATTTATGGGAAAGCACTCACATTTATTGTCACAGCAATAGTGTATTTTTGATATCCTTTGTGCTGTACTAACTACCCATTAGTAGTTTCTTGAATTGGTCACAGTGACAGGTTTGCCATGTTATTCACAGATAAGACAGATCAGCTCCAGGCAGGGATCATTACTTATTTATTATTTGGTTTATTCAGTACTGTGCATTTTACAGAGGCATACAAAATAGACATTCACTGACCCCAAGATCTTAAAGCCTAAGGATATATCTACAGCAGTGATACTTAGACCTCAGTGCTTCAGGAACCAAATTAGCAATCAACATTACTCAAAAGAGCCATAGTAATGTGAATTCATTGTTTCATTTACTATAGCACTATTCATATTTAAACAGTATGACAGTATTTAGTATATATATTATTCTCACAGCAAATAAGTTAATAACAGTGCACTGTGATAACTTAATTGGTTAAAACATAGTAAAAACATCCTGGTTGGTTAATAATTAAATCACATAGTGTTTTAATATCATCTGCTGCAAAGAGCTGAAGGAGACACATTAAAGAGCCAGCTTGTGGGTATTGCTGATCTTCAGTGCAAAAAAAAAAGAAAAAAAATGTTCTTGGGTTACCCAACTCAGATTAAAACAGCAGTGAAGATGCAAGTTAGCAGTCTGAGTTAAAGCCTTTCATTTCCAGGTAAGCAAGCTCACTTTTGGATGGTATCAAATATAATTCCCAACAATAATATAGGGGTAAATGTCTAGAACAGCTCATTATGAAAAAAATGCTAAAGAAATGCTTCTTTGCCATTCCTCAGTCATTGTCTAGAATATAGCTACTTAACTGGGTGATTCCTAGTGTTCTTGGAGACAGATGGAACAACCCCTGGCACCCTAAAGTGACTGTCAGCGCATCAGAACTTCACTCTTTAAATCCACTTACATTTTAAAGAAATGTGTAACCTCCTTATCTGTTCCAAATCTAGGATTTCAGCCCTTAAAAGAAAAACTCAAGGGCTCTTTTGGTACTAGGTAGAGTGTGAATATACAAGCCCCATAGTAATGTTACAAAGGAATAAGACCAAATTACCTGCTGTTTCTTGTTGTTTGTCCTAGATCTGTCTAAAACTAAAGAAACTTTTTCAGAAAATTGCATGTGAAAAACATCTTCACTCCTTTTCAGTTTGATTCACTGTAATTCTAATGCCTTTCTTCACTTTCTGCACAGAGTTCAACATTATTATTATTCGTATTACAATAGCATCAAGAGGCCCATTGTGTTAAGCACTGTACAAAAACATAGCAAGAAGCAGCCCCTGCCCTGAAGCTCTTAAAATCCAAGTAGACAAGACAGACAAATAGTGGGAGGTGACATAGGCACAAGGAGGTGAAGTGACTTGCCTGAGCTCACATAGTAGGTTAGTATCCAAGCCAGGAAAATATTCCAGATCTCCTGTCTCCCAATCCAGTGCTGTATCCACTGCACCACACTGCCTCCCTATACAGAAAATGTACAGTAAAGAGAAGTGTCAGTGATGAACAAATGCAGCTAATTAGAGATCAAGGCAACTAACCGTTTGGATCCCTGCTGCCTTGAGGACATATCCAAGGCTAAGAAGGGTCCAAGGTACAGCTTGCTATTATTACTCTTGGGGGAATTCTTTGCCACTGTGCATGTGCAGAATTTATGTTCCCCATATATTTCTTTGCTTCCCTGCACAAAAAAATGATTTTCTGGTAGGAAAGCAAAAGGAAGCCACAAGAGCGGTCATGTAACCCCTCCCAGTATTGGTTGCAGCCACTGAGTCCATGTCCTGGGAGGAGGGAAGGGGGGCTTCACAGTGATCTCCCACCTCTGTGCAGTCAGTGGTTTGTGCTCCCCAGTGCCTCCAGATTTATTCGTCAAATAACACTGGCAGAATTTTAAAATATTGTGTGCAGAATTTTAATTTTTGGCACAAAATGCCCTCAGACATATATTCTACTGGAGCCTTAGGTATAGGTATGAGAACCTATGGCCAGGTTGTGATCTCATTTACACCTGTACATTGACAGAAATGTAGAAGTGGTGCAAGTCTGATTTGAATCAAAACTCTAATGTTAATCTGGCCTTGACTCTGGGTTGGTCCCCTTAAACATCTGGACTTAATCACAAGTTTCCAATGAACTTTTCCTATTTAGTTGTATTCACTTTAGGATTTGCAGAGGAGCTCTTCTGAGTTTCTGGAGGCCTATTGAATGCTGTTCTGCCCCTTGTCCCTCTTGGTTGCTTAAAGCAAGTACTGTGGCTACAGAGTTAGTACTAACAGTTATTACTGATACCTCATTTAGGGCCCAGTCGCTCACTGAATTCTTTGGCCCTGAATTTGAGGCAGCACTGCCCAGAGGACTGTCCTCAAGCTAGCAATGCTGGGAGGTTGGCTAGAGGGCTGCTCTAGAGTTGGGGACTCTGGGAACTGTGGGCTGTTGCAGAGCTGGGTGGGCAAGCTGGCTGGAATCCATCTGGATTTTGAAACTTGCTTAGGGGGAGGACTCACTGGAAACTTCCTGATTTCTGTCAGAATTGTATCATAAGTGGCATAATCCCCTAGAATATTCCCTTGAGTTCAGCAAGTTGGAATTTGCAGATGGAAAAATGCCCCCTGGGAACAGTTTATGTCTAGATCTATACATGAGCATGAAAAGGCAACAGTTGCATAGGCCTACTGGTACATACAGTAGCTGAGAGGACATTTGAAAATGGGCTTTGGTATTCTCTAGATGTCATTGATTGTTGTCTGTGCTCAGCAGTGTATAAGACATAGTCCTAGCCCCAAGGAGTTTATAATCTAAATAGGCTGACATGGCAATATAAAACAATGACCAGGATATGCAATGTAGGGTTCTTCATTGGAATTGTTTGGATGGCTTTAACAGGCAAATCTAGATTATGCACCTTTAAACCAGACAATAAATTTGAGTTAGTAAATATTTTGAAAATGCAAAGTGGTAGTATTAACATCAGTAAGGTATCCAATGTCAAGAAAGGAGTTAAAGCTGTTTTAAAAATATAAAGCTGTATCAGAGAGTAATTTTAGCTGTTAGTCTCTGTATGCAAGCCAGAATTGTCCTGCATTGCTGTTACTATCATTCTGTTCAAAGCAGATTAAGGAAATTTACAACTCTCTGGTCTGTGATTCACTCATTTTCGGTTAAAAGCAGTAACAGCCTATATATGCATCCAAATGCATTTGCCACTTGGATGAAGTGCACCCCCAGCAAATAGTGCAAAGAGACCCTATCACCCTTGTAATATACTGATCTCGTAATTGGATTGATCTGCTCTTTTTAATGGTGACAAGGAAACCAATGCTCTCGCTGTCTTCTGATATTACATCTTACCTGTTTTACATGTTTGTTACACGTGAGGATCCAGATTCTTATTATTTTTTACATTATGAAATCCCAGCTAGCTCTGATTATGTACATAGTGCCCATGTAATACCTTTGAGTATTGCTCAACCCCTCTCCCTTTTCTGCTCTACAATTTTTTTTATTTTTTACCTGTGAGATGATCTATTTGGAAAACAATGATTTTAATATATGTTTTAATTATGGCATAAGAGCAACAGAAGTTCTGTTATTCCACTTTGCAATAAATGTGTTTCCTCGCTGAGATAGAGTACTCAGCCTTGAAGTTTATTCACTGAGGAACTAGCTTATTACGTCTCAAAACAGTGCAACATTGCCATTATCTCTTAATTATGAATGTTTTATTTAATTAAAAAATCTTTTCATGTGACACTAATACAAACTCCAGGATAAATATTTTTCATTTCCATTGGGACGTATCTGCCATTTAACAACTGAAACAACAGAAATAATTTACATTGTACAGTTCATGTTCAATGTTCAACCTATTGAATAAACGGAAGTACGTTTAAAAAAAATGTTTAAAGATTAATCACCTTTAGGATGCAAGGGAGACAATACTAGTTTCAGTAGCTCATGCATTCCTTTGGCATGGAATTACGAAAGACAGCTGTTACTCCAAAAGCCTGTGAAGGCAGGACAGATGGATAGGCAGAGGGATGATAAACTCCTCTGAGGGTTTTATCAGCTGCTTCCCATTCTCTGAAAGGTGTTAGGTAATTTAGAGTGCAGCATGATTTAGATTATACAGCAAGACTAGTTTAACACAATAGCTTGATTTGGTTTTTAAATATTTGCACTGACTCATCATTCCTTCCTCTTTTAAATCAGCTCAGCAGATGTATTTTACTCCATTTGGAAAGCACCATGAGGTTGAGGCAGGGTGTGCTTTCAGGGGCCAGGTCTGGAGAGCAGCTTTTCTCCTACAGTGTTACTCCCTGCTGGGATGGAAGTCATTGGAATCCAAGGAGGAGTAATGTTGTTTCAAGCAACACTACTTTGCAGCTACCCATGTATCCATTAAGGGGGCGGGGGAGTGGAGACAGGCAGGTGGAGACTTGCAGAAAATGTTGGGATGGCATCTTTAGAAGTTGTGCTGCCTGTAGAAAGGAGATGCCAGAGAAGCACATGCAGGGCCATGAGACTGCAACCTTACACACTCTGTGGGCAGATCCTTGGCTGGTTTAGATTGGCATATCTCTATTCACATCAATGGTGCTTTATCAGTTTAAACCAGCATTTGGCTATGACCGTATGCAAAAAATGTCCACCCCACGTGAGGTAATGGTTATCTGGAAATGCTCCAAAATTAACATTGTGATTTAATAGCAACTCTGTCCCTTCTACAGGATCTCCAGGGGGTAGATGATCTTGCCCCAATGTCTCCATTGCAATCAGAACTACCATATCCCCCACAAGAATGAGTGGCTTGTTGGGTCTTTTGCAATAAAGTCTCTGACAGACGATCAAGGTTTTCAATATAAAATTATGGCAGCTACTGTCAAAAAATCTTCAAGCAAGAAGACTTACAGCATAACAGAATTCCATGATTCCAGGAGAAACTAAAAGGATATTGTAGATACACTATAGATTGTCTTCACCTATGGTATGTAGCTAGATGAAATCATTACTGGGAGAACTGCTCCATTCACTGTCTTCTTGTTATAGTGGTGTGTGTTCTAACTCTTACTCACTCAGTGATCACAAAGTCAATTTAGCTACTGTGTACAGGGAATAAAAAACTGTACACAGGAAGCATAAATTACAAAGCACACACAATAAAACATATATGTAGATAGTGCACTGTCGATGAGCTAACTCACACAGTGTTTCAATCAGTGGTGCCAGTAAAATCCATTTCTTACCGGTACAGGGGGGACACTAGCTAACGGGGACACATGACCTTCCCATGTGACCCTCCATGTGACTCCTCACCGCTCCAGCCCAGGGGCCCCTTGCTCTCACCATCCCCTCCCCACGTCCGTCCCATGTTACCTGGGAGGGAGGCCTCTGTCCTGCTGCGTCAGAGACTTCAAGGCAGGGCTCTCCTGGAAAATGCAGTGGAGAAAGGAGCAGAACCCCCAGCCCTCTTGTCCAGGCGGGGCTGCTGCTATGTCTTTCCGGTATACCATAACAGCTATAACCAGCTTGCTGGTATAGTGTACCAGAGTGTAACAACCTACTGGTTTCAATTTTCCATGACTGTCTTGCTTTAGGGAACAAACTATATTTCAACTAAGTACACTATACACAGGCAGCAATGTGCACTATAGTCCTGACACACTGACCTACCCCAATCCAGTCATGTGTTGCTTTCCAGTGTCTCCTCCCAGGAATTGTGATCACAAAAGGAATAATCCTGCCTTTTAGTGTTGCCTGTGTAGCATTACACCGTGTCTGGGAGAGAGCAGTATTATCAAGCAGGCCCAACAAAATCATAAGATTATTTTTTTAAAAAAAAAGAATTATGATTTTCAAAATTAATAAATGTTTGGATTTGTTTTTATTTTTCTGCTGCTTTTTGAGGCTTCTTGGTGCACTTGATCATGTTTCTCAACTTCTCCCTGCAAACAGGAGGGCTGGAAATATATTTAAAAATAAAGCTGATCTTCTCACAGATTTATTTGACTCCCTTAGCTGGGGATTTAAGAAAAAACACTAAATATCACAAGACTAGTGATTAAAAATAGAGAGAGTTGGCCGCACTCAAAAAGTTAAAGCTGGCCTTTGGAAAAGAGGGAAAAAATCACATTACACAGAATGGTGCCACCTTAAAAGTTCAAAAACTTGAAGGCAAAGAAAAAGAACCCTACATTATGAAAGATACGTTAGTTTTAAAAAAATTATGGGGGGGGGGGAAGAGACTGACTCAAATTTTGACTGCTTGGGGTTGATGATACTGCACACAGAGTGTGAAAGTTCCCAAGTGCCTTGTGATACAAATGGTGGTTAATCTAGCATAAAATGGAGAACCCAGAATAAAAGAAGACTGTGCAAGAAAGACGAGAAGAACACCAGATGGCCTAGGCAAAGAAAATTCAACAGTGTAAACTGCAAGGGAAACAAACAAATCCCAAAGGTTGATACAAATAAATGTGCACAGTAGGGAAGACAGAAGTCTGGAGAAACTTCAATCAGAAAACACACTATCAATTTGAAGCTTTGAGTTTAGTGCTAGTGTCCTAGTCAACTTTCAGCAGGGTTTTGGTTTTTTTAAAGATTTTTTTCCCCATGTTTATTTTGAGATTTGTAAACAAGTGTATCAATAATCATGAAATAAATGATACACAGTGTAGAATGATGGAGGCAATATGTTAATTCAATGTCAACTGGGATAGCTCCTTTTGACTCAGAGGTAGATGGCAAGTAGACATTTACTATTAATGACCAGGTACCTTACAAAGAGCATTCATATTTGTGGAAGGACTTATATGCCTGATATTACTATTAGACTAGTTTTATATGAATATTCTCCCTGATTTACACTAATGTGAGAGGAGAATAGGACCAAATGCCTTGTTCCAGCATATTCATTTTTTTTCTACTCCAAGGATCCAGGCTTCAGATATGCTCTTTAAATTTAAGCTCTAGCTACTGAAATATTGCAAGATAGCAGCTTTTAGGGACAGAGCCTAAATCCTGAGCAGCTGGTATGATCCTGCTACTACTGAATGTGATGGCTAAGCTTCCATTGACTTAAATGGAAACATGATAAAGAACAGTGACCCAGATTGGCAAAAGCAGCTGTTTTGGATGTTCAACTCGAGCAATGCTGAAGACACCCTTTCAGATTTGCCAGAGAGGATACCCCAAGAATGGAGGCCCCTCACATCACTAGTCTCTTCTAAAAATCTCAATCGCAGAAATATGAGTCAGACAATTGGGGGATCGTTCTTGTTGAAGATGGATATAAGCTCTTAAGGCTAGATGTAAATTACTGGGGCTAGGTAGGTAAAAGACTGTCCTTGTGAAAAATGGGAGCTAGAGCTGATAGGAATCAACTGTTTCAGAACTCACTATGAGAAGAATTTAAAAATCTTCCAGGAGAATAAAATCTACCTCACTTCAGTTAACTCAAACTAAAAATAGAAGACAACAAAAGCCTGCATATTGTATTAAGGAAATATAGAGGAGCAATGAAGACAAACACAGAAAACATGGGTGGATACAAAATGCTTGAGAAATGGGGCAAATAATTAAAAGGCTTACCGATGAAATATATTAGAAGAACAAAATGTGAAAAATTACTGTTGGATACTGAAGAAACCTGAGGTGATTTAGCTTTTTACACTGTCGTTGCATCTTTTCAATTAGTAGTAAACAGTTTAGAGTATGCACAGTACTCTGAACAAAGGGGAACAGATGGGATCAGTTAAGGATAACAGAAGAAATTACAGGGGGAAAATAGAAATTTAAGGGGTCAACTTGCACTATTAAAATGAATAGGAATTTTGTTATTAATTTCAGTGGAAGCAGGATCAGGACCTTGTTTTGTATTAACAGGAAAATGTGGATATTTGTCTAAATAAAAAAGATAATTTACAAGTGCAAAAATATTCACTCAAGGAGTACACAAACACCTAAACTGGTATTACAGTTAGAGGCTATTCGCATCTTTGAGGGATCAGGACCAACAGTCAGAGCATCCATTAGAGAATAAAACTGAAGAATATCTGACATTAACTATCATTTTTTTAAAGCTACTAAATTGCTGAAAGGTCTATTATGACTGGAAAGTAGCCAATGTACTGTCGTTACTACAAGAAAAAGCCCAGGAACACAGTGGGATATTTCATATCAGCTAATGTAGCTTCAATTTTTAAAAATTGCAGTAAGCTATATTTAGAGATCAAGGTTTAAGGAACATATACACAGTAAAACACAAGTCAACTAAAGACAGCCAGCATGATTCAGAAGAGGAATAACCTCTCTGAGAGGAAGGTTGGAACTTTCAAAGTTACATCTGTTAAGGTATATGAAGCAGACACAGTGAGTATCATGGAAGTAGATTCTCATAAAGTATTCACATAGGAAATTAATACTGTGTGTAGTAGTGTGGTGAGAGAGTTTGCCTCAGTTGCCTGAAATGCCTTATAATTCTATAAATTGAAAGACCCTTTGGGATGTTTAGAGTTGTGGTTAATTTTAAGAATAAAGCCTTAATTAAAGACACATTAATAATAATTTAAATGAGAAAATTCAGTAATGGTGGCCATGGGGCTATGTAATTCCATTTCCTGTGGAGAATGATTCAGGGCTGGTTACAGTAGTGGGGAGGGTCGACCTAAGATATGCAATGTCTGCTACATGAATAATGTAGCTGAAGTTGACACATCTTAGGTCGACTTACCTCCCATCCTCACGGCAGCAGCAGAGAGGCCACCGCAGCATCTACCAAGCTGGCTTCTGTCTCTCCCGCCTGAGGAGTTTCTATTACCTCAGGAGCAGGCAACCTCCACACCCCCCAGCCAGTAGCAGCCAACATCATTGGCAAGTGGAGGACAACACTTCCAAAGCATATCTGACAGAACAGATGGACTCAGATGGAATTAAAGGAAGTCCTTTGTCCATGAGTGCCAACTTTCCCTGGTGCTGGTGAGTGCTCGCGTCCCCCCTTCCCTACCCCAATTCCACCTCCTTCCCCAACCTGACCCTGACCCCTCCCCTGAGCACGCCACGTTTCCCCTCCCCAAGCTTTCCGCGCCAAACAACTGTTTGGTGTGGCAAGCCTAGGAGGGAGAAGAAGAGCGGCGGCACACTCAGGGGAGGAGGCGGAGCGGAGGTAAGCTGGCGGGGGCGCAGGGAGCCTGGCGGGCTGCAGGAAATAACCCTGTGGCCACAGGGACCACTCCCCCTCCCAGCTTACCTCCTCTCCACCTCCTCCCCCGAGCATGCCGTCACTCCGTTTCTCCTCCCTCCCTCCTAGGCTTGCCACGCAAAACATATGATTTGCGTGGCAAGCAGTGGGAGGGAGAAGAAGCAGGACACGGCAGCACGCTCAGGGCAGGAGGTGGAGGCGGAGCAGAGGAGAGCAGGGGTAGAGCAGGGAGCTGCCAGTAGGTGCTCTGCACCCACCATATTTGGCGTGGGTGCTCTAGTCCTGGAATACCACAGAGTCAGCACCTATGCCTTTGTCAATTTAATCTTCCTTTTCACTTTTATTCCTACAATACAAGGGGTTTGTCTGTAAATAAAGCTGGATACCTCTGGTCTGAGTGAAATTATAGAATCATAGATTATCGGGGTTGGAAGGGACCTCAGGAAGTCATCTAGTCCAAACCTCTGCTCAAAGAAGGACCAATCCCCAACTAAGTCATCCCAGGCAGGGCTTTTTCAAGCCTGATCTTAAAAACATCTAAGGAAGGAGATTCCACCACCTCCCTAGGTAACCCATTCCAGTGCCTCACCACCCTCCTAGTGAAAAAGTTTTTCCTAATATCCAACCTAACCCCCCCCACACACACTGAAACTTGAGACCATTGCTTCTTGTTCTGTCATCTGCCACTACTGAGAACAGCCTAAATCCATCCTTTTTGGAACCACCTTGAGGTAATTGAAGGCTGCTATCAAATCTTCCCTCACTCTTCTCTTCTGTAGACTAAATAATTCCAGTTCCTCAGCCTCTCTTTGTAAGTCACGTGCCCAAGCCCCTGTAATCATTTTGTTGCCCTCCGCTGGACTCTTTCCAATTTTTCCACATCCTTTCTGTAGTGGGGGAACCAAAACTTGACACAATACTCTAGATGTGGTCTCACCCCAATGCTGAATGGGGGGAATAAATATTTTCCTCGATCTGCTGGCAATGCTCCTACTAATACACCCCAATATACCATTGGCCTTCTTGGCAACAAGGGCACACTGATGACTCATATGCAGCTTCTCATCCGCTGTAATCTCGAGGACCTTTTCTGCAGAGCTGCTGTTTAGTCACTCAGCCCTCAACCTACAGCAGTGCATGAGATTCTTCCTTCCTAAGTGCAGGACTCTGTACTTATTTTTGTTGAACCTCATCAGACTTCTTTTGGCCCAATCCTTCAATTTGTCTAAGTCACTCTGGACATTATCCTTACCGTTCAGCATCTCTACCTGTCCTCCCATCTTAATGTTATCCACGAACTTGCTGAAGGTGCAATCCATCCCAACATCCAGATCATTAATAAAGATGTTGAAGAAAACCTCCCCCAGGACTGAACCCTGGGGCACTCCGCTTGATGCTGGCTGCCAATCAGACACTGATCACTACCCATTGAGCCTGACAATCTAGCCAGCTTTCTATCCACTGTATAGTCCATTCATCCAATCCATACTTGCTGGCAAGACTACTACAGGAGACCATATCAAAAGCTTTGTTAAAGTCAAGATATATCACATCCACCACTTTCCTCATATCTACAGAGCCAGTTCTCTCATCATAGAAGGCAATCAGATTGGTCAGGCATGACATGCCCTTGGTGAATCCATGCTGTCTGTTCATGATCCCCTTCATTTCCTCCAAGTGCTTCAAAATGGATTCCTTGAGGACCTGTTCCATGATTTTGCCTGTGACTGAAGTGAGGCTGACCGGTCTGTAGTTCCGCAGGTTCTTTTTCCCCCTTTTTAAAAGATGGACACTATATTTGCCTTTTTCCAGTCATCTGGGACCTCCCCCAATCGCCACAAATTTTCAAAGATAATGGCCAATGGCTCTTCAATCACATCAGCCAACTCCATCAGCACTCTTGGATGCATTAGGTTTGGACTCATGGAATTGTGTATGTCCACCTTTTCTAAATAGATTGTCCCTTACCTATCCAGTAATCTCCTGGGCAGCATTTACTGAATGTTTAGCTTTAAGTGTTTAATATTGAATGTTTGATATATTCTTATAAGGCTAGTTTATTAAGTAAATAATTATATGCTGTAGAGTTAGTTTTGAAAGTACGTTAGTGTTGCATCTTTATTTGCTGTGCCACTTCATTCTTTTACACTATAACCCTTATCTATCTCTATTCTTTTACTGTAAGCACTCATTTCTAAATAAATTATTTCTGTTTTTGAAGATTTACTGCTTACTTGTCTATTCTTGATCAGAGAGCTGTATCCGTGACCATGTTCAAGGGAAAGCAAGCTAGATGCAGCTTTCCCTGGCAAGTCCTTGAGGGCAGGCCACCACCTTGGGTACTGGGTTAGATAGTTAAAAAGAAAAGGGTTGAAATTAAAGGCATTGGTTTAATATAATTTAATTCAAATCTTCTGGTAACAGTGGAGCCTCCTGAGGATGGGATGGTCTAATTGTTTGCAGTATCACCTCTTGGTGGGAAGGACTTTCAGTACAGTTCCTTACTGGAAGATGGATTTAACTTCACGTTGAGTTTGCAATGTCATTGCCTTCTTCTTATTAGATGTGAGTACTCTTGGAATGTGTCTTATGCCCCTCCCGCTGCAGGGGCAGTTGGTAGGGGAACCACTCCACCAGGCTCTGACCCAGCACCCTATGAAAGTCAGCACCATTCAGCACCCTGGAGTGACCTTGAAGTTATCCTCCATAGGTCACTTCCTACCAACTGTCTCTTCCCCAGGGGTGAAAATAAGGTGGTACTGGCTTATTGGTGAAAAATGGCCACAGCTTTAACGTTGCTGTCCCTTGTGCATCCACTCCACCCCACCGGCGGTCCTGTGAGGTCCCTACCAGAGCCCTTGTCCAGGAGCCCTCATGGTAGAGCTGTCCTCTTTCCCCAGCGTTCTGCAGCTGAGCTGAGTTGCTTCCTTTAAGCATCCTCTCCGGATAGAGTGTCTTCTGCAAGTCTGGAGAAGCGGGGCTACCTGGGCCCACTGTACAAGAAACAAAGCCACTAAAAGGAAGTTTTGGCTCAGTGGATTAGGACCAAGAAACAAAATACCCAGAGCAAAGCACCACTGAAAAGCAGTGGATGTATGGAGATTAGACATACAAAAGAGCAATTGGGGATATCTCACATGTAGCAGTGCATGATTGTTCCTTATATTATATTTTCTAGTACTTGGTCCAGTCTAATTTTAAAAGATTTTTAATCAGGATTCCAGCATTACCCTTGGAAGATTATTCCATAGTTTTTTGGATCTCACTGTTAAGAAATCACTTTTCTGATATTCAGCTTTAATTTTAGTTTAATTTCACCCCATTATTCCTTACTAAATTATAATCCCTTTGAACACAATAAATTGCTCCTTTGTCCTCTTGGATTTTATGCCCTTTAAGTACCTTATGAAGTTACTGGTTCTTTTATAGTTGATACAATTTACTTTGAAGATGGTATCAAAAGTAAAAGAATGAAGAACATATTCAAATATAAAAGAAATGAGTGCATCTAAGCTCCTGAATGAAAGGATAGTAAATGCAGCTTGATATCAAAAAGTGTGAAATCATGAATGCCAGAACAGAGAACAGCAGCAAGATGGAATAGCTCTGTTAATCCTTCTGTGACAGAAGTTAGAGTTTTGCAGTGTGATCTCTAATCGCAGAGTTGAATAATCACCTCGTATCCAGGTTCGAATATTTACATTTTGTTGAAACAAATGTTTACAGAAAATAAATTAAATGAGACTTTCTAGTGACCTCCAATAATTAAATAGTTTTGAAGATGTTAAGGTTTTCAAAGATATGAACAATGGACCAATATAATCTGAGTATCAGTCAATGCCTTTTACCAAGATGATATAAGGCAATGTGATTGCAGCAAAGTGTATCAATGAATTCTAGAGAATAAAAGTGAGATGCATGCTGGAAAGTACAATAATAAATGACAGGTGAACAAAGCAGAGAGAGCCAAACAGGAAGGACTGACAATAGTAGCTATCCCCTCTGTGCATTATAATGTTTCTGCTAATAAAGTGAAGAAATTCAGTGCTTCCATCATTAATTCTGTTCAATTTATTATTTTTACCTTTATTTTTTGAGTTTCCAGAGGTCATAATCAGCTTGAAATTAATGTGAAAGAGAAACTTATTTATGTGTGAAGTAAATTGGCAGATTAAATATGTAATGCCTATATCGTTTGTTAAGTCTTCAAGACCTCTACACACAAGGATCCTGATCCAGAGCCTACTGAAGGCAGTGGGAGTCTTTCCATTGACAGTGCAGTTCTTCTCTGAACTACGACTGTAAATGGCACATTCTTGCTACAGAGTGTGTTCACTGTCATGTCACAGTCCCTAAAAATAGCTTTTGCTACATTTTACTTCTGTTAGGATAGGTCTTCACTACCTGCCGGATCGGCAGGTACTGATCGATCTATCAGGGATCAATTTATTGCATCTCATCTAGACACGATAAATCGATCCCCAAAGGCATTCCCCATCGACTCCGGTACTCCAGCTCACTGAGAGATGCAAGCGGAGTCGACGGGGGAGCCTGCTGCCGCCGTGAGGATGCCAGGTAAGTCGACCTCAGATGTGCCAGCTTCAGCTAGGCTATTCATGTAGCTGAAGTTGTGTATCTTAGATCGACACCTCTTCACCCCTGCAAGTCTAGACCTGCCCTTAGCCTCACAGCATCAGTAAAGTAAGTTGGGTTCTATTCTGCCACCTGCAACACCACAAGAAGTGTTAACTAATTTCCTATTGCACGGCCAGCTTCTGCCTTATTCACACCTGTGTAGTCCCACTGAAGAAACATGGGTTGCATAGGTGTAAAAGAAGGCAGAATTTAGCCCACAGAGTCTTTATTAGTGGTTGTGATGTACAATGTGATAAGCACACAGATTGATATCCAGATGCTTGCTTTGCAGTTAGAAACCTAGCTTAATTTTCAACCTCATCTTAGTTGTAATCTTGAGCAAATTTGATATTTGGTTACTGAAACACAATGAACATTAATCTCTATGATGCCATTTTTACAGTTATTTTTCAAAGCAGAATCATGCAGTAACTAATTAATCACAGACCAATGAGTCAAAACCATCCATTGTATTTAAGTGCCAATTTATAGTATGTAATAGTATGTAAGTGCCAATTACAGCTGGCCAAAAAATTTCCATTGGAACTTTGACAGAAAATTGCATTTTCAACTAAGTGAAACTTTTCATGAGAAGTATCTGCTTCCTGTGGAAAAGTTCAGTATTTTGTCAAAAAACAGAATGCCTGAAAACCAAAATATCTCGATCCCGAAATGCTGCAGGATGCTTCATAGGTGTAATTGGGACCCTCATGCTCCCAGTCTCCTCTACAAGCCAAGATTTCCAGCTGACCTTATCTCACATGATGAACTGCATCCATGCAACTGCCATGATTCACCACCTCTCTTCACCAAGGGAGACAGAGATGCATCATGGGAGACATAGTCCAACCAGAGAGCCTATAGGTGTCAAGAGTGAGCTCCTTCTCTGATTGAGTTTTGGGGATGGGCAGACACAAGTTCACCCACATCTGAAGTTCCCTCTGTCAGTCCTCTGACTCCAGCTTCAACCCTTAGTTTGAGTCCTGGCTCCTGATTCCTGCTCCAACTCATAGGCCTGACCATGACCCAATTGGACAGTGGGAATGAAGCACCTAAACAACAACTCCCACAAGGCAACATTTTCTGATTAGCTGTAGTGATTGTGTGGCAATATCCAGCCTTTTATCCAGAATAATTTATAATTTCTTCTATTTGCTCAAGGCAAGATCAAGTTGCAGTATAACGCCACTGGGCAATTAGTGCGAAGTCATAAGGAGCTCCTCCTTCTCATGTATGATATAACAGCTGTCTATAATTGCAGTCCCCAGTCCTGTGCAAGGGCTGCTTCTGAGTTGCTTTCCAGTCTCCCAGAGTAATGTGCTAAAAACAGGGCTGCGTAGGAAGGGGAAATGATGGGTGAAGTCACGGCTCTACCTTTCCCCCTGCCACATGCCAGCCACAGAACTCATTGATGGTGAGGGGAATGTACTGTAACCCTTTGAAAGGTGTTGCAGATGACTGTCCCCTCTTGCACAACAAGAGGCTAGGGTAGGACTTCTGCCTCATTTAAACAATGTCTCCAGATGCTCCCCTGGGACTGTGCTCCTACACACCACCCCTTACCATGCCCGTACCTTAAATGCACATTCTAGCCCTTAATGTTTTTTTTTAAAAAAAAAGTACTTGAGTTGTGACTGTGAAATGACAAGATTGCCTGCACAAGAATCCATATTATCTGGGTGCATGTTGTTTTGGAAACGGGGGTGCTTCTGCACATAGATACTTCTGCCATTTGATTCCTGCGTGCAGAGAACAGGAAAGAGCACTGCACCTTTAAACTGTCAGAATCAGTGCAGTGTGGGTAAAAGCTGGAGTTGGTCTTAAAACATGAAGGATGTACAAACTAACAGTCTGTTCTAATGGTTGAATAGATTTACTTTGAAATGATCTGTGCTTTTTCACAAATTTATGTCTGGACGTGATGCAGTATTCAGAATGGCAACATCAATATGCACATGCAATGGGTATTTTCAGTGTTGTGTATTATATGATTTGTACTCTCAAACAGTTTCAAATAACAGTTGACTCTGGTATTCTGGAAGCGTGCCAAGTAGATGAATGCTCCTTTGATTTACTATTTGTACATACATTTTTTCACTTGCCATAATTAAGCTAGCAGTGTACCTCTGCCTGCTTAAAAAAAATAAAATAAAATAAACCTGATGTTTGATGATGTGAACAAGGCATAACAATAAAATCTAAAAACTTAGACAACAAGAGCCTGATTCTGCTCTCTGGAAGTTTTGTCACAAACTTCAAAGGGAGCAGGTTTGCGACCTAGTATTGGTGTCCTTTCATAATTGTACCCTAATTCCCGCTAATGGACATACAGCAGTACAATTTATAGTCCATTTGTCTTGTTTGATTTTCTATCTGGACTATCAATCAGAGGAAGAATAAAATAAAACTGATGCTTCTTTTACAATCACTTAAATAAACAATTAGATGTCACTGGAGGGAAACTATTGAACAGAAAATGAGGTTCATTTTTATGTTTGCTGTGATTTTAAGTAAGCCTATAAATCCTGATATCAGAAAAGTATGAAACTCTATGTCTAAAATGAGATCTCTAGATCTTGTTAATTAAGCCTTCTGCTATAGATGGACCCATGGCACAGAGGACATGAAATAAATCAGTGCCCTAAAATTAACTATTGTGAGCAAGCTGAAGTGACTGCAGAGTATGTGTGCATAGTTATTACAATATTTGTCCTTTTAAAATGTTACAGCAGCTTAATTACTGAAAAGGAAAATGCTCCCTCAGCTTCAGAGATAGAGAGGTGTTGTCTGGGCTGGAGAGGAAAGAAAACTCTTGTCCCCTTTAAGATTGCAACACTCTCCTTCCCCCCATTCAGTTTCTGGATTGAGGGAGAGGGTTCTGCAGCTGATTGGTTAAACAGAAAGATGCAGCATAAGCTTGTTGGCTCACATCCACTTAACTGGATAGTTTAAGCCCTTTCCCCTGCTCAGCAGAGCTAATGTGTTCTGGGAAGTAAAGTTCCCCTCCCCTTGTCAGGATTAGCAACGGTGCTGGGACTGGGTTAAACGAACGGTGGAGGTGGAAACTGCCATCAGCCCTCCACCAGATGGTATGTATTACAGACCTTCCCTGGACGAGGTATTGCCAGATAGTTCTCAGATGTTACTTAATAAAGTTTCAGCCTAGTTAAATTGCATTCCGGGGGTCTTGTGCTGGACACCACAGGAAGGAGGACAAGAAGGACTAGAAAATAGCCCCATTAGTACATTTTGTACGTGTTTTCTTGTCATCATATACAGTGCAGGCCAGATCCTCAGCAGGTTTTAACTGATGTAACTCCATTGACTTCAACCTGAGAGGCAACATCCCTAATTTACTTTGTGAGGTCTGGACCACTGGGAAGGAAGGAAATTAAATAAAGCTTGATGAGCATAGACACAGTTTAAGTATCTCATAAACTACTTATTCCCATTGATATAAGAATCTGTAATAAACATTATCATCTATATAGAAGCATTAAAGTTCTGATAAATACCAGAAGGTCCAACTTCAGGACCCTTATCAAAATTACATTTTTAAAATCCTCTTTTGACTTTTGATCTGAAAGATCAGTAAGACTTTCCCATTATGATAATCCAATGTATATATAGTCTTCAGACCTTGATACAGCTTTAGTTTAGATACAAAGAGGTCGGAGGCAGAAAACAAAAGTTATAAATTCAGCTCCTGAGCAAGAACGATTTCATATTTCTCACTTGATTGGCCCTAACAACATGTAGAAATATAAGAATTTTCCCACTATTTAAAGAGGTTTCCTCTTTTAGTCTCCTGTAAAGCCTTCATTATACATTCTCTGTCAAAGGGGGAGAAAAATGTAGCAGTACCAGAGAACAAGGTTGATTTGTTGGAAGATTTTGGAATTCTCTTTATTAGGTGTTCTAAAAATCTGGAGAGGAAGCTTAAAATCTTTCAGGAAGTTTAACAATAAAGTGACAGTCAATTAGCTCCTCCCTTCCAGGTATCAAGAAACCACCACCATATCTGCATATTTGGATGAGTTAAAGCTCAAGCTTTCTCTTTGTCTATATTAATGCAGCATTCCCCAAACTGGGGGTCATCACCAAAAGGGTTTGCTCTGCCCACCAGGCAATGGCAGCTCCTCTTGATGTCATGGGACACCTTAAGCAAACACACAAGGACGAGGCCATTTAGATAGGAGAAAAGGGTTTGGGACACTGTTCACGGTCATGTCTCAGGATACCTGGCGCCAACTGTGGAGAGGCTGGTCCCTGTGACTTGGTAGCAGAATGCAAGTACTGGTGGTGCTGAAATGGCAGGGGGCTGCAACAGAGCGGAAGGATGTTAGGCGTGGGGAGCCTGTGCTGCCACTGCTGCTGGGGCAAAAGTACCTGGTCATGCACACATGCCTGCTCCGACCTGCAATGGCAAATCCCTTCTGGGGAACTCAGAGAGTGGAGAGAGAAAAATCGGATATGGGACAGGACTGAAAAAAATGCTCCCCTCCAATCTGATTGGTGCCGCTCTCCCTGGGAGTTATGTTAAAGGTGAACCCAATCAGGACACACCATGAAAAAGTTCAGGAAGCACTGTACTATGAAAAGCTAGGAATTATCTTGGCTCTGGCCACTGTTTCTGTTTTACTGTTCTACATGCAGGGCTGAAAATTTCCTCCTCCATTTCTAAAGAAGTTATTTTACTCCCAGGGTGATGGGGTCTATCAGCATTCTCTGTCCCCTGCTAAAGGCATTGGCACCCACGTATATGCCACCAAAGGAAAATTCACTCAAATGGGTGACAAACAAGCCAGTCCTCCACTGGCCTAGAAGGGCCAGAAGAAAGTAATGACCAACCAGGGCCAAGCGCCAAAACGTGGCCCTCTCACATTTGAAAGTGAATGGCCTGGCCCTTCTACTTGTTGCCACAGTCCCCTGTTGGCATTCCAGCCCTTGGCTCTCACCAGACAAGCAGGTCTAATATAGTGAGAGGTTACTGAAAACCCAGTTCACCATCTGTGAGGTTCTACTAATCCCAAAGAATCAGACACTAACCTCCAGGTCAATATATATCTCAGATCTTACTCAAATATCATACTGTCAGCCCAATCCTTAATAAACTAACTCAAGATTTTATTAAGAAAATAAGAGAGTTATAAATAGTTAATACATCATATAAATACAAATGATCGTAAAGTCCTTACGTCAAGTTTGTTGCAGTAATGGAATAGACTGCTGGCTTGCAAAAGTCTCTCTGGTCACTTTCAAAAGATTGGAAGGTCCTCAGTTCATAGTTCAAAATGCTGCTTTTAGTTGTAAAGCCACAGTCCAGACACTTGGAGCAGGAATTAGGCAAAATGGAGATGTCTTAGGTGTCCTTTATATCCTCTGCCATGAGCATGGAAATTTACTGTCGCTGTGTGGAACGTTATTGGCCCAAGATGGAGTCCAAGGACACATAAGTATGAAAAGTTACTGGTAAAAGAAGTAGTCTTAGGTCACGTGTCCTCATCACATGTCTTTACATGGTTTGCTGAATCACAGGAGCAGTCATTGGTGCCTTGCTGTCTGAGGCTTCCACTGGAAGAGCCTACTTGTTGGTTTGGGCTTTTAAATAGCCCATTGTGAGAGTGGAGTGTCCTTAATTGGCCATTAACACACAGCTGTCCTGATGTAAATCTATCAGGGGAGGGGGGGTGTCACCCAGGCATACAACATATATTTGAGATATAGATACATAACCAGTTATCATAACTTCAGATGCAAAGGTGATACATTAATATAAACAGGATAATCATACTTACCAGTTCATAACTTTCCTATTGAGACTTTACATAAATACCTTGTAAAAGATTTGTGGTATCAACAATGATATACATGGTCACTTTTCTTATACACAGCATCATATATATCCAAACAAAGCACTTCCAGAAACTAATGTAAATACAGGTTTACCTTCAACACACACAATATTTGAATATATGCAGGTTACTAAGAGCGAGAGACAGACAGTGGGAGAAAGAGAGGGGGAGTAGGATGCATCAAAGATAAATCAAAAGGCTCAGCAGCTCCAGCAGAATAAGAGCTACTGGCAAAGCTTCATCATCCATCAGAAGTGCCCTCTGTATGGTGGGTGGAATTATCTCAGCAACTCCAGCAGCATTTGTGAGTCAGTTTTAATGGCTGATCACAAATCAGCAGTCGGTAAATCAGAAGTGCAGAGTTGGAATCAGGATACCTGGATTTATTATGTAATCTTTGTTGATGCTGTTCTGTCATTTAACCTCTTTGACTTAGCTTACCCATCTGTAAAGTGGCTTGTTTTTTTTTTTAAAGTGGTTTGTGATCCTCCTAAAAATGCAACTCACATGCCAATATGGTTATTTTCCAGTGGAATCTTACCTTCTGAATAATAGGTGACACATTTATTGTGCTTTGGTAATAAAGATAACTTCTTCTTGGTAGTTGCAGAAATAGTAAAGGCAGTGCGCATTGGTTTGAATCTGTAAGGGCTTGGTTACACTGGCACTTTATAGCGCTATAAAGCCCCCACGAGCGCTATAACCTCCTCCCCGTCCACACTGGCAAGTCACGTAGAGCGCTATAACCGCTGAGTTATAGCACTATTGTTAATCCACCTCCGCATGGGGAATAAGGGCTGTAGCGCAGCTGCTGTAGCGCTACAGCAAGAATGTGGACACCCACTGCTCATTAATTGGCCTCCAGCCCGTCCCATAATTCCCATTCGAGCCACTCTGGTCATCACTTGCAAACTCTTTTGTCTTGTCCTCAGGTGACCACACATCAGACCAGCCCTTTAAAGTTCCAGGGAAATTTGAAAATCCCCTTCCTGTTTGCTCCAGCCAAGCGTGGTGTGCTCTCAGGGAACCCTTGCAGGTGATCATTCTCATTGATCTGATTGATTGTGTGGCGTGGTCTCAGGGAATCCTTGCAGGTGATCATTCTGATTGATCATCATGACTCCACGTGCCATGCCTCCTCGCAATAGGCGATCCTCAGCATGGAGCAATAGCGAGGTGCTGGACCTCATCAGCTGTTGGGGGGAAGAGGCTGTTCAGTCTCAGCTGCGGTCTAGCCGCAGGAATTTTGATACCTATGGGCAGATATCATGGGCCTTGGCAGAAAGAGGCCATGAGCGGGACACTCTGCAGTGCCGTGTTAAGGTAAAGGAGCTTAGGAATGCGTATCGCAAAGCCCACAAGGCAAACGGCCGCTCCGGGGCAGCCCCGGTGACTTGCAGATTTTATAAGGAGCTGCACGCGATACTTGGTGGTGATCCTACGGTCACTCCATCGATCACCATGGACGCTTCCCAGCCCACCAGTGAAGGGGGGGGTGAGGAGGAGGACGAAGACCAGGAGGATGAAGAAGAGGAGGAGGATGAGGACAAGGCGGCAGCGACCCAGGGCACGGAGGAGTCCCTGGACGCATGCAGCCAGGAGCTCTTCTCAACCCAGGAGGGCAGCCAGCCACAGCGTCCGGCGGTTGCAGGGGCTAGCTCAGCAGCGGATTGCGGAAGTAAAGCTGCTTTTCTATGGGGAAGGCTTGCAGCTTGGGGTGGAAAGGGATGCTTGCATGCTTGCCTACATGTGGAATAGAGCATTGATGTAGTCTATCACCTCACGGTAGTCATCATCAGTAATCTCTTCAAAGGTCTCAATAAGAGCGCTTGCAATGCGCCTGCGCAGGTTTCCCGGGAGAGCCAGCGTGGTCCCCGTCCCGGTCACGGTCACTAGTCCCCGCCACTGTGCTACAATGGGTGAGGGGAGCATTGCTGCACATAGGCACGCTGCATATGGCCCTGGGCGGAAGCCGCATCTCATTAAAATCCCTTCCATTTGTTCCTCAGTGACTCAAAGCAACGAGATATCTTCCAGGACAAACACCTACGGAGAATGTTGGGACAGTGTTCACAGTAGGGCTCCTGCCACTTCCCGGCACTCCACCCTGCCCCCGCCACAGCTTTTCAGGGCAGGGAAGAAATCCTTCCCCCTGCCTGCTGCTCAGAGTGGGGCTCCTGCCACTTCCCGGCACTCCACCCTCCTCCCCCGCCACAGCTTTTCAGGGCAGGGAACAAATCCTTCCCCCTGCCTGCTGCTCAGAGTGGGGCTCCTGCAACTTACCAGCACTCCACCTTCCCCCGCCATAGCTTTTCAGGGCAGGGAAGAAATCCTTCCCCCTGCCTGCTGCTCAGACTGGGGCTCCTGCAACGTACTGGCACTCCCCACCCCCTCCCCCAGCACAGCTTTTCTGGGGCAGGGAAAAAATCATTTCCCTTGCCTCTGGAGTGCACTCACCATGGCAGGGGCTCCGTTGCTGTATCTGTGCTCTCTGCGGGACAGGCAAACGGGGAATGCGGGGGAATCATAGGCATGTCTGCTCTTTACAAGGGAACCACTGTTAAATGTATCTTTTTATTTTAGAAGGGTCGTCCTTCAGCCCTGCACCATCGCTCTTATCAACAGCTGAGAAGCTGAGGCGACTGAGGAAGCGGCCACGAAGGAGCAATGAGGATCTTGTACAGCAAGTAATGCAACAGGCTGTAACGGAGAATCGAGTTGCACAGAGGTGGAGGGAGAATGAGAGCAAGTTGAGGGAGAAGGCGCGGAAGGAGAACGTGATTCACCGCCGGAAAAGCACCGACAAGCTGCTCTCATTACTGCAGCTTCAATTGCAGACTATGCAGCGGATTGTCACCCTTCAGGAGGAGAAGCACCGCACCCACCACCCCAATTATCATTTGCCCCAAATCCCTTCCCCTTCTGTGCCTCAGTACCCTCCAGGCCACTATCATCAGCCAAATGGCTATCACCATCCACAGCTGCCTCCAACCCCTCTGTCTTCACCAAACAACCCCCAAACCCCAGACCATTATCCACTGCAGTCAACCCCTAATAACATGCCTTACTGCCCTCCGCAAATGGGGTTCGGGGGACATGGCCACTGTGAGGGCACTGGAGACTCAGAGACCCAGACATATTCCGATCTCTGACTGACCCCATGCCACCCCCATTGCACCTCCCCCGGTTTCCCCCTCACATGCATCACAATATTTTCTTTCAACAACCGAAGTACCTGTTCAATAAATGAATTGTCTTCTTAATAAATGGGTTTCTTTATTAAGTGTACATACATCATTACAGGCTACAGAAAAGCAAATGTCTTTTCCTATTAAAAGAATGCTCCCTCCCTCCCTCCATCTGCACCTCACTTTAGAACTGGCTTTCAACCTCAAAATGCTCCCTCAAGGCTTCCCTGATCCTAACAGCCTCGCGCTGGTCCCCTCCAAGAACCCTGCTCTCTGGCTGGGCGTATGTGGCCTCCAGGCGTTGAACCTCTGAGGACCATGCCTGAGTGAAGCCTTCGCCCTTCCACTCACAAAGATTATGTAGGGCACAGCATGCGGAAATAACCGCGGAGATACTACCCTCGGCCAAGTCTAGCCTCCCATAAAGACAGCGCCAGCGTGCCTTGAGATGCCCAAAAGCACGCTCCACAGTCATTCGACAACGGCTAAGCTTGTAGTTGAACCTTTCCTGACTGCTGTCCAGGCTCCCTGTGTAGGGTTTCATGAGCCAGGGCATTAAAGGGTAAGCAGGGTCACCAAGAATCAATATGGGCATTTCCACTTCCCCCACAGGGATCCTCTGGTCTGGGAAAAAAGTCCCGGCTTGCAGCTTCATGAACAGGCCAGTGTTGCGGAAGATGCGTGTGTCATGCACCTTTCCAGACCAGCCAGCGTTAATGTCAGTAAAACGCCCACGGTGATCCACAAGCGCCTGGAGAACCATGGAGAAGTACCCCTTTCGGTTAACGTACTCATCAGCTAGGTGGGTGGGTGCCAGAATAGGTATATGGGTCCCATCTATCGCCCCTCCACAGTTAGGGAAACCCATTTCTTCAAAGCCAGCCACGATGTCATGCACGTTATCCAGAGTCACGATTTTTCATAGCAGGATGCGATTAATGGCCCTGCACACTTGCATCAGCACAACTCCAACGGTCGACTTTCCAACCCCAAACTGGTTGGCCACCGATCAGTAGCTGTCTGGTGTAGCCAGCTTCCAGATCGCGATAGCCACCCGCTTCTCCACCAGGAGGGCAGCTCTCAGTTTGGTGTCCTTGCGCCGCAGGGCAGGGGCGAGTTGAGCACACAGTCCCATGAAAGTGGCTTTTCTCATTCGAAAGTTTTGCAGCCACTGCTCGTCGTCCCAGACTTGCATGACGATGCGATCCCACCACTCAGTGCTCGTTTCCCGTGCCCAGAAGCGGCGTTCAACGGCCGTGAGCATGTCCGTTAATGAGACAAGAAGCTTCGTGTCAAACGCATTCACCGCTTCGATCTCGTCTTCAGACTCATCACTGTCATCCTACATGTCAAGGATTAACTCCACTGCACACAGAGATGTGCTGGCGACAGTTGTCAGCATGTTCCTCAGCAGTTCTGGATTCATTGCAGCACACGACAATGGAAGATGGAGCGCGCCTTGCTGAAACCCTTGAAAGATGGCGCCGGAGGTGGAAGGAAACACAGGGATTGCTGGGATATGCCAAAAAGCATCATGGGTAGTTGAAACAGGATACAGAATGCCCCGCAAGTGACGCCCCCCCACCACAAGTCATTGTGCCAGATCAGGAAGGGGTGTACTGTGGGATACATGCCCTAATGCGCTCCTCTTAATGCCGTATTAAGTGCCGCAAATGTGGCCATGCTATAACGCTGGAGCATCTCAGTGTGGACATACAATAGCGCTATTCATATTACTGTATAAGGGGACTGCTATAACCAATAGCGCTATAATCTTGTAAGTGTAAGCATACCCTCAGATAACAATCTCTACTACCTACCCAAAATTTTCCCACTAGATTCAAATTAATTCTGTCTTGATGGGAACAATTCATTTTTGGTTTAATTGCTTAAGAATATTTGAGTTCAACTTTCCAGTGGGCAAATACTTTTCATATTTTGCAGTTTTGCAAATTTAGTTCCAAGATCTGTTTCTGATTTTTAGACTGATGATACTCGAAGCCTGTCTTCTTTTCCCCCCCTTGTGTGGTTGGCAGGCTAA
This sequence comes from Dermatemys mawii, assembly GCA_007922305.1. Classification (NCBI taxonomy): domain Eukaryota; kingdom Metazoa; phylum Chordata; order Testudines; family Dermatemydidae; genus Dermatemys; species Dermatemys mawii. Next base: position 3,826,306 of record ML677347.1, read on the forward strand.
TTATTGCTTTAAAAGTATATGTTCATTCAGATGAAAGATTCATTTGGCTAAAACAAGAACATTCTTCTTCTGTGGGTTTCATAAACTTAACATTCTGTAGCAATAAGGGAATGGGTGTCGTGGGGATTAATGGAAATACTCACCTATAGCTGTTACCAACATTACTGAAGCATAGACATTTAACACTATATTATTATTGAGAATGAGATTAAGAAAATAATCCACACAAGGATGTGCAATGTGAACTCCCAGTAAAATGTATATTTCCACTTGAGAGAATGTTCCAATGTCCATGGTAACTATTCCTATGTGCTTGATTCAACCATTCTGGTGCACCAAGGCATAAAGTGCACCTCTCTGATCCACTGTGCAATGAGATTTTCCCAGACTGAGCAGGATAGGTTGAGTACCAGTGCCCACTTTGGCAGACACACTGAATGCATGTCCCCCTGCTGTTCTGATCATGACTCCTCCTTGACTAGTGCAGGTGCTTTAGAAGAGGAGCAGCCGCCACTCTCCAGGTGGCCTTTCCATTACTACGGATACCATGCCTAGATTACATTCACTAAAGATAATGACAGACTGAATGAGGCCCTACACCTTTAATTAGGAAGCAAGCTCACAGTCATACTGAAGTCCCCTTAAATTTGTCCTGCAATGGAAACTCTGAATACAGAACAAAGGTAGCAGCCCCATAAGGGCCACAAAATATTTTAATGCAATAGCATCCATGAAGTAGCTCTGCTACTACTCAGTGCTTGGAGAGGGAAGATTCTGTCCCCTTCCCAAAATCTGCACAGCACCCTTATGTACCTTACGAAAAGGAAGCAACTTGGAGGAAAATGCACACATTGTAGAAGGAACAGTTTGGAGGATACACCAGGAAGCTGGTACATGTACACGTAGCTAGCAATTCTAAACTGCTACTGAATCAGCTCTTCAGATAGCTTCTTTACTAAAGAGCCATTTTTGTTTGAGAAGAATGGCATCCTTTCATGTTTTATCCACCATGTGGTACATGAAACATAAGGACTTAAGTACAATTTGGTATTTGCCTATGAATGGTAGCTTCATTTCATCAGTTTTCTATATGATCTGTCCAGTAAGCCAAGTGTTGAGCTCAAGTTCTGCCTATGTATTTAATGTTTTGAGCTTTGAATTTGTCAAGATTTTTTTTAAAAAATGGAGTATAAATGTTTATAATCAGCAAAGAAGTCCTGGTTAGCATGTCTAGGAAAGGTCTATCTACCTTCATCACATCTCTATAACTGTAATTTTGACTCAGTTTTATTCTTAAACAGTATGTCTACTCTCTTGATTTTCAAATGACATGAACAACATATTAGGCCTAATTCTCCATTCTCTGCTTCCTAGTGTATTTAACTGTACCTGTGCTAATAGAGTGCAAAGTGGCTATGTAACACTACCAGACCATAGTGGTAAGAGTCGACATCCACCGTCCACAGATCATACACAAGGTACAAAGTAGTGGAGAATAAGACCCACCGAAATAAGGCATACTGATCCTGATCTGAGTTTTAGGGCTTTTTCCCAGCAAAAAATGTTTCTTTTATAGACAGTGTAGTCACACAGTTAAAGAGTAATATTTTCAGAAGCGCCTAAATGACTTAGGAGTAGAGCTCTGTGGAAAATGGGTATCTTCTATATAAAATGTTGACTTAGTGAAAAAAATCAACCTCTCCCAATTTTTTCAGCTGAAAATTAAATTGCAATTCAGAAATGCTCCTGTGGTGCTTCATGGAAGTTGTAGTTAAGGGACCTCATGCCACCATGTTCCTCTATGGGCTCCACATGCCAACATGCACCACAGCCACCCCTCCTATCATGGGAGACATTAAAGGAAATATATTCTCTAAGATAAAGGCTGCTCTGTTATACGCTTCAAAGGCTACGTTGAAACAGATTTCATAATAGAGACAGATCCTCTCATGCTGTAAATAGGAATAGTTACTGTCAAATCACTAGAACTATGTGGATTTATACCAACTGGGGATCTGGCTTAGTTCCAGTTGTGCGGAGCATGATACAGTATTTTACAGGATCACAAACAAAACCATTCAACATTCATAAAGTTTAAACAATAATGAGTTAGGGCCATGAAGACAAAATATTCCAGTTCTAAATGTTATGATTTACCTCCTCAGTAGTGCTTATATACAAGGACTCAAAATCTTCTAGCCTTGTTCGGACAACTATTTGAGGGCAAAATTCTACTGATCTATTTTAGCATGAGTGAAGTTATTGCGGAAGTAGTTCTGTGAAAGTCAATAAGACTGCTCAGAGTAAAAATGTTATTTCTGATGACAAAGCACAGAAAATCTGTCCTGGGTTTTAGATGCTCTCAGGAGGTTTCACAATCTATAGTGTGAAACAACTATATCCCATGTAGCCCACCAACCATCAGGGTCTGCAGAACACTCCATTAGCTCCCAAGGACTCATGATCTGCTCTGTGGGTAAATTATAACGTGGAATGATTGAGATGGATTCTCTGTGCTTGAATTTTATAATCCTTCAAAGCTAGGGCCACAAATAACTTCTTTCATTAGGAAAGAGAGGGTGGTTTCACATAGGACACAATGTTTTCATCTGTGAAAATTGTATTTTGCCATAGTATTGCCATTGTATATTGCAGGTAAAAGCACCAACAAACCACATCCAGGCTTTGGCTCTATTCGTCCTATTGGCAGAATCACCAACCTCAACTGCAGTTTTGCCTGTGTAAGCATTGCAGAATCAAGTTCCTTGGTCTAATGATTTTCTTTTCAATTATGTGACTGCAGCTGCCTGCATATGTGTGTCACGTTTCCAGTATACACTGAGGATATCTTACACTTCAGACAAGTTATCTGTTGTATTTGCTACTGGCACATTACATTTGCATAATTTTAAATTATCATTGTCTTATTCTGCATAGAATAAGTTTAAAATACTGGTAAAAATACTGACCTAAAAATTACCCTGTGCAGTGTTTCACAAGTGCAAGTCTCCTCCTCTTTTGACTTAAACTTTTTTGTTTTTATTATCATTATTATAACTGATTTTTTGAATTTCAGTAGTGCCTAGAAGCCCCAGGTCCCTCTGTGCTAGGCACTGTACAAACAGAACAAAAAGATGTTCCCTGTCCTAAAGAGTTTACAATATAAGACAAGAGACAACAGATGCCGACAGAGGAGTACAAGGAAGCAATGTGACAGTATTGGTCAATATGATAAGTAGTAGTTCTAGATCACCAGCTACTTAACTGATGTCAAGGATTTTGTAGGTATCACAATATTAAATATTAAGGTAGTATTGTGAATGCACATATTGTGTTAAAATGCTGGTTTGTTTAAGAAAACAATAACTCAGAGATGAAGTGGAAAATAAACTACTGGTAGATAGATGGTCAGTTTGTAACTGAATATTAAAACTTTTCACTATTTATAGCAAGAAGTATCCTTTCCAGTCTTTCTGGCTCATCTCATTCTTATCCCAGTGGCAGCTCATTCAGATTGAAGATTTTCTGCCTCGGTTATTGAAAAAGTTTGAATTTACTTGTCTAAAATTTAGAAGACAAAAAAATACTCCAATCAGTGAGCATTTAGCCATATATCCTTTCTCAGTATGTACTACTCTAGATCACTGAACTTTCTTCCATATATAGAAGCAACTGCCTATATGTAACGCTGTATGAAGAACTTTAAAAAAAAAAGGAGCAGTAATGATATTCTATGGGAGATGGAAAAGCCAGCAATAAAAACACTGACACTGTCATCCCAGTGCAGTAACAAAGACTTACAGATAGGAAAATGACACTTCTTTGGCAACGAACACTGAAGGCAATCTCTAACCAACTATTAAAATGCCTGATATGGAAGAAGTAACCTCTTGTGCTATTCTATAGAGGAGCTACATCTCCTTCAGGTCAATGAATTAACTTGATGAACTTTGAATGTGAAAAAGTCACAGAGCACCAAAGCATTCAAATGTTACTGCTTGAGAGATTATGACTAGAGTTCTACATCCCAACCAGAAACTGACAGAAATGTGCAGATAACTAGATGTATTGCAAAACATAAATATATTACCATGACTAGAGAGAGGAGTTCACTCTCAGTTGATAGTAGCACGCTACATTGTGCACACTACAAATCTACGCAAAAGTAGTTCTAGTATAGCTACCTCATACGTCTTCACCTCAGCCTTTCCTCTTTGTTTCATTCACCTGTTGTGCCCTGACATTAACCACGAGTGTGTAAGATATAAGTTTTCAAAAGGAACTTTTAATTTTGGGTACCTAACTTGAGACACATCCAAGAGGCCTAACTTTCAGATAGGGCTGATCGTCTAATCTCTGAAAATCAGGCCCTTTTAATACGTCTTAAGTTGAGCACTCAAAAATTGAGAGACACACAAAAAATCAAATCTCTTTTGAAAATGTAGACCTAATCTCTGTGAGTTAGGGACAGTCTCTTACTGCATGGTTTTACAGTGCCTACCACAATGGAGCTTTGATTTCCCACTGGAGCCTTTAGGTGCTACTGTAATACATATAATAAACAACACTGTACCACCTTGTACTACCAAACAGAAAATAAACCAACTTCAGGTGTGTATTCACTGTAGAGTTAGCTGGAGTTAATGCCTTTCGACTTCATCTAGCTCAAGTAAGAGCTATCACACTTAGAACTGCTCAACTTCCAATGAGGTCCAAACCCCAAATAAATACCCCCTCCCGATACTAATACATACTACAAGTTAATTAATAAGTAAAAAGTGATTTTATTAAATACAGAAAGTAGGATTTAAGTGGTTCCAATTAGTAACAGACAGAACAAAGTGAATTACCAAGCAGAATAAAATAAAACACACACCTATGCCTAATACAGTAAGAAAAATGACAGATAAAACCTCACCCTCAGAGGTGTTCCAGTAAGCTTCCTTTTACAGACTAGTCTCCTTCTAGTCTGGGTCCAGCAATCACTCACACCTCTTGTAGTTAATGACCTTTGTTCCAGTTTCTTTCAGGTATCCTTGGGGGTGAAGAGGCTATCTCTTAAGCCATCTGAAGACCAAATGGAGGAGTCTACCAGGGGTTTAAATAGACTTTCTCTTGTAGGTGGACACCCCTCCTTTCCCCAGTGTAGAATCCAGCTATAAAATGGAGATTTTAAGTCACATGGGCAAGTCACATGCCCATGCATGACCCAGAACTTACAGGTAGCAGCCATTGTTCACATGCTACACTGAACTGTCCTCAGGTAGACTTCTTATGTGGATTGGAGCCTCCCAAGATCCATTGTTCGCTAAGTGCTTCTTGATTGGGCACTTAACTTGCACATTCTTTTCTCAAGAAGCTGACGAAATGATTTACTAAGGCTACTTAGAAATCAAGCAAGAACAGAGCCAATATTCATAACTTTGAATAGAAAAATGATGCATGCATACAAATAGGAGGAATAGATTCAGTAGGTCATAACCTTTACCGGGATATGTTACAGTTATGTAGCATAAAACATATTCCAGTTATGGCATATATATACAATATAAGCATCTTTTCATAAAGCTGTATAGGGTGCACCATCACACTCTGCTTTCACCCTGGACAGTAAAGGGAGGAAGACTCATGTAGGTGTCAACAGAATAGAAGGCTCTGCATTTGGTGTAAGTTTAATGTAGTATTTGTTAGGGACCAGCCATTGGGAAGGTCTTGCCTAATGCTCAGAGTGGGAAGCTAGACTAATGTTTGGAACAGAGGTGACCAGGTCTAGGAGCCAGAATGAGAATCAGGAGCCATGTTCCAATGTTCAGGGAGAGAGCAAGAGCTTAAAAGGTCAGAGCCCTGGGCAGAAGCTGAGCTGAGAGTCAAGGGTCAAGAGTATCAGATGGAGCAGGGGCAGGAGCAGGAGTCAGGGGAGGAAGACAATATTGGAAACCAGGAACAAGAGGCAGGAATGAGGGCCACGACCAAGGAAGAGGCTGCAAGCAGGAGCAAGAAGCAGGAGTAGAAACACAGCTATGGGTATGGAATGTTTTTTGAGCTGTGGACTCTTGCTTGCTGAAACATCACATTATGAAATGTTTATCCAGTTTTTCTTTAGCTGTATTGAATTATTTCATCTGAGCAGCTGAGAGGCTCCTGGAAAAGATATCATCCTCTGCTGCAGGTCGCACTGTGTTGTTTCTCCTCTGATAGCAGATTGAAACTGGAAGCTTGATGGAATCTCTGGAATCTGCATCCCCACAGTGGTCATCGTTGTTGGGGTGGTACTTGGAAAAAGTCTGGGTCAGTTCTTATTGTACCTTGTAGGGGCTAGCTTGTGCCTTAGAAGCACAATCGTGTTCAAAGTGCAGAACAGAGAGGCTGCAATGCAACAATTGCCCATGAAGGAATAATGCCCCCTCTTTGTGACACCTGAGAAGTAGAGCTGGGTGAATTGTTGGGCCCAAACTGTTTTTTATATGAAAAATGCAGATCTGACAACACCAAAACATTTTGCAGACTCATATCAGTTTCAAACTATTCAAGTAGGAAGGTGAAAAAAGAAAATTCTGAAATAGTTGGCAAAATTTTGTTCTGACATTTTTGAAATGAAGCATTTTGATTTTTCAGTTTAAAACCATATTTCATTTAGATTTTTTTTAAAAAAAACCAAAATCTTAAAAACACTCAGTCAAAATGTAATGTTTGTTGAACAAAATGTTTAACTTGACAGACAGTTTTGACTTTTTGATGCATCAAACAATTTTAAATTTCAGTTTTGGGTTGACCCAAAATGATTTTTCTGAATGTCGGTGAACCAAAAAAATCCATTATTCAAACAGGTCTACTAGGAACTCTACTCTACAGTGGGAGTTCTGTCAGTCTGAATGGGTAACATTTCACCTTGTAACAAAGCTCCAAGTCTGTACTTGTGGGTCCTGTGCTTCCTGGCAGATTTAGGGGCCTCAGAAACTCATCTAGGCCCCAGAGTGACCTCCCTTTCTCAGTATAATTGGCAAGAGTCTCCACCTAGTGAGTTACCTTCATCACAGGCCAGTATGGAAGATGGAAAATGGGGGGAGCCCGGGCCCGCCCTCTACTCCGGACTCCAGCCCAGGGACCCTAATAGTATCAGCTAAGATGGATGACCTTTTAGGCACAAAACACAATACAATTCCCTGGGCTACTTCCCCACAGCAGTCCCTGCTTCTTCAAACTCCACTTCACCCTTACCTCAGGGCCTCCTTCCTTCTGTATGATATGTTGTCCACTACTCAGTCTCACCAACAGCATAACTTCCTTCTACAGCTCCTGACACCCACACCCCACCTAACTAACTGGGAGGTTTTTATCTGGTTTCAGCCAGTCCCTGATTGGCTTCAGGTGTCCCAATCAGGCTAGCTGTTTCTACTCCTTTCTGGAAGGTTCTTAATTGGCCCCAGGTGTCTTGATTAGCCTGGAATAGCCTTTGTTTGGCTATCCAGGGAACAGGGACCTGCATATCCTGAGACTAATATACCTGCCTTCCAGCACTCTCCTATATCCTTCTGGTCTGACTCTGTCACAACCTATACATACCCCAGGAACCTAGGCAGAATGCAGTGCCATGCCCGCATCTCATCCTACGCCAGCTCCACTGGTACTATATTACAGCAATGGTTATGCTACCATCACATTGCAGCTCATCGGCTCCTGTAGAGGGGTTCAGAGATTATTTAGTTCTTTCCTCTGACTTGCACAGAGACAAGCATAATCTGGCCCAAATTTATATTGTAAAAGACAGAATTGTATAAGCACCTTATAAGAGGGAGACATACAATAAATAACCGCATAAAGGACTTTAAAAACAAAAACTAGCGGCCCAGTACAGGTGTCCTTTAACTAAAGGTCAAACAATCACACAGGAAACCTTATTTATCCAACATTTGAGGGTGTTTGCAGGCTTCGTTAATGTTTGTAAAGTGCTTGGGTTGAAAAACATAAAATGCAGGGAATGACAATTATTAATAAACTTTGAAGATTTTTTAAATGGTAATTTAAGGAAGGATACTGCCTCCTAGAGCTAGATTTCCTTGTCTGATTTCTTTAGATAATTGTGAAGCACAAAGCAGTTTGATAAACAGGAATCAATGGTAATTCAAAGGCAAACTCAGCATTAACATCTGAAATACAAAGTCCAAAACATGTATTATGGCAGTGTTGCACAGGCATTTGAAATGAGCAAACAGGTCTCCTAGTCTAATAAGCGAAGCAGATCATGTATGAAACAGCATTTGAAAAATGAGGCATGCTGAATATTTGATCTCTTGTTGTTCCCCTTTTTAAGCTTATGTCTGGAAAATTTCTATTTGAAAACAGATTTCTTTACAGTTGAATTAAATTCGTGTTTAAACACTGTCAGTGCTTTAATGTTTTTTTTAATTATTATTATTTTTATCCCATGAACATTAAACTTACCTATCAGGGAAACAAGTGCTTGAGCATGTGGGCAATACTAACTTGTGCTATTAATTTTTGTTCCTGTATTCCTCTTATCTAAAGTGGTTGCAGAAGTAATAGGTGTTCACTCAGTCATACTCAATAATATAATTTGTTTTTTGAAAAACAATTTAGCTTTAAAGAGAACATGTTGTTAATGGGCTTCACCAGTACTGTTTTGTGGATGTCATTAGGTTTACTTGGGTAATGGCAAAGTGTATTTTGGGAATGGAAAGGCGTCTAAAAGAGTATGTTGTGATTTCTCCACATCCATGTTTCCTACTTAATTTTATTCTGCCATAACAACAAATTGACAAAGCGTTAATTTAAATGTCTAATTTAAGACCAGCCTGGAAATGAATGTATCTAAACTAGTAAAAGGAAAGATAAAAGCAGGGTAAAAGCCTTATGGAAACTGAAATGCTATCAGATTAATAAGCTAAGCAGATCATGTATGAAACAGCATTTGAAAAATGAGGCATGCTGAATTTGGTTTGGTACCAACACCACTCTTCTGGCCTCTGGAATGTGATCACTGATTTACACATTAATTATTTAAAGTTGATATCTTTTGTGCTTTTCAGTGCTGAAATTGTAAGGAACCCATTAAAGACTAGTTGTATTTTTGTTAATGCTTTGTTCTGATTTTGAATTCTTCCCATACCATTACAAATGTCTCTTAAACCACAAACAAGCCTCTGTCAACCCTGGCTATCAGAATGGCCAACTTGTGTTTCTGTAACTTCACTTTCATAGATAGGCTTATTGCTTTACCTTGAGGAGCAGCGGACTGCTTTTTACCTGGGTCCCTAATCTTTGACCTGTTCAGAGCTTTCTGAAAAGAAGCACACATTTACTGGAGGCTGGAGCATAGATCACTCTCCATGTCAATTACTTGGCCTAGATAAATGGGAATGATGAGATGGAATTATAATATAGGCTGAATAACTGGAAAAACTTCTGACTCGAAGGCGTATTAAGCTGCATAGATATTTCTGAAGATAACTGATAGAAGACCCATTGCTTTGGATTTTAAAATGTAAACTACAGAAGAATATGTACTGTAGGAAACAATGCTGCATTGACAGATGTATTTTTTAAACATCTGTGATTGGACATTAATTGGATTGGTCAGATAGTGCTGCGATGAAATCTTTCCACTGGGATAATAATATCTTTCTGTCAGTTAGTAATAGAATATGGCCAGTGGACTTTGTATAGGAACACCTGTATGAGGCTCACCATTCCTGAGTGCCCTCTAGGTAGCAGCAACTCCGCTTTAGCTTCCCCATGGCATTCTTTGACCTACGCAAGCCATGGGATTTGGAGCTCCCACCCAGCCGGTTTCCAGAGTAACAGAACCCTTTAGACAAAGTCTAACAAAAGCATAAAAGAATCTTTGGCCCAGCCTGACACAGATCCTCACCCCCATTCTCTCTGGTGGTCTTCAGCTGCAATGCCTTGTCAATGCCCATGAAGAGGTACCTGGGCTCTGGTCAACCCACTTATCTGATGGCATAGGTCTAACCTAACGCAACAGAACTGACCAGTGCTAACCCTCCAGATCCTTAAAGGGCCAGCTTGTCTTATTACACCAGCATTGGTAATAACTGAAATCTATTATCAGATGACAGTTATTTTGTGATCTCTTTGGAAGCAGTTGGTGACTTTAGGTCACTGAATTAGTAGATGTAGTAGTAATATAACTAACTCATAATAAGAAAGAAAAATCAATACAATTCTAGTAACTTTTGTTTCCTCAACTTTCCTAAGGGAGGAAAAGTAGATTTCCTAGTTTTCTCCACGGTTAGATTCCGGAGATGATGATAAAATGATAGGTATGTTTCTGAAGATAATTTTAAAGATGTAAATGAATGTAAAGACTTGGACGATAGACACATTTGTCTCCACTTAGTTTTTTCCTCTTCATTTAATTGTTCACTTCTGTAGCTTCTCTTTCTCCTTGGTATATTACTTGTGTCATCTGAGGTATGTGTAGACTGCAATTAGAGGCATGCTTACACCATGCATAGACATATCCAGACTAACTTTGATCTAACGAGCTTGAACAACAATATCAGTAAATCCACAGCAGCACAGGCAGCAGCACAAGCTTTCCACTCAAGTATATACCCAGGGTCGCAGGTGGGATTATAGCAGCCTGTGCTGCTATATCTTCGCTGCTATTGTAATTCATGCTTGCTGAATCAAAGCTAGCTTGTGTATGTCTGTATATGCTGCAGTCACATCTCTGATTGTAGACATACCCTATAGGGTTAATTGTCTTTATTAGAGCCTAAGGGTTGGCCATGTTGATGGCTTCTTTGGTAGATGGCTGGGTTTCTAAGATCACTGGAAAATTACCAGGGAGAGTTCAGCAGAGATGACTCATGGAGCAACAAGACAGGAGCTTCCCTCTGTTAATAAGGATGGAATTGAACTTCTCTGCAGGAGTGTTGGAAAATAACTTGGCTGATTTTTGGCTGCTAAAGAGGTTTGAATTCTCTGCAAGGAGCTCTGAAACCTGCCTTCAGAAACCTGATGTCAGATGATGAATCCTGCTCCTGTAGCATTTCAGGTATTTTGGACCTGCAAATCTAGGCATTAGTGTCTTCATGCTAGATGGCCGTACCATGAACTCAGACAGTTTGTGATTTGAACACACACTGTATCTGAGACAAAAGCTATAATTTTCATGCTTTCTCATTTATTACATTTATTATCTGAAAGTACAAAACATAATCTTCAGGAATATTGCAAGCAAGGGCAAGACCCTATGATTTACTGAAAGCCTTGTGTAGGGAATAATACAGAGACTCTCCACCTATAGATAAATATCAGACACAGGATCTCCCAGGGTTCCTGGGTGGCATGGCACATATTCTGCACTATTCACTAGGATAGCAAAGTTTGCTTTCCCTGCTTAGCCAGTCCCACCTCGTGGAGAGGTGCAACAGTGTAAGACCAGGGCTGACCTCCTCCTGTTCTGGTCCGTCCCTTTCTGGAGCAAGGGGTGAACAATTCGTGCTCACAGTTACTGCTAGCATGACTGACCCTTTCACAGACCTGTGCTTATTGCACTCACCCATCTTTCATAACCCCCTGTGCATGTGCCAGTGACTATCTGGCCTTAAGTGGTGCATTAGGTGGCTATAGAGTCTAAGCCATGTATACGTTCACAGACAGCCAGGTATAGTCCAGTGTTTCTCAAGCTTCTCAACCCCCCATATCAGAAGTCAAATTTTTCATGACCTCCTTAAATTTATTGTAAAACTAAGAATAAAACACTTATCAATGAGTGAATTATTTATCTGTGTGCATGTGTGTTAAGAGACTGACAGAGAATACTTGACCTTGAAGGGTAATGGTGTGCAGAGAAAGAGATTTTTTCTGCTTTAGATTATAATAAAAGCGTTTAACGTGTTGCAATCCACTCACTAAAAAACAGTGTTCTAAATATATTAGTATAAGGCTGGAGCTCGTAGCCCCTCAGTATCTCAGTTTCCCCATCTGAGAAAGGGAAGTTGTGGTGATGTAGTATCAAGCCGCTCTACAAAGAGGGAAGAGGTTATTTACTATTTGTTTAGCACTGAGGAAGTCAATGTCACAGTACAATATACCACAATAAAGATAGTCCTTGCCTACCTTAAAGTTCTTAAAATCTACTAGGTAGACACACAACAGGGTACACTGGGAAAGCCAGAGGTGGAGTAGCTTAGTGTGATTGTATTCCTCTTCATGTAGGCCAAGCTATAAACTAACTCAGTGTTTCTCAAACTTTTTTGGCCACGGAACACTTTTTAGCCTGGTATATATTTACGGAACACTTATAATATTATTTTTGTAGTCGTTTGGTTTTCAAATAAAAAAATGTGTTCTTTATGCTCAAATACATTTGTATTTCATAAAACAAAGCAAAAATATAAATTTAAAATAACTTGAACTAACAATTTCTAACTGGAAAGCATGCATAAAGTAGTACAAAAATCAAGTGCAAGAGTCAAAATTAAAAACAGTGTTCTACTTAAAAAACACTGTTTTTAAATATATACAAATACCAAACAAATTAGATTTTTACTAGGAAGATCTATTTTTATAAACAGAAATACAAATTTGGATTTAGTGGGATTGGTCTTTCTGCATATTTGTATCACAAATTCTCTTAATATTAGGAATAATGCTGGAAAGTTGAATCAACATGTCAGGTGCCTCCTCTCCACCTGGTTACCTCCTTTAATGCCAATCTGCTAACAGGTTATGGTAGACAGGTCTAGGTTCTTTTTAATCCCACCACCCACTCAGCAGGGTGTATCTTCTTTCCTTTTTCCTAGGAAATTATTTGACGGTGCCTCCACCCCCCTCACTCCTTCCTGGCAAGGTCACCAGGGCAGCTTGGGAGGAAAATTCTAACTACAGGGTAATTTCCACTTATTGACCAGATAGTTGGAGACTTCCAAGAAATAACACCAATGCCTACAATATATTCAACACAATAATTATATTAAATAGGAGACAAATAGGACATAACAGGGTAAACACTATTTTTAGGGTCACCAGTGCCCTAAAAATACCTGTGACTTGATGTATCCAATGTAAAATTAGTGTCCCGTTGGTATGCGTAGTGTGCTGGGGCCCTTGATGACCTATAACCACAAAATTCTTCTCTGCAGTGGTGTAGCAGTGTGGCTGACAGGGTTCAATACAGCCCAAAGGACTCACAAGTGTGAGAAGGTGATAAGTTCCTCCATGGGTGTAGCATGCAGCAGGTTATAAAACCCTTAAACCCTCACTCCCTGGATTGAGGACACAGTTCAGGGAGTAGGGGGCCCCCAAAACAAATTACCTGACTAACTAACTAAAAGATGGGGCACTCACAGTCTCCATGAATGATCCTCAGGTTCGAAGATGACTGGACTCCTCAGTCACAGCTGAGGGGCTGCTCTCTGCTGGCAGGGACCCTCCTCAGGCAGGAATCAGGCTGCATCAGTTCCAGGATTTCCCCTCACCACAAAGGGGTGGAGGGCTCAAGGTGTATGTTACACAACAACACTAACATCCAGACTGTAGCCTCCCAGCCCCGTGTCCAGACACACACTCAGCAGGCTGCTTCCCTGGACGAGGGGACAGAGCAGGGCTAACCATGTGGTGACTGGTCTCACCTAAGGAGCTGGAGGGTGAACTCAGCCAGGCTGTGGAAGTTTCCCAGCAAACTCTACAAATGGGGACTCACCAGTGGGGAAGGAAAAACTCAGCTGAGGGATCTGCTGTCAGGTCCCTAGAGGCCAGTTCTCAGGGGGAACCCTGAATGCAGGCCTAGGACTCACCAGCTCCCCACACAGCCAGTCCTGCCCTTTTCCTGCCTGGCTCTCCAATCACTCAAAATGGCTTCTCTCCTTTCCTCCACTCCCTGGGAGAGCCTCTCACTCCCTAGTGGTTGCTGGGCAGACTCTGAGTCTGCCAGCAGATAGAGACCCAGGAGTCCATGTAACCTCCTTGGGGGTTACACAAATTTAAAATTAAAAAAAATGTAAAGACCCTTTTTTAAAATTATGATTCGTTCACGGAACACCTATTCATATTGTGCGGAACACCAGTGTTCCGTGGAACACAGTTTGGGAAACTCTGAACTAACTTTTGGTGGGACTTGGTGAAGAAATGGGTTTTCACAAGTGATTTGAAGAAGAGAGGGTAGTGAGATAGCTAAATTGCTCAAGAGGAGACAGCATGGAAAGATGCATAGAGATGGCAGTGGGGGAAAACATATGAAGAAAGTGATTGGATTGGTATCAACAAGCGGATAGAAAAGTCTTAGTTTATATCTGTTACTCCCTATTGCATTTGGGGCATGTACAAATAATAATAATTGATGTGACCACACCAGGGATTCTGTGTTGAATTCTGGTCAGGAATTAAATGAACAACAACAAAGATGTGCCCGAACCTACAGCCCATACTGAACTGAGGAGTCTCTGCACCGTGAAGTCTTTAAACCGTGATTGGAGGACTTCAATAGCTCAAACATAGGTGAGAGGTTTATTGCAGGAGTGGGTGAGTGAGATTCTGTGGCCTGTGTTGTGCAAGAGATCAGACTAAATGATCATAATGGTCCCTTCTGTCCTTAAAGTCTATGAGTCTATGAGTAGTTTCACCATATATGTTAATGGATCTAAATTCCTTGAATAAAGAAAGCCCTGCAGTCTCAGGCCCATAGCTTGAAGGCCTAAAGGAATGATTGATGGGGGAGATTAAAAGAATGAAATGTTCATAGGTTGAAAGTGCAACAAAGGGAGCATAATCATCTACAAGTATTTGATGGGTAAATGGCTAGTGCAAATAGAAATGATTTGGGTTGGTACAATATGCTATGACTGGGAATAATGGGATGAAATTAAGGAAAGGAAATATCTTCTTAATACCAGGAAAACTGCTTGACAGTGAGATATTGGATAATGTAAAAGTCTCCCAAGGGAAGTGTTTAAAGTCCCATCACTGGAGACATTTATAATGATAATAGACAAGGCGCTAGAAGATATAGTGTAGGGAACAATCTTGCACGTATCCCAAGGGGATGAACTAGATGACCTAGTAGATCTTTTCTATTTCTACTTTCTTTGATTTACAGTCCAGGGAGATGTAGGAGGTAAAGTACACGTATGTCAATGACTTCTACAAGATTTCTGCCTGTGTGCAAGATAAAGTTCTGTGTTAAAAAGGAAGTCATGCAAACAAGAAAAGATCTTTTGTTTTTTTTTTACCTAAAATATAGTTCTAGGGCTTTGAAACATTCAGGAGGAATAAACTATGTGGTAGCCTAAAGATGAATGAAAGTAAACACAGCTAGTTCATACAGAGGGATGAGAAAATATGTTAAAAGAGATGAAGAGCTCCCTGTCATCTGTGATAAATTGATGTATAATACTAAAGTTATCAGTGAGATGGTCCAGAGGAAAAAAATATACTTAGATGATTCAGGAAGGAACCTGGAGTCTTAGTGGGTGAGTAAGGGGAAGATATAAGGGCCATGATATTTAGCTGGTTAAATCAATACTGCTCCATTTAAGTCCATATAACAACCCTGATATGAATGCACTGAGGATCTCACCCAAAGCTTTTATTTTTAAAAAATTAATGTTTAAATAAAATGCCATAAATCTGAGTATTGGTGATTATATAACACAAATAACTCAGCACCATGACACGAGGGCACATTTCTAGGCTAAGTCCATACAGTATATAACATTGTATATAAGTAGCTTTCAGAAGGAAAACACCTCCTAAAACAAATCTGTAAAATCATATCTTTAGTCTGCATAATACAAATTCAGCTGTCATGGAATATTTGGACAAACTATAGTAAGTGATATATTTCTAGGTGTGACAACATGTTCGTCAGGATCCAAGACAAACTATAGTGCAGACTCAAATACGGTGCAAAAGTCCACAGCGTTTATTGAGACAACTCCTTCCCTCCTGGGAGAAATTCTCCATCACAGTCACATTAGGCCCTGCTGTCTGATGCCAGATAGCACAGACAGCTTGTGATGCTGTATGATTGAACTATGACCATTTATATCATAAATATTACCAATGTTTGACAATTGCAACAAATTTTGTACAAAATATATCATGTAAGGTGTCAATGGAAAAGTTATGATTTGCTAAGTATGATTATCCTATTTATACACATGTATCTTCACTGTATCTGATGTGAATATTGACTATGTACTGGCATCCTACATATGTGCTGTGTTCCTGAGTAACATCCAGCAGGTTAAATTCTACATTGAAGCAAGACAGCACATTGTGAATGAACTATTCAACTTGATGGCCCATTAAAGAACACTTAACTCTCCTAATGGGCCACAGAAGAAACTTTTTCCCACTCCTTGAGCCTTTCTGTGTACACCTTAGCCAGAATATGGATAATGACTGCTCCTATGAGTCATCAAAGCATGTAAGGGCATGTGATTTGCTCATGTGACTCTGGACTCCATTTGTGCCTATAATTTTCCACAAACAAAGACTGAGATTATTCCCTCCACATGGGAGAAGGTATAAAAAACTCTGGAAACACTGACACTAAAAGAAGCATATTGACTATGGACTGAGAACCTCCCAATCTTTGGGAAGTTACCCGAGACTTTACAAGCCAGCAGTCTGTGACATCACTGCTACAAACCCAAAACAAGAACTTTGCATTGATTGTATGTACATGATTTCTTTGACCATTTTAACTCTCTTCTCTTTCTTTTCTCTTATAAATAAGCCTTTAGATATTAGATGCTAGAGGATTGTCAACAGCATGATTATTGGGTAAGATCTGAGCTATACATTGACCTGGCTATGTGGCTTAGCTCTTGGGATTCAGAGCACCGGTTCTCAAACGTTTTTTTGGCGGACCACTTGAAAATTGCTGAGGGTCTCGGTGGACATTTAATGTTCTTTCCAAATGTTGTTTGTACCATTAGCTAACTATTGTAAAGCACTTTGGATAAAAGTTCTATATAAAAAATAACCTTAATAATAATTAACATTTTGTGTTCTACAAATGAAAGCATAAGAATGGCCATACTGGGTCAGACCCAAGGGCCATCAAGCCCAGTATCCTGTCCTCTGACAGTAGCCAATGGCAGGTGCCCCAAAGGGAATGAACAGACAGGTTATCATAAAGTCATCCATGCCCTGTCACCTAATCCCAGCTTCTGGTAAACAGAGGCTAGGGACATCATTCCTGCCCATCCTGGCTAATAGCCATTGATGGACACAACTCATTTTAATATCAGTCTTACCTTTCTAATGTGATGGATGTGCCCCTCTCTCCCCTACCACGGCAGCCCCCAGGCTGGGGCTGGGAAGGAGGGGCATCTCTCCCTCTCACCCCCACCACAGCAGCCCCCAAGCTGGAGCTGGGAATGAGTGGGGTCTCCCTCCCACCACAGCAGCCTCAGAGATGAGGCTGAGAAGGAGGGCCATCTCTCCCTGGCAGCCACAGCCCTGGAGCTGGGGAAAGTTGCCTCTTTCTCTGGCCGCCACAGTCCTGCACTTCCCAAATTCCCCCCATCCCTCCTTCTCACCCCACTGCCCCATCCCCCAAAGGCCACCACCTCACCTTACATGTGCATCTTCTTTAGGGTCCAGGCACCTAATTAGTGGAGCCATGCCTGCACTCATGTGCACTTCTCTCATGTTCAGCTGCCCAGGCACGATCTTAGAGGGAACTATCCACAGACCACCTGAATGAAGGTCTTGTAAACCAATATGTAAACTAATGTGGTGAGACAGAAGTTTACTTTTGTCATTGGCTTGGTATATTTTATGATAGAGTAACCACCAGTTCAGGGGAGAGAATGCCCTATTTCTCAAGGGTTGTCCTGAATCTGGTATTCTCAGCTGTGACCTGCTGAGGCACATTGACACAGCCCAATAGTCCTTTTTCTATTAAAGCAAAACCAAACTTAATAGTCTTGGGCCAGGCCTGCTTATCTCCCTCTTGAGAACTCTGCAGAAGTTCTGGGCTGTCCTTTCCTCAGGGAGAAAAGCATAGGAGATCTGTTCTCCTTTCTGGTCAGTTCACTAGCGAGCTGTCCTCCCCTTTTAAGGGACCCTTCATTATCTGACAGCGAGTGCAAGTGTAGTAGGCCCACAGCAGCAGCACTGACCACTGTCCAGCATCAGTGGTTCTGATCTATCACCATTAGCTGAAGCAGGGAAAAGATCGAGATTTGGGCTCAGATAGGTTAATGACATTGGAGTAGTGACAGTGAAACATAATGGTAAGGTGCATATCAACATTTAATTCAGTAATTATAAAGATTTAAATAGTTAATAAAGATCATTTTAAGTGATCACAGTTAGGGATGGGCCATCTCTTGTTACCAAAACAGACCAAATTAGGTTATTAGGGTAGGAAGACCATTGTGGGATGCTTTAGTCTGAATTTTGGGATAACATAGGACTCTCCATGGCTGCCTCCCATACAAAAGTTCAAAGGGGGAAATTCCAGCTGATGATTGGGTCAACTGCCTCACACCACATAAGAGGAGGGGGAACAGTTAGTCCCAGTGGCAGAGTTCCATTTCAATACCTTCATTTAGCGTTTTTTTGGGTTTTTTTTCAGTTAGATTAAAATGTTTGACCAACCCATCTGTGTGGGGTTGGGACTAGGACCTCTAAATGGATTTCATTTTTAACATGCTACATACCTACTCATAAGCCATAACAAAGTGAGTTCCCTGATCTGGTAAGGTCTCCTGAAGCACCAGGACCTAGGATAAAATTTATATCAGTTTAGTCATGATGGTCTTTGCATTAGTCAAGGGTAAGACAGCTGGATACCAAATAGCATAAAGCAAGATAGCCAACATATAGCAATATTCCACTCCACTTTTCTTGACGTGATATACCAGGTCAACCCCTAGCCTCTCAACACAACAATCTATCTATCTGAGGAGGCCTAAAGAAGACTTTGCCACTCCTTTGGGAGTACTCAGGACAAGAGGTTCAATAGTCCCCTACCTCTTTGTCTATTCTAGAACAGAAATAAAAAGTAGCCCAAGATTCTAGCATTGCGTTTTTGTCCTTATTAAGATGCACTGCAAATGGGCAGTATGTGCCAAATGGGGCAGTGTGGGTTCTCCTGAGGCAGTGATGGCTGCATAAACAAGAGACATGGTCATTGTCATGGGCTGACTCTGACTTCCAAGGATTGGGGATCTGTTTTTCATGTGAATGTCTGGCCACATGTATCACAACTGCCCCTTCAGGGAGTGCAGTTATGGACAGACCCGAATGATGAAAATTGGGCCTGTAAACCATTTCTGGACGAGCTGACAATTTCCATCTAAATAAATGGGACAAAAGTGGCAGAACTTCTTGAGAGAAGTGAAACAGGATATCATTATATGCTGGTAATCTTGGATTATGATACTTAGTACCCAGAGGTGATTCTATTATATTCAGCTAATGCAAGGACCTTTGTGACCAAGCTGGTAAATTTCTGCTCCTTCGTTATCTAACGGCAAGGGTAGGTATAGTAGGGTGGGGATTATTGTGCCTACAGCAGCTCGTTAACTCTTGCTGGCTCAGCGTGGGTTGGAATACCCCATCACGCTAAGCAATTATTGTATTTCTCAGGGGTTGTTGTTAAGCATAATGCCCAAAGGCGAGAGACTCTAATCACCGTAGAAATGAAGTGCCTGGAGCATATTCCTGTTATTATGAAATGGAAATTATAATGGAAAGAGTTTTGCCTGCACATCCTTTGGATGTTACTGACATGGGTGTGACAAACTTGACAGCCATTTTCTGAAAGCCTCATTTGTGTCAATTTCTAAGGTCATTTCTTAATGGAAGAGACAATCTGCAGTGTTAGCATCTCAAACTTTACTCAGCAAAGCTTTTCACACTACATATATCATTCTATTGGGGGTTTTTTTGCAAATTTTATATGAGCTGTTTGATAGATACTCATTGACAACAGAGATTCATCTGAACTAAACAATAGGTTGGATCTTCCCCAAACTTTGGGGAATTTATTTCTGAATCTGAATCCAAACTTTATAGTTTGAGTCCATCGATAGCTGTAACATAGGAATGAACTTAAGATTCCAAGAATTAATGGCCTGATTCTCCCCTCTGTACCCAGTGAACAGGGCACTCTTGACATCACAAGGGGAAGCTCTCTGGTCAATGAAGGAATGTTCTTTATTCTACTGCTGCTACTCTGGCAGATGCAAGAGCAAGTCCCCAGCCACTCCCTAGAACAGGGGTTCTCAACTTTTTTCCTTTCTGAGTTCCCTCAACACCACTCATATGATATAAAAACTCCATGGCCCACCTGTTCCACTACAACTTGTTCTCTGCATATAAAGCCAGGGCCAGCATTAAGGGTAGCAAGCAGGGAAACTGCCTGGGGCCTTTTGCCACAGGGCCCCTGCAAAACTAAGTTGCTTGCGCTTTGGCTTCAGCCCCATGTGGAGGAGTCAGGGCCCTGGGCTTCAGCCCCTTGGGGTGGGGCTTCAGCTTTCTGCCCTGGGCTTCAGTGAGTCTAACACTGGGTCCTGCTTTGAGGACCCCCTGACACCTGCTCGTGGCCCCCCAGAGCGCCTCGAACTGCTGGCTGAGAACCACTGCATTAGAAGATGGGGGCTGTTCCTGCACATCAGGTTGACAATCACAAATCTCAAAGAGAAAGCCACTAGAAACTGTCACTTTTCATCAGGATTCACATTAAATCCACGAGACCCCCACAAACAGCATGATTTTACTGCAAATCCATAGACTGGCCTGGAAATTCTTCAAAAGTTCTCTCCAATTGTTTTTGAACCCTGGCAAACTGTAGTCTGAATTTAAAATAAATAACAAAGTCTAAAATTAGGTAGCTTATGTATGGTTTTACTGTGAAGAATTAACACTACTCTACTGATTAATCTTAATAAACTCACTGTCATTTAGTTTAAGGTTTGACTGATTTCTCAGTCCCCAAAACTCCTTCCTCTCAAGGGCAGGTTGTGCAGTTCTGTATTTCTCAGAGTGATCATTAGAGTCCTACCAATTCCACAGCCATGAAAAATGTGTTACCGTCTGTGAAATAAGCCCTTCCCCATGAAATCTGATCTACCGCTTGCTGCTGGGCCTGCCCCAGTCAGGGGGCTCCTAGCTGCAAGCCTAGGCTGGACTGGGGAGGGAGAAGACTTGTCCTTTCCCTGCATGGCCACTCCTACTCTCAGGGGAGATCAGACCAACCTTAGAATGCTTCCTCCTGCTTCAGGAAACTCCATCCCCAGAGGAGACTTTTGGAGTGGGTCCAATATTCACCTGCTCCTGGAAGTGCCCCAGCTAAGGAGGCTCCTAGATGCAAGTCCCTGATGGGCTGAGAAGGGACAGGACTTGTCCTTCCCTTGCATGGCAGCTAGGGTGTAGACTTTGAATGACTCCTCCTGCTACAGGAAGCTCCATCCCCAGAGACTTCTGAAGCTAGAGGAGATTTGTGGAAATGGTTCCAATATCCCTCTGATCCTGGGAGTGCCCTGCTGGGCTGAGAAGGGACAGGATTTGTCCTTCCCTTGCAGGACAGCTCTGGTGAGAGGACCAGACTCACTCCCAGGTACCTTTTGGGTTGGGTCCCCCCATGGTTACAACATTGTGAAATTTTAGATGTAAACAGAAGAAAACCTAAAATTGGCTAATGGCCACGAAATTAATCATAATGGTCCATGAATTTAGGTAGGGCCCTAGTGATCATATATGGCACTGTACCCTTAAATCAGGGAGGACAGGCTGCGAGAAAAAGACAGGAATCTGGAAAAGCTGCACATAGGGAAGGAGCATGACAGTGACAAGTTATTTGATATGCCCAAAGGTATAATCTGGACCAATGACACTTAACTGTGGCTATAAATAACTGGAATTTGGCTTGCATTACTTTGCCAGGGTAATGACACTAAAGAGATTGTCACCCACTCGAAGCCAGCCCCCAGCTATGAGGAGAAAAGAAGGAAAGACTTTGTGACATATTGTTAGTCAGAGGTTGCACACAGAGCAAACTTTCCATCTCTATCTGCTAAGTACATCTAGTCTCAGAGGACACCTCTTCTGAGGATGAGAAATAACCATTCCCTGTTGTGTGCCCAGAGATGGGTTATTGCTATAAGTAGTGCAGTTCACTGTGTGGTGAATTCTCCGTATGACTAAGGAGTAACTTAACTTCAGGCGTATGCTTAAGTCCGATTTGTACAATTAAAGAGAGTGAAAACATGCTTTGTTTTGACTTCAGTGGGACTCAGGCATGTGCCCAAAGTTAAACACACACTTAAATGCTCCCCTGAATTTGGGTGCCATTCTGGCATAGGATCTGAGTGGGAAGACCTGTTCAGATAAATTGTATTTATCTCCACTCTGAGGTCCCTTTACATTACCAGAATAGTGCAATGGGGTCTGATTGGAAATGAAAATAAGGTCCTGTGTTTTAATGGGAGATACAAATATGGAAATGAGATGGTCTAGACAGTCAGCAAAAGAAACCTAAAAATTAAGTGAAAATGAGCTGATGTGGCTCATTTCTGCCTCAACCCTCCAAACTTCCCTTTGTCTTCAACAGATTTTCCCCAGGTCCCAAGAAACATACTGACTTCTACATAGCTTAGTTTCGATGGGCTTCTGGAAATCCTTTTGTACCCCAAGAAGACTCCTCAAGGTCCTGTTACCCCAAAAATGGATTTTGGGATGTTGCTATAATAACCTGCCTATCGCCCCCTTAGTCTTTGCTTCCTGAGATAAAAGTTTCCAAGGTTGTTAAGAAAACACTAATGGACACACATATAACCTTCTGATAAAGTAATTGACACAGGCAGTAGCCTTTTCACAACAAAATATATTTTATTAATGTAACTAATAATCCCTAATGCAGTGGATGATAAAATTCCTAAACAAAGCACAAAATTCCCGAGACATAAATCCCTTATTGTAAGTTAAAGAGCATTCAAACTGCAATAACATATCATTCAAATGAAAAGCGAAGTGATTTGTTACAGGTGGCCAGTTTGTCACAAATTGCTGACAACAGTTCTTAAATTGCTCTAAAGTTCACATAGATATGTTGCAATTAATAACAGAATTGTATGCATTTTTATAAACACACACACATGCTAACCCCATTAACTATCCTACTATATACTATGCTATAATAAAAATAATAACAGGATTATTTTATAAATCCATTAATATCCCTTTTAAAATCACTGTTGCTGCTTTATATGTTTTTTATATTTTTCTTTAAATGCTGTTGCTATTCAGCTCTTGCTCAGTCAGCTTTGCTCTATTCCAGTTTTTGTCTCTCTCTCTCTCCCTCTCTGCAACAGCCTTTCTGACTTCTTTCCAGGAGCTTTTCTTTGGCTCCTCTTCCTGTTTTTTCTCTTCTCTCATCCTCTCTCTTGCTCTCAGTATCAGACTCCAAAACCGTTCACTGGTAACTAGCTTTTCATGCTATATTATGGCTCTCTTCTAATATACCTTTCTATTTCAGAAGCAAATACCTCACTCACACATGCCTAGTATGAACTGTTACTGTCCTGCTCAGTTAACTGACCTCTCTGTCATCCCTTACTGAACATGCTCAACAGTCACCAATCTTGCACATGCTCACTGTTGTCATGCTATGTATGTGTTAGGATTGCCTCCCCACTCTGAGCTCTAGGGTACAAATGTGGGTACCCGCATGAAAAAAGAAATAATGGCCCCCCCCCCCCCCCCCACAAAAAAGCTTATTTTACCAGCTTGGGTTAAAATGTTTTTCCCCAGAACACAACTTTTTTTGTGTCTGGACTCAGTATGCTGCCACCATTAAGTGACAATGTTTTAAAAACTATTGGACATGGGCCACTTAAAGCCCCTCTTTCTCTTTCCACAAAACCCTCAAACTTATTCCCTCCCTGGGAAGCTTGAGAGAAAAGCTTCGCCTGATCCTGCGAGATGTGCCCGATCCAAAACCAGGATCTTACACAATGGAAAACAAGCAGTTAGATTCTTAAAAGAAAGATTTTAATAAAAGAAAAAAAGAAAGGAATAAATCCCTTATAACCATTGATAGAACAGCATCTACCATAATCAACAAAAGAATCAAGAACCCAAACCTCTCCCCCGAGGCAACTTTCTCCCACTGTTGATATTTCTGCTGAATCTTACAATATTAAGAAGCACCCAGCCAAATCTCACCCCTGAGAATCCTCCAAGTGATAAAAAGAAGGTAAACTTACTGACTACCTTACTTGCTAGAAAGCTATAGTTACAGTGAAAGAAATAGGTGTGGTTCATCCCATAGCCGAGTTGAACAGAGAAGAGCCAGAGAGAAAGTGAAACAAAACCCTTTGTCTCCTGAGGAATTTCTGATTGGTCAGTTGTCCACCTCTCAGGTTACTTTTAGGTAAAGAGTAATTCTAGGCTACTATATACTTATGACAGTATGTATGTCAGCTATGATTCTGCGTGTGTGTGTGTCTGCGCGTGCACACACACACACACACACTTTCACAGAGCAGGTTTTCACTGAGCATGCTCAAGATCTGCAGTGTTCATTTCAGTATGGAGTGATTTTTTTTCTTATTCAGAATAAAGGTCAGACAGACAAAGTGGAGACTGGAGAAGTCTTCTTATAATAGGTCCATCGCATAGCGTCGGTTATTCTCCCACTACGTTCTTCAAATGTGCAGTAGGCATCCTAACCCAACAACAGGGCAAATGCAAATGTTCTCTGTCAAACCACATTGACTTCGTATATATCTATGGGATGGTAGTGATACCTAATCCTTAGCTAGCTAGGATACCCCAGGTGAATGATATTCAAATCTCAGTGTTTCAGGAGTGAAATTAGTGATCAACATTACCCCAAAGAGCCACAGTAGTGTGAATTCATTGTTTTGTTTTTATAAATTTATAAATATAATTCTCACAACAAAATGACTGACCAAGTATTCTACCTTTGGTTGATAAAATTGTAAAGGCATCCTGATTGATTAATAATTAAATCACACATTATTTTAATATCATGTGCTGCAAAGAGTTGCAGGAGACACATTAGAAAGTTTCTTCCAGCTCCTGAGCCTTAGTCTGACTATCACTGCTCCAGGATATTCTGTGGTAACTGTCCACTACCTGAGATATTCATTTCAGAGGATTATAGAATGCTCCCTGGTCATACAAAGTTACAGAGTCACAGCAGAAGGAACAGGATTGTTTATTGGTTTCAGGGTCCTTTTTGGGAAATGGGGGAAGGAGTGCCACTGCCTAGCATGCTTCCAAGAGGCTGACAAACCCAAACTACCTCCAGCAATTCTAGAGGAGGTTGAAAAGGGCAAAGTAGACTTAGGAGTGGAGACTTGGTCTTAGTCTTCCAGAACCTGTTCTAAGAGTGGTGAGAGATGAAGTATTCTCAGGGGTTAGACATGAGGAATGGCTTTAGAAAGAATCTGGGATTCAATACAACCATCCTTCAACATTCAGACAGCTGTAATTTCAGGGGAGAAAGGATGGCTGCAGTAAAATATGGACTGTCCATTTAGATGACTAACCAGTTATACCTATCTAGATTTACAGTTTATATGGGACGTAAAGCCAGATGCTTCGAGATCTAAGGCAAACATTAATTGCTTGGTGGTAGGAAGAAACTTCCTTCTTGGGTATACAGTAATTATCCACAGAGAGTAATGCTATAGTAGTTGACCATTATGTAATGTTTTATGGCTTCCTTTAAAGCATCCATATATATCATTGCCGAGACAGGATATCAGACTGACATTAGTGTCACAAGTTACAACAGTTCCTGCATGTCCATATTTTAGCAGTACTGGACTATTATCATGTGACATTAGTCCTATTAGCTCCAACCACATATTCAATATCAAATCTCTAACAAACTCTTATGAGCAATGTGAATGGGATGTTTGGAAACACAAGGCTGACGTTCAACAAAATAAATCTGTCATGTTTTCCCAGATATATCTAGGTCCATCTAGATATTGGGGAAAGAGCTACTCAGGTGGGGAGCTGACTTGTTATAGTTCCAATTTTCATGTTAAAAATTGTACAATTAGATCTAGTAAACAACATATTCTGTTTTGCTTTTTATTATGAATATGTTATAACTTTCTTGAATGTGTTAATTAATTTCCTTGATGAAAATTAAATGATATTAAGGGGACATTCTATTCTATTAAAAGGTAGGAAATCACAACTGATCAAAGGAAATATTTTTTTTTACACATAGTGTGATTAAACTGTAGAACATGTTACATCAGTGTCATTGAAACCAAGAATTTAACATGATCCAAAAAGGGATTGAACAGTTATATGAATATCAAAAATATCCTAAGTTATGTTAATTAATAACAACAAACAATTCAGAAGGGAGATGAAACTCATGCCTTAGGGATTAATCCAGTCGTTAGCTATTGGAGGTCAGGTGAGATCTGATCATTGGGGAGGCAAGGGAGGCATAATTATGCCACATCTGCCTGCTGTGGGTGTTTTATACCTTCCTCTGATATTGGCCACTGTTGAAGACAAGATACTAGTTTAGATGGACATTGATTCTGATCCAATGTGGAAATGCCTATGTTCCTGGGATTTGTTAAAGAATTCAGTAATCCTTGAATTGAGTAAAATGTATGAGTAACACTGGCAGATCAGGTGCCAGCTCATACCAAGGCTCCAGCCCTCACTGAATACTGATAGACACACAGCTGGAAACAAGTCTGGCTTACCTGTGAGCTGATATAGTTAAAATAGACAGAAGTGTTATAAGTTATGTAGATATTATAGAATGCTTGTAGGATGCTGCTGCTAATTACCTGTATCTCATGGTATACATTTATATTGTTTGCTTTGTAACTCACCACACAGGAAATGAAGCATTGATTAAAGTAAAGTGCTCATTCTGCACATGATGGCCCACCGAAGGCAAATGAGGCATTATGTAGCACTGAAGGATGGAGAGCTTGTTGATCGCATTCCTTACTCACTCCAACTCTGTGCAGTGAACTCATCCCATCATCTTAGATTCTGGGTTAACGGGGAAAAAAAATTCCCGACAAGGAGAAACTGGACTCTGAGGGGCAAAGATTCCTCAATATAAGTAACAGACCCTAATGCTGTTTGGCATGAGTCAGCCCTAGAGGACATATAGAGCTGCTTATTACAGAAGCTTATATTATCTTTTAAAATCCAAAACTATAATGTGTGTTTGTGTCTGCATGTTTTCTGTTTTAAGCTTGTAAATAACTCATTTATTTTCTTAGTTAATACATCTTCAGTTGGTTTATTACAGGATTAACTACAGTTGTTCTTGGTTTGAGATCTTAATAGAAATGACCTGGGGAAAGTGACTGGTCTTTGGGCACTGGGAGTAACCTGAGTATTGAGGTGTAAGTGACCATCTATCACGTAGTCCAGTTTTCTGGGTGGCAAGAATGCCTAAGGGGACTGTTTGTGTCTCCATGGTAAGACTGTTATTGTGCTTTGGGAGTTCACAATTGTTCCTGGGTTGGTACAATCTAATTATAGAACTTACAACCAGTTTGGAGTTTCTGCCCTGCTTTTTCAGTCTGCCCTAAGGTTGGCACTCATGGTCGTGAGCCACTAAAGCCAGTGCAACAGTATGACACTGCTGGTTATCATCATTTTGATGTGACATAGTATTAAAAAGGGTTTCATTTTATTTTTAATTTAACTACCTCTATAATATTTGATGTAACCAGACAACTTGGCTGATGATCCGACTACATGATCAGACAGATTAATGAAAAAGAAAATATTTTTGATGAATATTTGATGGGTTTTAATTTGACTTTCTAATTAATTTAGTAGTATTTAATTTGGGGTAAAATTTTAAGTACTGCATCTCCTGTTTTGTGTGTTGCCAAAATGCACTCTATATGTCAAAATACATTATGCTATCGAAATTGTGGTTTTTTAAATTTCTGTATGCTGTCTTTATGGTACCCTAAATATACAAAGTAATTTGATAGGATGTTATTTAATAAGCTCATATTACTTTGCTAATTTTAAAGAAAAAGTCTCAGTTTTGGCCTTGAATAAATAAAAAGGCAATTGACATGCTCTGAGCTCCCTTTCAGTTGTTTAAAATTACAAAAAACAAATGCAGTACAATCACCTCATCCTTCTACCAAACCATGACACATACTACCACTTTCATACATTGGACTATACCTCCATCTATTTATGCCTCTCCAAAGGCCAGGTGAAAGCAAATGATATTATTTAACCAGATCCTCTGCTGCTGTAAATGAGACATGGACTTAATGGAGCTATATTGATTTACATTAACTTAAGATCTCATCCATTATTCTTCATCTGTATTTGATGAACTTGCCTCTCTTTCACATTTATACACTGACGTATTGGAATAAAAACCATATAAGAATTTTCTCTTACAACCTAAGACAAGATTATAATGACTTCTTGGAAATTTCACCCCTTCCTGCTTCTCCATATGGGCACCAATGATACTGCCAAAAATGACCTTGAGCATATCACTGCAAACTACGTGGCTCTGGGAAGAGTTTGTGGCGCAAGTGGTGTTTTCGTCCATCCTCCCTGTGGAAAGAAAAGGCCTGGGTAGAGACGGTTGAATTGTGGAAGTCAATGAATGGCTACACAGATGGTGTCGGAGAGAAGGCATTGGATTCTTTGACCACCTCCCCAAGAAGTGGTAGCTATGTTGAAGGGAAAAGCTCTCCCACCAATATAGCATTGTCTACACAGGTGTCGAGGTGGGGGGTTTAGATCGGTATAATGTAATTGTTCAGAGGTGTTGATTTTTCATGCCCTGAATGAGGTAGTTATACTGACAGTATAGTCTGTAGTGTAGACCTCGCCTAACTTTATACACTGAAATAAAAGGGATCACTCCTGGATTTACAGTTACTCACCTGTGAAAGTGTTCACATTACTGGGCTACAAGAAGTCCTACTGAAACCAATGGAAGTACTTGCAAAGTATGGTACTGCTCAATGACAACAAGGGTGGCAGAAACAAGCCCTTTGGATTAGTTTAACATGTTGGTAATGGGTTGTTAATTCCCTTTTCCACAGATATTAGAATTTAGGGCTAGTATACACTGGCAATGCTAAAGTGCTGTCGCAACGTGCCTACTATGGTCCCGGCACAGCGTTGGGAGAGAGCTGGGAGAGTTAAGAAAACCACTTCCAGGAGGGGCGTATCTCCCAGAGCTGGTGCCCTGACTAAACTGGCACTTTACAGCGCTGCAACTTGCTGTGCTCAGAGGTGTGTAGACAAGCCCTTAGTGCTGGGGAACTCTTCCTGATAAACTTGACTTTCCCATACTTCTTTGATGTGTTTTACTCCCTAAAGATTATAATCAGACAGTATTAGATGCATTTTGCTTTTGAACCTTATTCAGAGTTTGTTCCACACTGTAAAAAACAGTAGAACCCCTCCCCTCGCCATAACACTCCTCCCTACTCACCTTGCTTAACTCCTAAACTTCTAGTGTTTTAATACCAAGAAAAGTATTTTTAAAAGTTGTAAATTGACTTCTGATGTTATCGCTTGGCTAAACTCTCATGCTGATATCACTGTATGAAAATCAATTCATCTGTGTCATTTTGGATTCCTTTGTCATTTACTTTTGAAGATTAGATATTGCTTCCAAAGTGTGTAATCCCAAGATCACTTTAATGATTCTTTGCTTATCTATTTGTAACATAGGCATATTTTGTCAAATGTCTTGGTATCTCTTAGATGACAAAACTGATTTTTTTAATTTAATTTATTTATTTATTGCTTTCTGAAACTGCTGTTGAAAACAAACAGGGGAAGATCGCTGACAGATGTGCTCAGGAAAGTCTGCTCAAAGAAACTGGAGAGATGTTTTAAAGCCTAGGGGTTAAGGTTGGCATTTTGCAGAGGCATAACAGCTTCTGAAGAAGTAGGATCTTTGAAATGATGTGAAATAAATAATTGTGATTGGTGTAAGAGGAAAAAGACACTGTTTCAGGCATGATGGAAGACCCAAGTTGAGAGTGGGTAAAAGGAAACGTAAAACCCAATTCTGCAAGCACCACCAGGCACAGTGCTTACAATTGTGACTAGTACTACTGAGCTCATTGGGGCCTTAAGGTTGGTCTACACTGAAAACTTACATTGACATAGCTATGCCTGTTGAAGGTGTGAAAAATCCATACCCATAAGACGTAGCTATACCGACCTAACCCTCAGTGTAGACAACACTAAGGCTTTGTCTACACTTGCAGATGTAGAGCACCGGGAGTTAAACCAGCCCTCAGAGACAGCAGCAGGGAAAGTGCTGCTATGAGTCCACACTGTGCTCCTTGTGACTGTGGAGCATGTCCACATTAGTAGCTCTTGCAATGCCACAGAGAGCAGTGCATTGTGGTAGCTATCCCAGTGTACAAGTGGCTGCAGCATACTTTGGAAAGGGTTTGCAGTGACTAATGGGACAGGCACAGCATCACATGATGCACGTTTCACATCCCATTGTTCCACGGACATCCTACTAGATTGCCAGCTGCTTTTCAAATGAGGCACTGGGGAATGTGACAGGGATCATGTTGTGGATATGTGGGGGGAGAGACAGTGTGTTTGGGGGGCAGAGTGTGTCAGCATGGTATCTTGTAAGTTCAGACAATGACGGGGGAAGGGGGAAATCCGACATCAGCCCCCACTCCCTGACACACACACACACACCCACACACACACGCTGGCCTCATAGCAGGAGCATTCCACAGTAATGGTTTCCTTTGTGCCCCGGAGCAGATAAGCATGCGGGCTATCCAAAATGGGGAGCTTTGAAAGGGGATATCCACAAGCTGGCAGCCGAGTTCAAAACAATGACCAGAGTGGCCACTTGACTTCAGGGGATTATGGGACTTTTCCGGAGGCCTATTACAGTAATGCAACACATTGTCCATACTGACACCCTGGTATTTCAGCCAGGGCCCAGCAAGCTCTATGCTTCTTGTGGAGGTGGATTACCAGGAGTACTCCAGCTGCAGAATCCAGGCACACTAAGTGCCTTGCCAGTGTGGACACCTTAGGACACTTTAGGGCGCAGGGCTGATTTAATGTGCTCCAACTTGCAAGTGTAGTTAAGTTGTAGACAAGGTCTGAGTTGAAGGAAGAATTCTTCCTTCGACCAAACTACGGCCTCTGCAACTGTACCACTGTAGTGCTTCAAGTGTACATGTAACCATTGGGTGGGCTAGAGTTCATTTCATGCCTTTCCCCAGTGCCTAAAAAAAATCCCAACTTCCATAGAAAAGCAGCTGGATACCCAGAAGACAGTTGCTAAGGATTTCCAGGAAGGATTACACAGGGTCAACCTCCCTGCCATTCAAGTCCCTCAAAAAACAAAAGGAATGAACTTAATTAAGTATGAACTTTAAAAAATCAGATGATAAAGAAACATAATAAATAATAAAAATTATTTTTTTACAACATAACATGGCTACTTTACAATCCATGTGCATTAATCTTCACAGTTATACATAGACATAAATAAAGAAAACAAATTCAATCTAAGCAGATCTGTTCCCACAGAAACACAGTGAGAAGAAACTCAGAGTTCCCAAAAGCTTTGGCTGAGTTCACCTGAGTCTCAGTTAGAGTCTTTGATCTCCAAATCTACATAGTCTGTTGAGTCAAAAGCAACATCTTTCCTCCACTTGCTTGTAGGACTCTTCAGCTGGAATCCAGGCAGATTCTTCTTTCTCTGCTGAAATCACTGTTAGCCAGTCAGCTAACGGATTAACCAACCACTGAATTAAGTGTATAGACTTTAAAAAAATACTGTTATAAAACTGAGCATAGTAAAATATAAACAACTCTTTCCCCATTATCACATTTAAGGAAAAGTTGGTGAATCAGACTAGTTGAGACAATTTAACTAAAACAATTTGGCTAAAAATAAAACATTCAAAGTATACAATTAAAATAAAATAAGATAATTTTCCTTTCCAGTTTTGCCTCTGATTAACACTGGAGATGCTTCCTTGTTGTAGGGCTAATGATACCACTAACCTGCTGCAAAATGCTTCAGGACCAGGCTCCTTTCTATTCCAAATGTTCAACTTCTCCCAACCCACACAGGGCACATGGCCTTTTGCAAAGCAGTTGCCTGTTTGCCCTCATGGAGTCTGACCCCAGCAACAGTCAGGGAACCTACTGGACTATAATCAAAACTACCACACTCAATTCCAGAAACTTCTGCATGTGGAGCAATATATCTGCCTAGCAACAATGACCTAGACACAATGCACTCCTGTCCCACCCCCCAATAGATCTCTTAAAGAGATTTCTCCCTATTAGGCAAGTGAGTCATCTAAATATCGCCACTGAGGCACAAGTTGGGTGCAGAACAAAGCAGTATCACTCTTGAGAGCTCCAGGAGGAATTCTACCCGAGAATAATTATCCTGAGACCAGGTGGAGGGCACCAACTGCTGCACTCCTTCAGGGAGTGTGACATATTGCTCCTGCACATCACATCAGCTCTACTGTCAAGAGAATAATGCAGAATGCAACTATGGACCCAGTCTCTCCTGGTACCTCCCAACCTTTAGAATATTTCATGCTGCAATGCTGCAGGTGATGCACAGAGGGAGAAACCCCTATGGTCCTGACCTCCAGGCATAAATAAAAATAAAAGGCTTCACACAACTGGGTCAGTGATAGAGGGAAATTATTTTAGCTGCAGTTTTGAATGGAGTTGAGCGGTGTGATGACATAAACAAGAGGCCAGCAAAGAGGTGGCCGCAGTAATCAAGGCAATGATATTTAACAGACCTAGCAAGTTAGTTGTTAACCTGAAACATTTTGTTTACCATTAAAAAACAACAAGCAACAACAAGAAAATCATAACTGAATGATTCACGGAGACTTTCTGCCCTGTATATGTGTGGTTAATTGCTGATGAAAGCTTTATAACTCATGCAGTTATGGTCAGACTTATGAAAGCTTTTTATTCAGTGGTTGGTGAACTACTTCTAAAAAGCCTGGATGCGATGAGAATTAATGAATTGATAGAACTGGTTTAGATCTCATTTGATAGACAGGAAATCTGTTCTCACTAGGAACTTGCATCCAGATAATTTTCTGTCACACTTATTAGAGGATTACCTCCAATTTAGTGCTAAAATTACAACTGTACTATACCTCTTCAGCACAGTCTATGTAACTAACCAGAAGGATAGGCACAGTCACTTTTATGCTTGATGGTGACTCTTTTATTGTAAGATTTCTTTTGTAAAAACGTTCATGAGAATTTTGTAATCCAAATGTAAAAGGTAATTCAGTTAGCTAGATTTAACGTGCCTTTCATAATATTACATATAAACTGGGATTCTTTCTAAGAGCTTCTTTTCATTAGTATAAGAGCAGAATGAAGTAAAACAGGTGCTTCTGGCATTTCCTAGGCCAAGCAAAAGGAACCTAAGTACCCAGCTAAAGCTGGAAATAGCAGAACTATATGAACCCAGATATCTTGGTGTTTGTGTTATTGTTTACATTTTTCCAGGGTTTACTGAATGTCTCGGGGAGCCACCTTTGGAGCTATGTAGCAGGATGCCTACCCCGCTCCAAAAAAAAAAAAGTGGGGGGGTTAAAGCAGCCCAGCAGAGGGCTGCAAAAGTGAAAGCAGCTGGGGCAGAGCAGCCACAGCTGTGGATGGGTCAGTTAGGGCCCAGCTGGCCCTGATAAAAGGGCTGAGAGTTTGGTGCTCCCTCAGTCTCCTCTAGCTGTGGAGGGAGATGGGCCTGGCTGCTGGAGAGCTTGTGAAGGTACCTGGAGTGGAACAGGACTGGGGGAAGGCCAGAGGAGATGGGGAGCTCTGGTCTGGAACCCCCCGCAGGTTGTTGGCCTAGCAGAAGGGCAAAAGGGGTATTGGAGTTACAGGGGGCAGCCCACAGGTAGGCAGAGGCAGCAGGCCCAAAACCTCCTTGCCTGTGATGACTGGCTCTTACACTGCAGTCTGCCCCAGGGAGTGGGGGCTTGATTCTGGTCAGTAGCCCAGACTAAGGCAAGATGGGGATTAGAGGGTTGGGGATTTCCAGGGGAGGGGAGACCCAGAGAGAGTAAGGGGGAACTGCCAGGGGGCAGCACCCCAGGAAGAAGAGCACTGGGGTCTCAGAGGGACACGGGGCCAGCAGAGTGCAAGACACAGGCCTGCAGAAGGTGATCTGAGCTAATTCCTGGACAGCCAGCAGGAGGTGCTGCAGGGGTGAGTCGTGCCGCTACAGACCAAAAGTGATAGAGTATGGGTAAAATTGTCAAAAGTGCCTTTCCAAAATTAAGTAGAATTTAGGCTCCTAAGTCACTTGAAAATGGGATTTAGGGTCTAAGTTATTCAGGCAGTTTTGAAATTTTTCCCTTTGTTTTTTCACAGCTCTCCACCATCCTAGCACTGAAGTGCTACAGGGACAGATCTCCTATGATTTCTGCCTGATAAATGACTGCTGATGCATTAAAAAAAGCTGATGAGAAAATTAATAAAAATAATCATCTGTCCCTACATAGCATCTTTCATCTGTTTAGACATTCATTAAGACCAAGTGTTCACAGAGATTATTATATAAATTTTATTCTGTTCTACAGAGATTCTTATCCTGTACTCATCATCCACTAGAGCATTAAGCAACACAACTAACATCTGTCCTGTGTTTGCCCTCTCATCCTCTCCCTAAAATGTGTGTAGCGGAGTGTTTTGTTGTGGATTTTATATTTTATATATATGCTTGCATCTATTGCTCATGTTACAGAAGGCCAGGCCAAAGAAATGCAACTTGAAACAGAAGTTGAGAGGTTTATGCTGGTCCTTATTTCCCACAGGAGATCATTCTAAATCATAATTCATCCCCTAAAAATACTTTCAGTCCTGCACAGATAAGTTTTATCCCTATTGTAGAAAGTTCCAGTTGCCAATGGAAGAAACCTGTTGATCATAATCTTCACCCTGAAGTTTTAGATAATTTCTTTTAGATACTGGGCCTAGGCCATTTTATAGATGGGAAAACTGAGACAAAGTTAAGTGACTGGTCAAAGGTCACACCAGACACCAGTGGTAGAGGGAGGAAAATAATCCAGTTCTCTTGAGTCCCAGTTTGATGCTCTAACAACTACACCACATAACCTCTCTAACAATGCTCATAAAACCAAATACTGGAAACACACACACCAGTACTCGGTACTACCTCCTACAGCCTGAATGAAAACTCTTATACCACTTGTGGCAGTCATTGAGTGATTACAAATCCTGCAGTGACAGAATTGTCCATGTGTATTTATTGATTTATTTTGGATTCATTCCACCTTTATAGAGAGAACACTCTTGCTATATTGGAATGCTCAAGCAGGTCCATCTAACCTGCTCTCTTGCCAGGAGAGTTCCATGGCAGTCCTACATACAGGACCTCCAGATGACTAGAGAATCACAGATGTTGGTTAGTTGTTGGGGAGTACAGCAGCATTCTAGTTGAGGCAAATTTGCTAAAGTCACTTGTCCTGTAGGAGTGAGTATAGTGGAGATGACTAGGAAATGACTGTGTTTGTCTCTGCTCATTGACAGTTTAGTTTCCCTGTCTTTACATTTTTCTGTTAGAAAAGTAATTGTTCTCCTGCAAACACTTACTTATGTGAGTTGTCCTACTGCCTTTGGCAGGACTATGAATATGAATCAGGACTACTTGCGTGAGAGAAATGCACCCCATTATGAGTTTTGGTAGGCACTCTGCATCAACAGGGCATAGCATGTGTTAGGGCTTCTTAGCGCATAGGTTGTAGCAGAGTGCACTCTCCTGCTATTGGGATACAGCCCTTCTTTCAGCATAGCCGCATCTCCTTATCATCCCGTCTTGCTCCATTTGGGTAGTAGGTGCCCCAAGGGTGGAACAACAGTGCCTGTTCTCAGGAGATAGAAGGGCTATAAATATGACCAGCCCATAATCTGAAGGACTTGAATCAGGGGAGGCTTCTTTCCCCCCATTGCACATTGATGCCAGGTCCAGCCACAGCTTAGTAGAATTTGGCCTTTGACAACATTATTATTGCAAACCTTTAGAAATAAATGAACTCTGATCAGTGCATTGGAAAATCAAGTGCAAATTTATAAATAGCATGGAAGGAAGGATTTTTTTTCCAAATTGACTCATCACATTAAAAATAATCCATCAAAATAGGAGGTCTTAACTACATTACAAATACAGAACATTGAGTTTCTTACTTACTTTTCACCAGTTATGCTGTTTGTTTAACATTCTGCATTTCTTTCTGTGTGTGGTTGTGAACAGAAGTGGTCAGGATAATTCCTGTTCATCACCACTTTCAACTCCTCTTTAATATCAGGCTCTTACACACCACACAGTCTGGAGTTGTTTGGTTTGCAAATGTCATATCAGGTGAGACTACAGCATTAAGTACTTAGGTCCCTCTGAAGAGAAGTAGTTAATTCCAAATCTTAACTTCTCAGTTTTTTGTGCTCACATTCAGTCCCTCCCACGGGGTCTTCTGACATACTTCTTACATCCTGTTATTTCCACTCTCTAACTTCTTCTTCCCTTGCTATTTAATGGATTTCTGTACTTTCATCACTAGGTTTTATGCTGCATAAAATCTGAAAGGAAATGATCATTTATTTAAAAGTGAAAAAAACCCACCTTGTTTAATTGTATTTTTTTGTGTGTGTGTGTGGAAGCTTTTCCTTTATGGAAAATGTAACCACTGAACTGAGTGGTTGATGGAATGTTATAAAGTCATTTCTACTGTTACAGAAGTATCCTATAGATGTAATAGGGATAAATCCAATAGGCATTCATAGAAATTAGTCCAAATTGATTGAGCTGAATAAAATATAATAGTCTTTTACATACTTTGAGCTATCCTTTGGAATTCTGAAGCAGAGATATACTTTTCTACTTAATTCAATAAGGCATTTCAAAAATTCTATACAAAGTTTATACACATCTAGTGAATTCTGTAGGATTTTTCCATACCAATTCGTAGGTTTTGTGACAGTTTGTTTTAAGAAAACCTAGATTTGAGACACAATTTGACCTGGCCACGTCTCCTTAAATTTAAAAACATCAACATATACATCATATTATAAAATACAAAACACTTCTATCTATTTATGTACATTTAAAATAAAATCACTCAAAAAATGCATCAAACTATCTTAGTGCAAAAGGAATGCACAGTTCTACAAACTTCAGTGCAAACCTTGTTAACAATTGAACTGGCACATGAAGGTCAAAAACAGCCTATGAACCCCGGCAGAGGTATGCCACAGAAGAAAGCACTGTGGAGGAATTCCACAGCTCACCATGGAAGGGCAAATATGGATGACACACACACAGTGACGATCCTCTGGGCTACAGAACCATTTTGGAATGGTACAGCAGGCCCTCTCCACTGCTGCAACCATTGGTTCCTGAATCAGCTGCAATAGGTATCTGAGGCTGAGCCTTTTCTCTCTCCTAGTCAGTAGGTAGGTTCCCAAGCCAAGCTGTTTACTTGGGCTTTGCACATGGAGTCAGGTTTTGGTCATTAGTCACTAAGACCAAGGCAACAGAAGTTACTTCTATTCAGATAAGATTTGAGAGGACCAAGCTGAAATTCCAGACTCCAGGCCAAAGAAAAAAGTAATTTATATGGGCAAATAAGAAAGTGTTTAAAGAAATTGAACTGTTCCAAGGGGAAAAAAATCATTAATATATGCAGCACCTAATGGCAAGTTAACTGCTAATGTTCTTAATTTGGACTTAAAGGTGAATTGTATAACTTTTTCTCAAAGTTTAGCACTAATTTATTGCTCATCAAACACTTCTGAAATACCACAAAGTCAGTTTGTAAAGGCGATTCAATTTCATGCAGTGTTGGGCCAAGCCTATTAGATAGTGTCATCTGCATATAGATGACATCTGGTATCCAGGTTGGAACTACCCTTGTTAATATCACAGACATTAAATGTGAAGAAAAAAAACAATGGGGCTCTCACTGAACACTGCAGAAGTTCCTTTTGGATAATTCCTGATTTTCCATTCCCATGATAAATCAGCTAAAGTCCATTTGATGGCTATTATAATTGACTAGCCACTTCCTAGCACATTCTTCCAAGCCCATGGACATCAGTTAATAATGAGTATAGGACAATTATGGACTAACATGACTTTTTTAAAAAATCTGCAAGGATCATTCTACTATTCATGCAGAACTAATAAGAGAAGGAGTCTGAGAAATTTGAATGCAGGCCAATCAACACTTCTACAAATAGCTAAGCCCTGGCCTCTGCTCTCCCCTGTGGCACATGTACAGTTTGAAGAATTCTAGGCTCAAAGGAAAATAATTTATTTCAAGGTCATAACCTCTTGTGCCGGGCTCTATGAGCCAATATAAATAAAAGGCTCCCCAGCAAGCACAAGAGGTGAAACTGAAATCAGGAATTGTTAGGGACAGAGGGGGAGAGATTGAAGGCTGCCTAGCAGCTGGCTCTTAAGGACCCACATCTGAAGAGGGAGAAAATAAAAATATAGCAGATGGCAGTAGAGGCTCCACAGCAGAGAGGCAGAAATGAATTTTGATGAGACAGGAGCACTTAGTCGCTCCATTCTCTCTTTAACCGAAACAGAAACATTCTGTTTGTTTCTCAAAAAAAAATCTCCAAGGCTCATCACTTAACTTTCATGCAAGTCCTAGCTCTCTAAGAGAATCTCTAGTCATTTCAGACCCAGTTTTCATGTCCCAATGGCTAATACATACTCAGCGTAAGGCCTATGGTGCTTTCACATGCATCCAGCAGCTTCACTTTGGCCTCTCTTTAGTTTTAATTTGGTGGTGTGGACTGCCAAAGAGTAACAAGGAGTATGTGAGTTAAAATTATTGCAATGCAAAAGCATGAGACTAGATAAAATAAAAAACAAACTAACAACTGAAGCAGCATTACAACCCCATAATTCAATAGAGAGATTTCATGTCATGATAAAGAGATTTTATGGCTATTTATTTTTGCTTTACATGTTATGCAAATTAATATGAAAATGAGGTATGGCATTTGTGTTTCAGGGAAGTTGTCATTGAATGTTTGCAGAATTTGGGCACTTCACTAAAGAGTCTTTATTCTAGCTGAGTACACAGAGAATGAACAATGGGCAGTGAAATCATGCCCTAGTGATATCAGTGGAAAGTCTCTTACTGACTTAAGTGCAGCCTGGATTTCAACTTGGATCTAAAATAATTTCTTAATTATCCACTTACTTTCACTTGGTAATCCAGTTTCATGTTTATAAATCAACCTAACAGTTTTTCCTTTAACACCTTGTTACAAATGTAAAAACATTGCCAGTTAAATAATCAGCAGTTTTGTACTTTATTTTTGCAATGAAAGCTAACATTTTAAAAGTAGGTGCTATGTTTTCCAGGCATGAACAGATCCAGAGACCTTGGTTTATTGACAGCAATTAACTTTCAGTGTAGAAAGTGACAGTAACTCAGAGGTAATCTGAGGATTTTGCTTCCTCTTAACTCTTAATCTCCTAGAAGGTATATTTTTATCACAAAAGCACCAAAATGCTGTTTCAAAATACAGTGAAGAATTCTCAGGCGATAAGATCAAGTCAATTTTATAATACATCCGATAAATCCATGTTAAATGCTCAAGTATCAAAACATTTAAAATTCTGACAGTAGTCTTTGTTGTTGTTATTGTTCTACTTCTTTTTATGATAATTTGGCTCTGAGAGAATATTGCAAGGAGCCAGGTTATTTTTGAGGACACCTTATTAAAAAATAGAATCATCATTACAAGCTGTTTTTATGGTGTTTCAGAAGTGTTTTAAAGTTTAAAATCCATTATTTAACTCAACTTCAGTTGCAAATGAAGAATATAAGCAATTAACCCAAGGTTTGGTTCTGCATATTTATTTATTCATTTTGATTTCTGAAATATAACAAGTAGAAGAGTTAATCCAAAACTCTGGATTCCCCTTTTAAATATTTAAAATGTACAATATTCTAAACCTACTTTCAATGGCTTTAAACCACTGCCAGATGCCTGTATAGTTATAATCCAATCCAACTTGCCACTCATATGACAAATGAACTGATCCAATTCTCAGATAATAAACTTGTCCAAATGTCATCCTATTTCTTCCCCAAATGCCTGCAAAAAATCATACTTTTTCACAGCACGTGCAGAAAGTTAACAAATCCCGTCATCAGTGGAAAAAGTGTACGTATACCCTAAATCGACGGGTGCTCAGAGAATAACTTGCAGGTAGCTGCCTTTTGAAAAAGGCTCACGTTCAAACTCTTCTATTGATTGTTACTGTGGACATATGGTTCAGGGAAAGAAGCAAGCCTTGAATTCGACCTCGGAGTACAGCGGTTGAAAAACTCAAAGAAACATTTTGTCCCTCCATAAAAAAGTCAAACAAAAAGATTTTGTTATCAATTTTATCATTCTAAATATTTTGTGGGAAACTTCTAAATGAAAATTTCATTTTGATTTAAATGAGAAATTTTCTTTTGTTTAGTTTCAGAAAAGGGACTCATTTTTTATCTTTCCCTGGGGAAAAGGGGTTTTGGTTTGTTTTTAAGTGTAGTGTAAAGGAAAATAAAGATGAAAATTCAAAAATAGAAATTTTTCAAAAAACAAACCATAAGGCATATCTATATGTGCCAAAAAAACAAAAACAAAAAAACCTCACACCATCCACAGAAGCATCAGTCTGAAGGCAAGTAGACAGCAAGTAAGCTTGCCTGCCTGAGATATTTAAGTACATGGCTAATCCGTGGCATGGCCCTATACCCATACCAATGCGCAGTGTTGGAGATAAGGGGCATGTACCAGCTCTTGAATTTCAACAGTCTTTCCACCATTCCCACAATGCATGGCTCCCTTTTCTTCCTGTCCCTTACCTAAACTATAAAGATCCTTGTTGTTCTCTTTTCACTAGCTGTAGCATGCTGTGCTGATATTAGAACAGGGTTTTGCGGCATTCTTTACAGTTCAATACAGGTAACATATAGTGTCCCTAGCCTCTGTTTATAGAAGTGAGGAATGTGTGAGAGGGGATGGGTCACTTGATGAGTTCTGTTCATTGACCACTGTCAAATGACAGGATTCTGGGCTAGGTGGTCTGACCCAATATGGCCATTCTTATGTTCTTTTGACATGGAATGCTGTTCTGAAAGCAGTAACTTGGACTACAAACCGCACCCGGTGCTGATCAATGTGTGGTTGGAGCACACCATCTTCTACAACTTTTCCTGGAGTGGTAGGAACATATACTGTACCGGGAGATTTCGTGGAGGCTGGAGCAGGTGGGCATTTAGTGGATTCTGTCCCAGTGCCAGGAAAGAATCAAGCATTTGAGACTCCTGTACCGCAGGGCAAAAGAACAGTCAGTCCAAGAGTGTTCATCGTACATGCCCCTTCTACAAGGAGCTTCACCAGGAGTTGTCACAGACTCCCCATTCAGAGCCTGAAATAGCTCATGATCCCCTATTCAAGCCCAGTGAACTCATTGTCTGACAGAAAGCTAATGAGGGCCAGTAGGCTATGGGAGCCATGATAGATGCCCAAAAAGAGCCAGAGGACAAGGCACATGTGATTCTGCACATCTACCTGTGGGATCCAGTTGAAGATGCACCCCCGATAAACCTGAGGAGGACCCTGAGCTGCACCAGGACCAGAACTAGGGGTTGGTAAGATACAGTGGACACCCACCCTCTCCACCAGTAATGCTGTGACACTTTTGGGGTTAACCAAGAGATACAAATATTGATAGTCATTAATGGAGATTGAGTGTTAGAGATTTGGGGTTAACCGAAGAGGTTAAAGAGTGTTAGAGATTTGGGGTTAACCAAGAGGTACAAATGTTGATAGTCATTAATAGAGATTGAGTGTTTCCAATAACAGAGGTTTGTAAATGTGTAAATAGTAAAGACAAGAACTTTGCACAATGACCTCATTACAACTTGATTGCCAGCCTGCACAGCACAAACCCAACTCTAAAGTGGTAACTGAGCAGAGGTGTCCTGTTATCATTGTCTTTAATGTGACATTAATGAATGGCTAATGACTGTCAGTCACAGGGAAACAAAACCCTCAGAAAGCTGGAAAACCACATTAAGGAACACTGGCACATAATGGTGGGGTTACACAGCTTTGTGACGGTTTGGTGAAGATGTACTGGGACATGAGTGCCATTGATAGCCTCTGCACAGTTCAGCTATTAGATCCGAAACTTTTCTTATGGCAGCCATTTATAGGTAGACCACAGTGTTACTTGCCTAACAAATCTGCACAACCACAAACCTGACAGTGATCTTTCCAACCCCAAAGTGGTTTTCAACTGGACCTACAGCTGTTTGTGTAGCCAGCTTCCAGGGGATAATAGCAACCCACTTCTGAACCAGTATGGATTCCCTGAACTGAGTGTTCTAGCACTGGAGGTTTGGTGCAAGCCCTCTCATGGCTGCATGATGGCCTGTTTCTTCATTTGGAAGTTTGAAATCACTAAATTTCATTCCAGGTTTCCAAAATGATATGATCCCACCAGACCGTTTTAGTTCTCCTGCACCAGAAACAACAGCCCACCCAAGGCCATACCATGGCAATACTGGCATTCACATAACTCTACCACGTGAGCTAAATGAATTGTGATTTACCCTCAAGGTCAGCCATCTTCAACATGTCAGAATATTTTGCTCAAATTCCACCCTGCATCTTGCCAGTTGCCTACTTCATTTCATAACCATTCATGCAGGACCAGA
Source organism: Dermatemys mawii (assembly GCA_007922305.1). Classification (NCBI taxonomy): domain Eukaryota; kingdom Metazoa; phylum Chordata; order Testudines; family Dermatemydidae; genus Dermatemys; species Dermatemys mawii. The sequence continues at coordinate 3,869,085 of ML677347.1, forward strand.
TCATCATCCAAGTGCTCCATAATGTGACCAGGAAGTGTGAGTGACAAATGTGTGAAGGCTGAAGACAGAACCAACAAAACACAACAAAGCTTTTTCTGGAGTGCATCCCTGTGATGCACAGAACCCTGGGATACCAGCATTGAAGTAGCTGCATAACAACGGCAGTATGGAGACAAGTATAGGGCCCATATACTTGTGTGGTCAGCACAATATATGTTGATTCGGCACACGTATGCAGAGCATGAATGAGCATGTACATGATCCAGTGGTTGTGTATGCACCCAAATGTAGACATAACTGAAATATTGCAATTTGAAATGCAGTGGAAAAAAAACCTTTTTGTTTTGAAATTTCTCATTTAAACAAGAAAAACATTGATTAGAAAGAACATATTCCCACAGAAAACAATATTTTTGACAAAAGCCCAGTTTGCAGCAGGATTTTTTTTTTTTGTCAATAATTTTCACTAGCTCTACCTGGAAGACCTCTAGCAATTAGCACTGCTCACTGAGCAGCAATCATGTACTCCCAATATAAAGTAATGTACTCACCAAGTAGAGTGTCATATTCTGAATTAACTTCAGTCACTGAATAGTCTCATGTTGTAGTTCCAAACCATGTGCATGAGAGTAACCTAATCTTGTTGTGACAACACAGATAAGAACAGTAAGGCCCATACTTGCCTTTCCAAGCATAGCTAGAAGAATAGGCTCTTCAATACAGCTGCTTCCACAGAAGCGTAGGACCTAATAGTCACTTACCATCAATTAGGAGAATGAATACAACTTTTTTCACCCAGTTTCTCCTCTAGCCTAACATTGGGCTTGACTCATCCTTATGGATCCAGCTACCCTTGTCTAAGTGAGGTTCCTTATCCACATTTCCAGTAGACAGTGGATCTCATGTATGGGTGAGTGATTTCTGCCGAATCTTGCTAATTTAAACTCCAGGACACAAAGTAAAACTCAGGAGATATGAACCCTCCTGAAGCAAAATTGAAAATGAATAATTTGCATGACTTCCTTTAACAGAAAGCACTGAAATTCTTCATTAGGTTCCCACAAAGAACTTGAACTGAAACTCACAGGGGTATATTGGGAGCTGATTCTCTGCTAAAGGTGATGTATTGTGGATTCTGGATTAAACCAAGGTATTTTCTGCACATCATTAAAGAAAAGCAGGTAAGCATATGTAACAACACTGCCTCTGGCAGGATACAACTGAGAGTATCAATTCAGGACAAATTGCTTCGAGAGTCACCATCTCAGCTTTCTTACAGCCCAAAGCTGTTACAGCCCAAAGCTGGGTTTCCTTTATTATTAAGGCACCAAATCAGCCACACAGAGAGGACTTCGATCTTACCCCACTGGCTAACCATAAATCATACAAGCAATTCCCTTAGACACTCCAGTTTCCCAATATCACCACCAGTGCCCCTCATTATGGGGATGAATGGTTATGAAAACCAACACCCCAGTAAAAGAAAAAGGGTTCTCCTGATCCCCAAGGATCAAGCCTCAGACCAGATCAATATACAGGTCAGATCTTACCCACAAATCGCACCAATTCTTTAGAATTTTTTTATGAATAAAAAGAAAGAAATATAGATGAGAGTTAAAATTGGTTAAATGGAATGAATTACATACAGTAATGGCAAAATTATTGGTTCAGGCTTATAGCAGTAGTAGAATAAACTAAAAGCTCAAATCAAGTTTCTGGAGTACATCCACAGTTAGGATGGGTCATTCAGTCCTTTGTTCAGAGCTTCAGTGTGTAGCAAAGTTCCTCCAGAGGACACAAGCAGGACTGAAGACAAAATAGAGGGATTTCCAGGGCCTTTTATATTCTTTCTTGTGGGCAGAAACCCCTTCATTCTCTGGTGCAAAATCACAGCAGCAAGATGGAGTTTGGAGTCACATGGGAAAGTCACATGTCCATGCGTGACTTAGTTCTTTACAGGCTGACGTCATTGTTTTCATGTTAGTTTGAAAGTTCCCAAGAAAGCTGAGATGGTGACTGGCGTTTCCCAAAGTTCACTGTCAGTTAAGTGTTTCTTGATTGGGCACTTACTGAGAATAGTTCTTTCTCAAGAAGCTGACCAAATGCTTCACTGAGGCTACTTAGAATCAAAACACATTGAGCTACAAGTACATAGCCAATATTCATAACTTCAACTACAAAAATGATACACACATACAGATATCATAATCATAACCAGCAAATCATTACCTCTCTATAGACACCTCACACAACAACCTTTGTACGTTTACTGCAAATATATAACAGTAATTGCAACAGTGATCTATATGGTCACAGTTTATGGTAATAACATCACACTATAGAATTTTATTCTATTCTTTGAGGTAGATGCTGCTTTTAATTGTTTTGGGAATTGTTGATTCAACTTCACTATTTCATTATTTCTTCTGATTAAATAATTAATTATTAACCATGATGATGATTGGCTGATGATTGATGAAGAAGAAGAATCCCTAGTCATGGAGTAGGACCCAATTGTGCTAGGCATTGCACAAACACCAAAGAAAAAGACATTCCCAGTCCAAAGAGTTTACAATCTAAGTACACAACAAAAGACAAACTCAAACCAATGGGGGAGTACAAGAAAACAATTAGATAATTTTATCTTCAAAGGCTGTGGTCTCTTCACACCAGAAGCACAACCATTGCCATTTTTTGTAGGCATTGTGGCAAATCTGAGTTTTAAGGAGGGATTTGAAGAGGGAATAGCAAAGTTGCTTTGCAGAGGTTTATGGGGACTCCACCCAAACATGAGGGAATTTTTGTTATTTCTTGAGTTTGCAGTGAGAAGTGTCTGCATTCCTCTGGCAGTGTTTTAAATGAAAAGTCCCCTCCCTCCTCTCTCAGTTAGGCTTTTTTACAGGGGAGAATCAATACAGAAAGTTGTTTCTGTCTTTAAATTTAGGGGATTATAAAAGAATCTGATGTTTTTAAACTACATCTTGTGGATGCATCTCTAAATCACTTAATCTTATTATGTACCTCTTTAGCCTCATTTTTTCCTAAGGAAATCAGTGTCATGGCACCCCTTTTGCAAACCAAACCCAAATCAAAGACTGACTGCTGAGCTGTGAACGCTGGGCTTTCATGCACAAAGCAGGAATTTGCTTTCTTTCCTTCTGAAAAGCAAACAGTGAAAAGAAAGGGGAGGGGTAACAGTCATAGTCCTCAACTGAGTTTACTTTTACCAGAGGCTACCTCTGAATTTACATCATGCAGTACACCAGCAAGACTTACACCAGAACCTCAAATTTAGATATTGGCTTAAAAGTAAAACATTTACATTACTCGAGGGGGCAGATTCTCAGCCAGTGTAAATGATCATAGCTCCACTGACTTGAAAAGAGCTCTGTTCATTTACACCAGCTTCAGGCTCTATTAAAATGTGCAGTCGGGATGAGATTTTCAAAAGTAGTTGACACTGAATGAACTTTGCTCCCAGTGAGAGTTCTGTACTGGGGGTAGCCATGTTAGTCTGTATCCACAAAAACAACAAGGAGTCCGGTTAGTCTTTAAGTGCCACCAGATTCCTTGTTCTTTTAATGAGAGTTCTATCATTTACTTCAATGAGAGAGGAGTTAGGTCACCACCATGCCCAGCCTATAGCATCTAAGGTCTCTTTTGGCCTTACAAAATCTGTGACTCTATTAGCACTTTTGAAAACTCACCATACAGATTTTTTGTTGTTGTTGTTGAAACAGGGAATTTATTGAGATCAGCCTTTCCCCACCAACCGTTTTGGTTTCAATGAATCATCATTTTCCAATGATAAACGTTTCATCAGGAAAAATCCCAGACAGCTCTAGAATTAATTAACAACATTGACACTTAAATGATCATAATGGGGCATCTGAGTTAACACCTCCAGGAGGTGGATGGAGCAGTTCACACCTCGTGGAATTACTGGTCCAGACTCAGAGGTGTGTCAAAGTGCAATATGGAACTTTTCGTGCATGGTAACAGTGTCCATGCTGCCTGTTAGTACGTGTTAGTACGTGCTGGCGTGCTGTGTAATAACTCAGGAGAATACTACTGTATTGCATTCCCAGACCAGGGCCTGTTTTAAAACTGGAATTTTATTAAATGCCATATGACAAGTAAACACAGATCACACAAGCTCCACTGCTACAATGTCCCCCCACCCCATCCTCTGAGCAACCCAAACTCTCTTAGAATCAGTCTGTCATTTGCTGTGGGGTGGGGGTTTATTATAGGTCTGTATTTTCCATTACATCTTCCACTTCCTTCCCACTGCCCAGACTTTGCAGGATAATATAATCACATATATACTATACGAGGACTCAATATTTCTCCCCTCCCCAAGTTTTTCTGAAATGATATCTCTACCTGGAGCCCCCTTTTGACCTTTCCAATCCTTAAACGGATAGGGCTTGGCCCCCTTTCTCTGAAAGATTCGTGCCAAGTACTCTGTGACCAGGTAAGAAGGCTGCATCATGCCCTTTCTGATCTTAGTGTTTTTTACACTAAGTAAAAACACATGAGTAGCAGATATTTGAGACCATTCTGATATCAGTTCACAAACGTCTTTCATGTGCTGTTTCCATTTCTCAATATAATCTTTATGGTCCTCAGGGGTAGAATCAGAGAGTGTAGTGGGCCCCAGCTTTCTAGACTGGACAAGTGCTGTTTAGTATAGATTTGGGTGAGAAATACCTTATTAGACAGGAAAGTAACTTACTAACTAGTATAGACTATATTTGCCTCATGTTTTTCTTGAACTTGTAACCTTCAGTTTCGAAATCCTTTTACTTGCTTTTATTTGAATCTTTATCTTAAGCTCTGTTAAATACACTTTGATTTGATTTTACTACATATGTGTAAGTACCTTGTGCTAAGGAGACTGTTGAACTGCCATGAACTGGGGTGCACTTTTTCCACGGAGGCAGTGGCTCAATGTACATTGCGTCCGTACAGAAGGTAAAGTGCGGGGCACTACAGTGTAACAAAGTGGGGTATATAAATTGCTTGTCTGCATTGAAAAAGGAGCTTGCGGGGGCTCACAGAACCCAGAGTGGAGCACCTGCTGGTGGCTGGGGAGTATTCCCCTGGTGGGCACAGACAAGAGCTGCCTCCAACTGGGAGGAGGTGCTAGTGATTCATCTCAGACACCTCGGGTAACTCTGAAAATGTTACAGTGAGGATAAGGACACCTATGTAAATCAGATTGTGTTGTATCTCAGTTTATGTACAACTCTTAGTGACCATAAATGATGAGGCTTTTCTTCTTATGCAGAATAAAAGGGCCTTGTAGGACAGATAGCAGCAATAGAGCATTTGCTAAAATGTCCCTTTTGTTGTATTGCTTTGTTGTATTGATTCTGCAACCAATCTGTGCAACACCTTTTCCTTCACCTTTCTGTATCTCAGCTTTCTCCACTCTAAAATGGGAATAATGATATTTACCTCTTTTATAAAACATTTTGAGATCTATGGATAAAAGCACTACATAAAACTAGGTGTTATTATAATAAGACGGTTAGTAGGTCCACTTATGTGAGTGAGAACTACTCATGTGAAAAAGGCTTACAGGATTGTTCCTTTGGCAAAAGTTTGTGCTCTTTCTTTGACTCTAAGTTGTGTAAATGAAACCACAGCCTTCACATTCTAATAACGATGTGATACAGGGTAAAAGTAGTGGAAGGGTATCAGGGCAAGCCAATGTTAATGCATTTATCAGACAAGCATCTTCCACCAAATCTTTAATCTACCTAACAATGTTATCAATTAGTAGAGAATATTGATTAGGCAAATCAATATAATTCTTGTTTAACAATTCAGATTCACTATCTAATCATGCCCTGATAAAGACATCCTGCTGGTGCTCAATTTCCCAGAAGAATACACATATTCCAAACGAAAAGGAAGGCAAGTTGTTTTAACATAATATTTTTGAGTGAGATAAGTAAATAGATACTCTGTGTGTGTGTGTGTTTGTCACTCATTCAAACTTCAGAATTAGTCTTTGATACTTCCGAATCATGCCTTTTATTTTTATCTTGGCAGTTCAGGGACAAAGAGCAAGCACAAACAATAGCCTCCCTCCTTCCCCCAGTAATAGCAGCAGGTTCACCTTTGTATTAGCGTGTGAATTATTAAGATAGCTCTTAGTTAAAGTATTTTAGTATCAAACTTGGTGCTATACAAAAAGATTCCAAATTATTAGTGTACAAAATACAAAACATGCTTCTCAGTATTACCTCTAGATCTTTCTCTCAGCATTACTGCTTTCCAGGTGTCTTACTTCTATTAAATATTTGTACTTTGGATCCCCTGCACCTTCTCTCCCCACACATGCACAATACTGAGCTCACATATTTCCAAACTGAACAACATTTTATTATCTCTTGCCCTATGTTTCTATTAAACCCAACTCTCGCTATTTTTGCAAGTCACAGGATTTCAGCTGGTACTGGAGCCAGCCTCAAAGTGACCCTGCCTGGGGGAAACCTGCCCTCTGATTGGCTGCTTTCCCCATGTTCTGGGGAAGAGCAGCCTATCAGGGCTGTTGTAGGAAGCAGTCTGAGTCCTCTTCCCACAGGAGCTGGCACCATTATCACAGAGGAGGAAGGGAGAGGAGGTAGCAGAAAAAGTCTAGCAGTTCTGCTCCCTCTTTATCCATGTTCCCTTCTGTGCAGAACAGGGTGGGTTCTCTGCTCCTCCTGCTGCAACACCCGGTCTGAAAAGGAGACAGCCAAGGGAGGCAGAATAACCAACCTCAAAAGACCAAAAATCATGTGTCAGACCCCAAAATCATGAGATTGGCTCAAAAAGCCCCTGGAGATTTTTTACAGAAATATTACTCTGTGGGGGGGCTTGGGATCTGTCCTTTGATTTTGGAACTCCCCCTGCCCACAGTGCGTGTGTGTGAGACACTTAGTGTTGCCCACTCTCCCAAACCTATTGTGTGAGGTGACTTTGCCTCCTGCTGCAGGAGTTCTCAGCCATCCTCTGCCCAGCAATTAGTCCTGTCCCCCAGTTCTTCCATCACTTTATTCCTCCATCCCACCCCATCTGTTCAGCTTCCCCATCAGTTCAGTCCTGCACCCCACCTCCCCCAAAGCACCTCTGCATCTTCTGGGGTTCTTCACCCCCTCTCCCAGCCTGGGGGGCTGCAGCAGAGTTCCCTCTCTCCTTTTCCGGCTGGCTGGGTTAACTCTAGGGGCTCGTCACACCCCGTTGATCACAGAGGCGAGTGGGGAGGAGCAGAGTTATCATGCAGTGCTGTTGCTCACAGGAGGGGAGGAGAAGAGGAACTGCCCTGAGTGGCTGGGCTCTTTCTGTCACTTCTTTCCCCCATCTCCTCTTGTGAGAATAGTTTGCCAGGGAAGGGGAGAAGGAGAGCTCTTCCTGCAGCAGCCCTGACTGCTTGCTCCACCCCAGGAACTGGGCCTCAAAATCGCCAGAGGGCTGCAGCTTCTTGCATCATGTCCAGATGGCTGAGATCCCATCACTCACAAAAAAAAAATTGAGAGAGCTAGCAGTGTTGGATAGAGGACACTGGAGCAGCCCCCACAAGCCTGAAAGAGAAGTGAAAAAACCCAGCAGCTGTAGGAGGAGCAAAGGTCAGTCTTAGCAGGACAGAAGTGATGGGGCTGAGACCTCCTGCAGCAGGGGGCTAAAATAACATTATTTTATACATTTAAGAGAGTTGGTGACACTACTTTTCTCTCTCTCTCTCTCTCTCTCTCACACACACACACACACACACACCAACCACATACACACGCACACACAGGAAGAAAAGCAAAGAGTTAAAAAATCAGAATATGGACCACAAAACACAATATAATTGTAGTAGGGATGACTCACTACTAGCAGGCCCCCTTGTGACTGGGTGTAACAGCTCTTTCCTCTGTAGTGCTCCCTCCAGATGGTTGCTCTGGTTCTACAGTGGTTTGCCTCTTCCTATGACTTGGCCCTCCAGACGAGGTCACATTTTATCTCTGGTCCTTCTGGGATGACAGAAAAAGTCCAGTGTCCTTAGAAGACGTCTTTGGTTCTAATTCTGGGCACCATGGTCCCCCCATCTTCTCTTAGGGTTGGCCAGAAGCCTCAGGTAATATGGGGCATGAAATGACTGGTTGCCGTGAAGCTATGCAGATCCTCCGGAGTGTTTAGGAAGAGGAGGTTTGTAAATTGTCCTCCAAGCCAGGAACATGAAGTCAGCCAGGCACAGGGCCATATTCCAGGCTGTATCAGAGAAATCACAGAGGATGGGGTAATGCTGCTCCTTGACACACATGGCATAGAGCTGCTTCTTGGTCATGGTTGCAAAAGGAACATTCATCAAACCCTTCTGGGACAACAATTTTCCTGGTTACACAAGGATCTTACCCATAGCAGGGGAGACAAACTAGAGAGAGGAACACAAGATTCTGCCCTGGAAGAATAATCCCTGCAAAATCTTTCTGCAAATACTGAGCAGCGTGCTGAGGAAGCACCACCCGGTATTCAACAAGGACCTTACCTAAAAAATGCGGAACAGATTCTGGTCTGAACAGCAAGAACTGTCACTGACTTCCAGTCTGACCAATTTGAAAGAAGCAGGTGGGACAGCTGGGTCAGCCCAGCCTCAGTAAAGGTAGAAAACACCCCTGGAAGAGGGAGATTCAGCAGGAAAAAGTGGATTAAAGAGCAAAAGCTTTTCCAAGAGCCATAAATGAGAAAATGCCCGATCTGGCTGCACACTTCACAGAAGTTACCAGGCATTAAAAAGTCCACTATAGAATGGAGGCAAATCTAGATTGTGTAATCGACAAGGTGCCATCCAGAATAGGTGAGAGTCAAAGGCCCTTCCCAGCACTACGAGGGAGAGAAAAAGTAAGGGACTTCTGGATCTGTGAGGAATCAAAGTATAGAAATCACTGAACAGAGCGGAGGTGAAAGGCTGCCACCCTGCTGGCGAAATCAATGAGTCCCTGGCGCCCTTCATCTAAAGGCAAAAGCAGCAAACCATGGCACAACCAGGGGTAACTAGTTTTAAAAATGGTCAGTGTGCCTCTGAATCCAGTCCAAAAGACCCAAGAGAGAGTCCATACTCACTGGCCCAGTGCATCAACATTGTTGACAATCAAAACCCATCCCCAAAGAGAAAGTCCAGGAAGGAGCCAGCACCATTCCTGCAGGTGGCCTTGCACCTTCTCCTCAGCCCCCTCCCAGTTCCTTAGCATCTATTGGTTCATATCCAAAAAAGATCCCGGCCACCTTAATCCCAGAGGTGCCCCATTGCAATGGTTGGGGCAACAGAAAAGGAACACTAGCCTGCCATGAGCCCAGTAAGATTAAATTGCTTTTAGCCCAGTTAATGCAAGCAGAAGATGCCTGTTCATACACTTGTAAACAAGTCCAAAGTCCCTGCACATAACTGTCTGACATGATAAAACCTGAGGTTTCATCAATACACACTGACAGATGAACTGGGAAAGCAGCCGGTACCCTGGCACAGAAAGGTCAGCCAGACGGGTTTTGAGGATATGCAGGAATGGCTCCAAACAAAGAACCTAAAGCATCCCAGACAGAGGATACCCCTGACTAATGCCTCAGCTGCTGCTTCTCAGTTCAAAGACCCCCATTAATCTTTAAGACACTAACAACATAATGACACAAGAAAGAAGTATATTAACAGACAACTGGCCCAACCACAAATGGTTCTAATATTAGGGTTTGGTGTTTTTTTTTAATCACTGTGCTTAACTCTAGCAAAGGCCTTCTCCTGGTCCATTCAAACAAGCCCCACATCCAGATTACAAAGTTTGCTAGTAGTAAAATCATCACAAATTGTAACAAATGATCAAAACATACAGTGGTTAGGAATCTAGTGTTTGATCCAGATGAATCAAAGAATCCAGACAGTCCTTCAGCCAGTTAGCTAAGGACTTGGACAAAATCTTATAAATCAGAAGAGAGACGAGAAATAGGTCTCTACTTCCATACATCACCAAGGTCCTCTTTTCTGTTCAGCAGGATGATCACTGCCCTGCAGCAAATGAGGGGCAGCTCTGTCTCCTGGATACACTCCAGCACCACTGGAAAAAGGTCAGAACCAATAAGATGCCAGGAATGCTTGTAAAATTCAGATGGCAGTTCATCAATACCTAGGGGCTTTGCTTGCAGAGAGCTGCTGGACTGCAACAGAGAGCTTCTGCAGTGACAATGGGACATCCAGGCACTGCTGTTTCTCACCAGTCAGCTGCAGTAATCCCAGCTGATTTTCCAGATCTCAGCTGGGTCAGACATCAGACAATCCAGCAGCCATAGGCAAAAATTCTCTACACTTTCTCTCTTCCCTGAAAGAGCGGCTTATAGGAGAATCAATGCCACAGAGCTCAGTAAAATGGGCCCCAACCACGCCTCCTTGTACTTTCTTTTCCAACGAGCACCTCAGGAGTTAGTACTTCTCAGGTAAGGTTTGGTGAATCTGCACTGGGTTTACTACTTCAGGGTTGTCATGAAGGCCCAGATATCTTGTTCCAAGGCAAGCAATCTTGGCCTTATTCAAGGACTGCATGGCAGCCTGAGTATATTGCTGGCAAAATAGCTAGAACTGGACCTTTCTAATATCCCACCATTGTCTCAGGGACTCATTTAGGGCCTTGAACTAGCACCCATGCCCCTGAAACACAGCAAACATTGAGTAAAATCCCAGTCCACTAATAATTTGGTATTAAAGTGCTGGGGGAAGCTCAGCCATGAAGAGAGAGTGACACAATGACAGAGACATAATAATGATCAGACAAGTGAGTGGGAGACATGGAAGACCAAACAAATATGTCAGGGATCGGCAAACTTGGCACGCGTCCCCCCAGGGTAAGCACCCTTAGTGGGCCCGGCCGGATTGTTTACTTGCCGCATCTGCAGGTTCGGCTGGTCACGGCTCCCACTGGCCGCGGTTCGCCGCTCCAATCCAATGGGGGCTGCAGGATGAATGAATGAATGCATGCCCCCACAAGGCCAAAACCCCAGGGGACCCACCCCTTCATCATCCTCTTCCCCATGAGGCCCCACCCTCTGCTTCTCTTCTTCCTGTTTAAAACAATCTATAGTGCAAGTGAAACCCCCACTCAAGACAATATTAGTATTGGGATGACAGCCAATTATAGCATGGGCAAGTGTCTGCAGAAGAGAGACACGATTTCACCCCAGAGTAAGGGCATACACAGTAAAAGATTAAAAATGATAGTGCCAATGTGTGCCTCCACCTGGAGGAATTGGCCTGGAACAATCTCCTTCACTGAGATGATCTGTACTCCTGATCCCAGAAAAGGGAACAGCTACCCCAGAAGTGCCATTGGAACCATGGCTCAAGAAAGATTCCCCTTCTCTTTCCCTCAGCCAGTTCTCCTGATTATCAAGGGCTGAGTGCGTTTCTTGCCAAAGGACAACTTCAGCCCGTTTTTGTCTGGGAAATTCAAAGAGTTGTACCGTCCTGGTGGCAATCATTTTTAGAGAGTCAGTGCTTCTCAACCTCCAGGACCCACTTCTGTACACAGGTGACGGGGCCACAACAGAGGATTCCTCTCGGGGGCTGCTCCCTGTACAGCGGTAGTCAACATACAGTGTGTGTGGGGGGAGATAGAATCTGGCAGTGCAGATGTAGTCTGTTTCCTGCTGATCTCTTGATGTCCCAGCCTCCACCCCACTATCCTGGGGTCCCATATACGTACCAGGGTTCCCCCAAGCCAGGAGTGCCTGGGCAAGAAACCTGCAAATGACCAGGGTCACCATACAGGGAGCATTTCATGTTTTCAGAGGCAGCAAACACTGAATAATCCACCTCATCTACGTGGTGCTTTAAAACCAGGTTCAGGGGGTGTTTGGGGTTATTTAGAAAAAACAGAAAAAACAGAAAAAAATAACATGTCTCACATCTGGGTTCTTTCAGCCTAATTGAATTATCCTAATAGCAGAAACTACCTTCCCGTAATGTGAAAAATCATACGTTATCGTCTCATTCTGAAGGAAGGAGTTGTAGGATGTTGGAAAAAAAATATTACAGTAGTATCAGGGTAAAGGCAGGAAAAACTTGAACAAAAGACTCCTTGATCTAGAGTCCCCCTTGTACCAAAACAGAAACTACTCTTGGTCCAGAAAAATCATTATAGATTTATTCAGTTGAGGGGCTGGTTTTATATTAGCATAGCCAATAATCTTACCTACATTCAGCAACATTTCCTCTACAGTGCAGGAGACAACCGGCACATATCAAGCCCTGTGCTTGTGGGTTAGACCACTAACACCATTTGAAGCGGACCCCATAGAGAAACCCTCTTACCTCATCTGCCAAGGAAAAGATCACATGACATAATCTGTAATTAAAGATTAAATTGTAATTCCTTGAGACTCCAGGACAATTGTGAAGGGTTGGCAATTGTAGAGACAAGAGGTATAAGGATCATTGGGCCCAGAGTCAGAGGCCAAAGAGCTGACACCGGGACACTGAAGTATTTGTTGATGGGACTTTTGTTACTCTGGAACAGGGGATTATATGTGACCTGACCAGAGGATTGAGTCATGAGAAGGAGCTGGCCACCACAGGGTCGGAGCAACTATTGGCAGGAATGCCAGATGAAAGCCTGCTGTCAGTGAAAACTATCGGGCACGTTGAGTGGAAGATAATAAAGAAGGAATACCTTAAAAATATTAGGAACAAACAAAATACTAACAATGTAACAGGTCCAAAATGATATAAGGATAGTAAAATTTCCAGTCATGATGCAGAAAAGACAGAAGTAATGATTAAAAAAAACAACTTACACCCAATAATATTAATATTAAAATAACTGGCTGAGGAGCCAAAGCTCTGAAGCAAAAATGTTGATTTTTAACAAATATTGGAAAGTTTAATAGGACTGGAAAAAAAATCTACTGTTATGCGAATTCTTAAAAAAAAAAAAAACTACAGACTTACTACTCTGACACTGGTCTGAGGCAATATCTTGGTAAGGATGAAATGGAATGGAATCAAAGAATTAAAAGAAGGCACAAATTAAGCCCTGGCTGGGCTGCCAGAGGGTGGCAGCTGCTGGCTGGGTGCTCAGCACTGAAGGCAGTGCTGCCCCCAACATTAGTGCAGAAGTAAAGGTGGCATGGTATGGCCACCCTTACTTCTGCTTAATTTGTGTGGGACTTAGTCCCAGAACCTCTGCATTACAAATTAAACCAGTGGTTCGTGGGCTGCCTAGTGAGTATCACTGTTCTAGACTTTTAATCATTTGTGTTGCTCTCCTCTGGACTTTCTCCAATTTGTCCACATTTTTCCCAAAGTGTTGTGCCGGGAACTGGGCACAAGATTCCAGCTGAGGCCTTACCACTGCTGAATAGAGTGGTCTCATGTCTGGCTTACAACACTCCTGATTATACATCCCAGAATGATTTTCACTTTTTTTGCAACAATATTATGTTGTTGACTCATATTTAGTTTGTGATCCTCTATAACCCTCAGATCTTTTCCTGCATTACTCCTTCCGAGGTAGTCATTTCCCATTTTGTATTTGTGCAACTGATTATTCCTTCTGAAGTGTACTACTTTGCATTTGTCCTTCTTGAATTTCATCTTATTTATTTCAGACCATTTCTCCAGTTTGTCAAGATCATTTGAATTCTAATCCTGTCCTTCAAAGCACTTGCAATCCCTTGCCTCACCTTGTATGTGTACTCTCTATGCCATTATCCAAATCACGTATGAAGATATGGAATACAACTGGACCCAGGACAAATCCCTGTGGGATCACACTCAATATGCCCTTCCAGCTTGACTGTGAACAATTGATGATAACTCTCTGAGAATCATTTTCCACCTCGTTGTGCATCGACCTTATAGTAAGTTTGGTTAGGCTCTATTTCTCTAGCGTGTTTATGAGACAGTCATATGAGACAGTATCAAAAGCCTTAATGAAATTGAGATATATCACATTTACTGCTTCCCCCCTATGCACAAGGACAGGTGTTACCCTGTCAAAGAGAGATATTAGGTTGATTTGACATGACGTGATCTTGACAAATCCATGATGACTGTTACTTATCATCTTATCTTCTAAGTTTTACAAACATATTGTGGGATTATTTACTCCATTATCTTTCAAGGTGCCAAAGTTAAGATGGCTGGTCTATAATTCCCTGGGTTGTCCTTATTCCACTTTTTATAAATAGGTAGTACATTTGCTCTTTTCTAATCCTCTAGCGACTTTCCTCTCCTCCACAAGTTCTCAAAGATAATTACTAAAGGTTGAGAGATCTCTTCTGCCACTTCCTTAAATATTCTAGGATGTATTTCTTCTGGCCCCACCAACTTGAAGACCTCTAACTTGTTAAACAATTCTTTACTTGTTCTTTTCCTATCCTACCCTCAGAATTTTCCCCATTTACACTGATGTTCACTATGTGCATTGCCTGATCCCTGCTAAACTTCCTCACTTTTTCAAAACAATCGAACAGTCTACTGTAGAGATGGATGCAGAACATGGGCACAAGAGAGGGACAGAATGGATGGGAATTACAATCATGTTTGTGGCTGAAGAAGTGACTCTTTTAAACAAGAGTAGTAGTATTAGTTCAAATTAACATCTTTTTCTTGCTTTCTATTACACGTTGTGGGATTCTTCTACATCTCCACCTCAGAAAAAAAAAATCTGCTTGCTGGCTGGTACAGTAGCTATTAAATACAAATTATTTTGCCAAATATGCACAGCTTTATGTGTGCTACTGCTTAACCATCTGTAGTGCAGGCTACATGCCAATTCCTTTATGCCTAGAGTGCTGACAGGGGAATCCATTCAAGAGAGACAGACTAAAGCAAAGCTAGGAAAGGAAGCCAGAAATAATGGAGCCCAGAAATCACCTGTGAAGTGTTAGAGAAGTAGCTTCTCTTATTGAGGGGGAACTAATAAAGGCAGGAGGGAGGAAATAATTACCTAAAAAATGTGAGCAACCAGAGCTCAGAATCCTAGAGAGAAGGGTTTTCCTTGAAATTAGAGCTTGCCAGGAATATTTGACAAAATATTTTTAACAAAAAAAATACTGATTTGTCAAAGTCCAAACAATTTCCTGGAAAGGGTCAAATTCTCAACCTGAAAGCATATTGGTAAATTTTTTTGAAATGTCTTAGTTCCACATTTTCAAAATGAAAAATTTCAGTTAAAAATGTTTAGTTCAAAATGAAATTTTCCACAATTTATGCTAATTATACACATATTTTTAAAAAGGTAAAAAAACCCATAATGTTTAAAAATTATTGAAATAAAATGTTTTGATTGACCCATACCAAGTTTTTCCCTAAATTTTTTCAGTTTCATAGAATCATAGAAGATTAGGGTTGGAAGAGACCTCAAGAGGTCATCTAGTCCAACCCCCAGCTCAAAGCAGGACCAACACCAACTAAACCATCCCAGCCAGGGCTTTGTCAAGCCAGGCCTTAAAAACCTCTAAGGCTTGAGTTTATGAACAATTTTGAGATTTTGTTTGGTGTTCTATAAGAAAAAAAAGAATTTTCAGGATTGTTATATATGATAAATAGAGCTAATTCAAAATGGATTTTCCATCTCATGAATATGTTTGAGCTAAAAAAAGAATCATCCTGAATGGGAACAAAAAGCCAAAATTTCATTTCTTTTCATGAAACAGGATTTCCCCCAAATTTAGTTTCAGTTTAATCAAAATGTTTTATTTCAATAAATTTGAATTTTTTTTATGTTGACCTGTAAATTTCTAACCCAAAACTCGTTTCAAAATGAAAAATCAGAACTATAGTTCTAAAAATGTCAACACTGGTCATTTTGACATTTTCAAAATGTTTTGTTTATTTTGACACAAATTTCACTGAAAGAAATTTAATTTCATTGAAAAAATTGGGTCTAAGCGAAACAGCATTTTCTGATGAAAACCTGCGTTGATGAAAAATTTCTAACCAGCTCTAGTGATAAAATACAGTGTACTTGTTATTGTGAATTTTGAGTAAAAACACCCTGGTATTCAAAAATTACATATGGAGAGGAGGAAGGAGTCAGCCACTGACCAAGAGCAGCAAGGTCTGACTCAAAGATGCATCCCTGGGGAATACTGGCATTTAACATTGATTGATGTTATTGATGTGTTGACGTTACCAAATTGACAAGAGTATTGTGGTCATCCTTAAGTAAGGGGGTTACTGAACTTTAACAAATCCTTGCAACATTTATGTGGATTCCTTGGCAGACATTGCCCTTAATCCATTACAGCATGCAGCTGGATTGTGTGTGTGCGCAAGCCTGAATTACTGAGAAAATAATTTACCTCAATTGCTATTTGAATGCAGCATTTCATGGCTGGTAATAAGTGCAAAATCACATCCACCAAATACAGGCCATTTATTTAAATCAGAGGTGATAAAGAAAGCTAACACTGAATCATCTAATGAGAAAGTGTTAAGCAAAAAAGGTTAACTAATCCTGATTAGGTCATGAGTTAATGACCTAAGAGTATTCATTGAATCAGCTTTTCAAATGTATCATCCCATCCATTAGGTAAAATCTCAGAAAATTAAGATAGTGTAGATGAGGAAAAACAGAATAGATTTTATGTATTCAGGTTGGGATCCACAAAGGCACTTAAGCACCTAACTTCCATTTTTAGATATCTAAATCCCACTTTTAGGGACAACTGTGAGCCACAGAACTCATTCAGCTGCTGCCTAGCCCTGTAGGCACCTAAAGTTGCTCAGCACCTGGGAAGCTTTGCAGAAAAAGTTTCCAGGAAACCTATGTTTCTGCCTCTGAGCATGTGCACTGCTGCCTCACTCTAGGCTCTAGAATGCCTCTCTCCCACCCAGCCCCCCAGTACGATTCATGAATGAGTTGAAAAATCAGAGTTCGACTACCAAAATTGTGTGTGGGGCCCAACACTACAGGTGTGCTGAGAGGCCACCCAGCTGCACAAAGCAGAGGACGACAACTTCTTTCACAATTTTTACCTGCGGTTCCCGTCCCCCTCCACCAGATGGTGAAGGGATTTACCCACCTTTCAGGTGAGTGTCCTAACCACTAGGTTACAGAGAAAGTCAAGCACTTCTTCTGGCCCATCTAATATTGAATTATTCAGTTCTTGAATTAAAGTGAAACAACTTCAATAGGAGAGATTGAGGAAGACCCACAATGGAATTTTCCATGGCCCAGTGATTAGAGAACACCCTAAATATTTAAACCCTTTCTTCACCACAGGAAGAGAGAGGGGACTTAGACCAGGTGCTTCCACATCCTGGGAGACTACCCTAACTACTAGGTTAAAGGTTATGAGGGTTCAACTCCTCCTTTCCTCCCTCACAGCTGTTTTGTGGTGTTAGGCCTCTGAGCATACTAGCTTAGGATTTAGGCAGGTGAGTATCTGTCTTTCCCTGGTTCATGAATCACGAGCAGAGATAGAATCTTCTCTCCAGTCCAGATTTAGGCACTGAACTCAGAAAGGTGCAAGGCTTAGCACATACCCGCTTATTGACATCTCCCACTGGATAATTTAGGCAACTCCACACCTAGTGTGCTGGCTCTGTAGATTGCACTATAAATTGTCCCACTCTCCTCATTCATTGTATAGGACTCTAGACACTTGCCTAACTCAACTTTTGTAGGCCACAGTTTTGTTCCTATGATTTTTCTAGGCACCTAAAAGTTAGGTGTTGTAACCATCACAATGCCTAAGTCCCATCTGTGGATCTGAGATTTAGTATCTAACAAAAGATATCTTCATAAATGATATTCAGTATCTTCCTAAAGAATTTGATTAATGGCATAGAGAGTACACTTATAAAATATGTGGCCTATACCCAGTTGGGAAGGGTTGCAAGTGCATATACACACACACATTTTATAAATATATATATATATACACACACACATATATATATACACATATATATATATGTATATATATATATGTCTGTGTGTATCTATCAATCTTTCTATAAATTTTATGTGTGTGTATACAATAAATATAAATCAAAAGTTCAGAACTGTAGAAAACTGATAACAAGAAGCAAAGGGACACAAGAAGAAATCTATGGCTAGCAGAGCTGAGAAAAATAAGATGACTTTTTTAAGGATATTAGGAATAACAAGAATACTAACACTGGTATTCGTCCATTATTAGATCAAATTGGTAGAATTATCAATAATAATGCAGAAAAGGCAGATGTGTTCAATCAATAATTGGGAAACACAGACGTAGTCATGCCATACAATGGTGCTAACACTCTTTCAATTCAACTAATATCTCAGAAGGCTGTTAAACAGCCGTTAGTAAAGTTAGACATTTTAAAATCAGCAGGTCTTGATAGTTTCCATCCAAGAGTTTTAAAAGAACAGGCAAAGAAGCTTGATGTCCCAGTAATGTTGATTTTCAATAAGTCTTGAAATACTGGCCAAGTTCCAGAACACTGGAAGAAAACTGACATTGTGCCAATATTTACAAAAAAGTAAATGAAATGACCCAGGTAATTAAAGGCCTGTCAATTTGACATCAATCCCAGGGAAGATAATGAAGCTATTGAAAAGGGATTTGATTACTAAAGAATGAAAGGAGGTTAATATAATTAATGCCAATTAACATGGGTTTATGAAAAAGAGATCTTTGCAAACTAACTTGATTTTTTAATGAAATTACAAGTTTGGTTGATACAGATAATTGCATTGATGTAATATATTTAGACTTCAGTAGAGCATTTGACTTGGTACCACACATTTTGATTAAAAAACTAGATCAATATAAAATTAACATGACACATGGTGACATACTATACCGCAGGTGGACAAACGTTTTTCCCCGAGGACCACATTGGGGTTGCAAAACTGTATGGAGGGCTGGGTAGAGAAGGCTGTGCCTTCCCAAACAGCTTGGCCCCCACCCCCTATCTGCCCCCTCCCACTTCCTTCCCCCTAACTGCCCCCCTCAGAACCTTCAACCCATCCAACCTCCCCATGCTCTTTGACTGCCCCCTCCTGGGACCCCTGCCTCTAACTGCCTCCCAGTACCCCACACCCTATCCAACCCCCCTTGCTCCCTGACTGCCCTGACCCTATCCACACCCCCACCCCCCCCGGGTCCCCCCCCCCCTATGCAACTACCCAGCTCCCCATTCCTTGACTGCCCCGCCCCATCCAACCGCCCCCTCTCTGTCCCCTGACTGCCCCCTGGAACTCCCTGGACCTTAGCCAATCTCCCCTGCTCCCTCCCCCTTAGTATGCCACTCAGAGCTGCAGGAGCCCACAGCCCCACCACTGCACTCCCCAGCAGAAGCGGTGGACCAGAGCTCTGGCAGCGCAGTACAGCATGCTGTGGCTGTGGAGGGATGGGAGAGAGTGTGGTAGGGGCCGGGGGATAGCATCCCCGTCCGGGAGCTCAGGGGCTGGGCAGGATGGTCCCAAGGGCTGGATGTGGCCCACAGGTCATAGCTTGCCCACCTCTGTATTATACCAAAAATAGCATCCATAGTTTTCCCACCTCTGTATTATACCAAAAATAGCAACATTCACCACTTTTGTATGTTTGAGATATTTTGTACAAAGAATGCCTTGTAAGGCATCCTATGAAAAGTCACGATTTGCTGAAACTCATTGTTCTGTCAAAATATGTATATCCTCATTGCAATTGGAGTTTTGAGATTTTGCTATATGATTGTTACTGAAATATGTTGTGAGCCTGGGAGACACCTACAGCTAGCTCTACAGTGGCAAAAAAGTGGGTTGCCCACACCCAGACAGGCATTAAGCAACCATCACTAGTCATTGACCAGCACAGGAATTGTAAATAAAAGATTTACAGTCCAATAAGAGACAGTTGTTCAAGCTCTACACAATAGGGATTGCTTAACTCCGTGAGTCAGCCAGGTATCAGGACATGTGATGCTTGACTCCATGTTTGAGCCAGTATTTTTCCAGGGAGATGAACTGAGAGCATAAAATAAGGGAAAATTGCATATGTCCACCTCTTCCCCCACCCCACCAACACACACACCTACTGTGAAGGCAACAGGAATGTTTGGAAAAAGAGATTTGGAACTGACCCCAAGGAATTTAGCCTGTACGTTAAGATCTGTGAACTGCTAATGGTGCGTAGTGGGGTGAAAAAACTGCTTGATTCAAATCTTGCTTAGTCTGGTAAAGTTTAAGATTTAAACTGCAATTTTACCTTTTATTTCTTATATAACCAACTGTGACCTCAATGCCTAACACTTGTAATTATTTAAAATCTATCTTTCGGTAGTTAATAAACTTATGTTAATGTTTCATATTTTCTAGAGAGTTCGTCTAAGTGCTTGGGGAATCAACTCAGATTGCAAAGGCTGTTGCATGTCCACTATCCTTTGATGAACATCTTGAGCAGTGTAAGCTGGCACATTTCTGGGGTAAAAGTCTAGGGCATGGGGGATTTTCTGGTATCTCCCTGTGCATAGTTCATGAGAAGCTGTGAGAGCCTGCATGCAATTTAGCTGGATGTGTCTCTATATGTTGCTGTCTGAATGATCACAGCACCTGGAAGGGTTTGCTGCTTATCATTAGCGTAACATTGAGAGAGATATCCCAGCCTGGAGAGTTAAGGAGGCACAGTGCACCCACCATTTTAAGGTGTACCCCAGAGGTCTGTCACATACACATCAAATGGGTTAAAGCTGGCTAACTGATAGGTCTCAAATGTAAATGTGGATGGGGAATCATCATCAGATGGGGCTATTTATAGTGGGGCCCTGAAGGGAATTGTTCTTGGTCTATGCTTGTTAACATTTTTACCATTGACCTGGAAGAAAAGATAAAATCATCATTGATAAAGTTTGCAGATGACATAAAAATTGGGGGAGTGGTAAATAATGAAGATGAGAGATCACCGATAAAAAGTTATCTGGATCGCTTAATAAGCTGTGTATAATCAAACAATGTGCATTTTACTAGAGCAAAAAGTAAATCTGTATATCTGGGAACAAAATATGTAGGTCATACTAGCATGATGGAGGACTCTATTCTGGGAAGCAGTGACTCTAAAAAAAGAGTGGGTGTGGGAAACAGAGTAATAATTAGCTGAACATGAGCTCCCAGTGTGGCACTGTGGCCAAAAGGGCTGATGTGATCCTTGAATGCATAAACAGGGGAATCTGAAGTAGGGGTAGAGTGGTTATTTTATCTCTGTGTTTGGCACTGGTGTAACTGCTTTTGGAATACTGTGCCCAGTTCCTGCGTTCACAATTCTTGAAGGATGTTGAAACTTTGGACAGGGAAAAGAGCCATGAGAATGATTGAAGAGTTAGAAAACATGCCTCATAGTGATAGACTGAAGGTGTTTGATCTATTGGGCTTAACAGACAGAAGGTTAAGGGGTGACTTGAGTACAGTCCATAAGCACCTACGTGGGAAACAAACGTTTCATAATGAGCTCTTCAATCTAACAGAGAAAGTTATGACATGTTCCAATGGTTGGAAGACGAAGCTGTACAAATCCAGACGAGAAATAAGGTGTACATTATTAAGTGATATTAATCAACAGCTGGTGAAAGTTATCCAGGTCATGGGCAATTTTTAAATCAAGATTTATGTGGATTTTTTATTTCAAAAGATATGCTTTTGGAAATAGTTTGAAGTTCTATGGCCTGTATGACACAGGAAGTCAGATTAGATTATCACAGTGGTCCCTTCTGGCCTTAGAATCTATTAATCAAATTGTCTTTTGACCTGCACCCTTGAGTAGTAATTTATGGCAATGCAAACTGTGTATAAAACACTACTCTTCTGATTTAGCATCATTGTGCATCCACTTTGCAAAGGGTGTTAATGATTTGAAAGACAAGAAAATGTTTGTGTATCACAAAAGGTAAGGAGAGAGCTGTAGGGGAAAGGGTGGTTTGGAAATATAAGCACAGAGGTTAGTGGCAACTGACCATGCATTCACTTTGCTCTTTCACTAATTTATTCTGTGGCCACGGTCATATTTCACTTGTCATCTTGGCTCTTCTATCTATAAAATGGGGATTATAATATATATCCCCCTGTATCAGTGCGTTGTCATGAGGATTAGTGAGAGAATGTGTGTGCTTTGATTATATAAAGCACTATATGCAAATTAAAGCTTGGGATGGCAGACACTATGAAGATGGGAGTGGGAGAAATATATAAAGTAGGGAGCAAGGTGGGAGGCTTTTGCAAAGGGAAGAAAGAGAAAAGGCCACAATTAGAATGGAGATGTAAACAGCAGTTATTCAGATCCTGAAAGATGTGAATGAATACCGCAGCTCTGACTTCCTATAAAAATAAGCAGAAGACAGTGACAAAATATGATTCAAATAGATAGTGTTATGAAATAAATGGTGAGAGGGGAAGACAAGTACAATTGGATTGAAATACAGTGCTGCCTCGTTTTGGACATTCATCTTCTATTAGTCTTACATCACTTAATTCAACTTTCAATCCTCTAGTTTTGCCCTCACGAAAGGGAAAATGACTGAAATTGGCATGTCGATAAAGCAGAAATGTATTCCCTGAAATGTCATTTATAGAAGTATTATTTCTGTGAGAAAGCACTCCAGGAATAATACTGTACAATAGAGATTAGGCAAAGGTTTATTTTTGGGTATGTTTGCTATTACTATATTTTCTATAGTGCCAATATTGATTTAATTATGATTTATTTTATTAATTTATTCATTATAGAATTTAGCTTTTGTATTGCTGTTCCTATTTTAAAAATCTGAGGTTATTTGAATAATGATCCAAATCTGTTTTAATATATAGTTTAAAATATCACATATAAAGAAGAAGGTCTCTTCTAATCTTACACACTTTAATTACAATTCCTAATGACTGCTATATACCTTCTGTCGCTACTGTGCCTTATTCAATAAATATTTGATCCATTGCACATTTTTCCAGGATTTTTTACTACATATTAAAATCTTAATGCTCAGTGCAGCCCACTTTCATTTAAAATGTTGAGAGATCATTATTTAAAAGAATTATACTTTAAAAAAAACTATGCCCAAGGGTGAACTATTTTCATACTCTCAATACTCAGTAAAACAAAACCCAGGTTTGAATGGGAAACCAGCAGACACCTTTACACCATTCCTTGACAAATTTTCAATTTCTATCCTGACACTTTTTAGTGGAGCTGGTGAGGAATTTTTCTATGAAGCTTTTTTTTTGTTGGAAAATGCCGCTTCGTCACAGGCGAGGGTGAGTTTCAGTGAATTTCTTGTTTCAGACACATTTTGGGAAAAAAAGTTTCAAAATTGGCAGAGTATCCCATGTAAACACCTTAAAAATGAAAAAAAAAAACCCTTTTCATTTTGAAATGACTTTTCATTTTGAGATGTAAGCTAACTAATGCTAAAAACATAAAATAAAATAAATTGAAATGTTTTGATTAACCTGAACCAATGTTCTTCACACTGTTCATTCACAAAAAAAAAAAAAAATTAAGATTGTCTTGATTCAGGACAGGATTTTATTTTTTTTCCCAAAATGTCAAATATTTTCCCATGGTGGGAAAATAACTTTTCACCAGCTTTACATTTTGATGCTAAAACTATTTAGAACTAGCTACAATTATTGCAGTGTTGCAGTCTCCTTTCTGAAAACTGGCGGAACTGTATTTTGCTCAAGTGACAAAGAGTCTTGTGTCACCTTAAAGACTAACTAAAATTTTAGAGCATAAGCTTTCGTGGGTTAATACCCACTTCGTCGGATGCATGCAGTGGAAGTATCCAGGTAGGCAAGAACCAGGTGGGAGATAACAAGGTTAGTCCAATGAGGCTGAACCAGCTTGTTATCTCTAATCAGGGAGGCTGAGGTGTTCCTCTAGCAGCTGAACTGGAGGTGTGAATAGCGAGAGA